>CM026396.1:17979130-18020745 GCA_014843695.1 Archivesica marissinica | reverse complement strand
GTACCCTTTATATCCTTGTCTCCCCCTGTTTTCTTGGTACCCTTTATATCCTTGTCTCCCCTGTTTTCTTGGTACCCTTTATATCCTTGTCTCCCCCTGTTTTCTTGGTACCCTTTATATCCTTGTCTCCCCCTGTTTTCTTGGTACCCTTTATATCCTTGTCTCCCCCTGTTTTCTTGGTACCCTTTATATCCTTGTCTCCCCCTGTTTTCTTGGTACCCTTTATATCCTTGTCTCCCCCTGTTTTCTTGGTACCCTTTATATCCTTGTCTCCCCCTGTTTTCTTGGTACCCTTTATATCCTTGTCTCCCCCTGTTTTCTTGGTACCCTTTATATCCTTGTCTCCCCCTGTTTTCTTGGTACCCTTTATATCCTTGTCTCCCCCTGTTTTCTTGGTACCCTTTATATCCTTGTCTCCCCGTGTTTTCTTGGTACCCTTTATATCCTTGTCTCCTCCTGTTTTCTTGGTACCCTTTATATCCTTGTCTCCTCCTGTTTTCTTGGTACCCTTTATATCCTTGTCTCCGCCTGTTTTCTTGGTACCCTTTATATCCTTGTCTCCCCCTGTTTTCTTGGTACCCTTTATATCCTTGTCTCCCCCTGTTTTCTTGGTACCCTTTATCCTTGTCTCCCCCTGTTTTCTTGGTACCCTTTATATCCTTGTCTCCCCCTGTTTTCTTGGTACCCTTTATATCCTTGTCTCCCCCTGTTTTCTTGGTACCCTTTATATCCTTGTCTCCCCCTGTTTTCTTGGTACCCTTTATATCCTTGTCTCCCCCTGTTTTCTTGGTACCCTTTATATCCTTGTCTCCCCCTGTTTTCTTGGTACCCTTTATATCCTTGTCTCCCCCTGTTTTCTTGGTACCCTTTATATCCTTGTCTCCCCCTGTTTTCTTGGTACCCTTTATATCCTTGTCTCCCCCTGTTTTCTTGGTACCCTTTATATCCTTGTCTCCCCCTGTTTTCTTGGTACCCTTTATATCCTTGTCTCCCCCTGTTTTCTTGGTACCCTTTATATCCTTGTCTCCCCCTGTTTTCTTGGTACCCTTTATATCCTTGTCTCCCCCTGTTTTCTTGGTACCCTTTATATCCTTGTCTCCCCCTGTTTTCTTGGTACCCTTTATATCCTTGTCTCCCCCTGTTTTCTTGGTACCCTTTATATCCTTGTCTCCCCCTGTTTTCTTGGTACCCTTTATATCCTTGTCCCCCCTGTTTTCTTGGTACCCTTTATATCCTTGTCTCCCCTGTTTTCTTGGTACCCTTTATATCCTTGTCCCCCCTGTTTTCTTGGTACCCTTTATATCCTTGTCTCCCCCTGTTTTCTTGGTACCCTTTATATCCTTGTCTCCCCCTGTTTTCTTGGTACCCTTTATATCCTTGTCTCCCCCTGTTTTCTTGGTACCCTTTATATCCTTGTCTCCCCCTGTTTTCTTGGTACCCTTTATATCCTTGTCTCCCCCTGTTTTCTTGGTACCCTTTATATCCTTGTCTCCCCCTGTTTTCTTGGTACCCTTTATATCCTTGTCTCCCCCTGTTTTCTTGGTACCCTTTATATCCTTGTTCCCCCTGTTTTCTTGGTACCCTTATATCCTTGTTCCCCCTGTTTCTTGGTACCCTTTATATCCTTGTCCCCCCTGTTTTCTTGGTACCCTTTATATCCTTGACACCCCTGTTTTCTTGGTACCCTTTATATCCTTGTCTCCCCCGTTTTCTTGGTACCCTTTATATCCTTGTCTCCCCGTTTCTACCCTTTATATCCTTCTCCCCCTGTTTTCTTGGTACCCTTTATATCCTTGACACCCCCTGTTTTCTTGGTACCCTTTATATCCTTGACACCCCCTGTTTTCTTGGTACCCTTTATATCCTTGTCTCCCCCTGTTTTCTTGGTACCCTTTATATCCTTGTCACCCCCTGTTTTCTTGGTACCCTTTATATCCTTGTCTCCCCTGTTTTCTTGGTACCCTTTATATCCTTGTCTCCCCCTGTTTTCTTGGTACCCTTTATATCCTTGACACCCCCTGTTTTCTTGGTACCCTTTATATCCGTGACACCCCCTGTTTTCTTGGTACCCTTTATATCCGTGACACCCCCTGTTTTCTTGGTACCCTTTATATCCTTGACACCCCCTGTTTTCTTGGTACCCTTTATATCCGTGACACCCCCTTGTTGACATCCACAATTTTCATAGCCATGAATTATTTACGCTTGTTAATATCAATAACGCTGGAGCCAAGAATTATGATTGTGCCCATAGGCAATGCACCTTCTCCCTCACCTCGTGGCGATCGATTTCATCATGAATGGTGTCTCAAGAGTGAATGTATTCATGTTTAACCTTTCCTAACTCTATAACACAATTGCAAAAGCCAAACGAAATACATACAATCTTTGCAGAGGAAAAGAATTATATAAGACTCTGTCTTCCATTCTAATCCTGTTTCTGTATTCTGAGTATGCGTGGTGTATGCATTGTTCAATATGTATTATATTGGGAAATAAAATATGTTTAAACTAAGAGTGAATAATATAAGTTGGAAGAACTTCTTTCGTAATCGAGCTAACATATAGTTGTATCAACTATATCAGTATTATATTGCCTGTCAAAATGTTACATTTCTTATTATTAATATAATGCATCTGACGCCAACTCGTCCGCCTCGCTGACTTGTATACCACTGTAACCTATCATCACTGATGGTCACGGGTTCGAGTCCCGTTCAGGCCGTGTCTTATTTATATGAAAAAGTTGGCAGTTTCTTACGGAGGTTGGTGCTCCCAAGTACTGGTTAACCGCTGGAGTCTGCCCAGGAAAGGTGTTGTTAGGTAAACTGCCCGCCGGCGATATAGCCCGAAATGGTGCTGATGCAGGCGTAAAACCCGAAATATAACATAACATATAACTGGAGCCAACTCCAAGATTTACTAATGGCTTGTGTTACAAGTGTTGTTTTATTACATAATCTATCATGTTATATTGTTGTTTTATTACATAATCTATCATGTTATATTGTTGTTCCTAGGACCCAGTATTTGATGCTAATTCAAGTCTCAGTACACCTTACCCAGCCTTGAGTGATGCTACCGTTACCGCAGAAAATCTTACAACTTTCACCGTGGAAGACAGTGATGATACGATGACCTGTGATATCGAATCCACATACGCATCGAAGTCGTCTTTTGAAATAAGGGCTGCTACTTATCCTTGTAAAATTTTAACCTTAACTTATCTTGCCAATTCCCGCCATTATAGAACATAACTGGGGAGTCCCTCTGCCATTTATTGTTGGCATGTCTATCCCTCATCCTTGCCATTTTGTCATGTCTGCCCTTGCATCCGGAGCAAGATCTCAATAACCACTGGATGGTATATTTCATTATGAACGTGTATATCACCATAGTGTTGTCATGCACATGTACATTTCAACGGGAATCAACCCAGTAACACCAGCGTTAGCCTTCATTTATTGTACAATTGCTATACAAAATTATTAATATTCTCATATTATAATCCCTCTCGTTGCGCTGTTAAAATCATGTACACATATGCTGAGCTCATGTACAAACATGCTGAACTCATGTACATACATGCTGAGCTCATGTACAAACATGCTGAACTCATGTACAAACATGCTGATCTCATGTACAAACATGCTGATCTCATGAACACACATGCTGAGCTCATGTACAAACATGCTGAACTCATGTACATACATGCTGAACTCATGAACACACATGCTGAGCTTATGTACATACATGCTTATCTCATAAACACACATGCTGAGCTCATGAACACACATGCTGAGCTCATGTACATACATACTGAACTCATGTACATACATGATGAGTTGAGCTCATGTACATACATGCTGATCTCATGTACAAACATGCTGAGCTCATGAACATACATGCTGAGCTCATGTACATACATGCTGAGCTCATGTACATACATGCTGAACTCCTGTACATACATGCTGAACTCATGTACAAACATGCTGAACTCATGTACAAACATGCTGAGCTCATGAACACACATGCTGAGCTCATGTACAAACATGCTGAACTCATGTACATACATGCTGATCTTATGAACACACATGCTGAGCTCATGTACAAACATGCTGAACTCATGTACACACATGCTGAGCTCAGGTACAAACATACTGAACTCATGTACATACATGATGAGTTGAGCTCATGTACATACATGCTGATCTCATGTACAAACATGCTGAGCTCATGAACATACATGCTGAGCTCATGTACATACATGCTGAGCTCATGTACATACATGCTGAACTCATGTACATACATGCTGAACTCATGTACATACATGCTGAGCTCATGTACATACATGCTGAACTCATGTACAAACATGCTGATCTCATGTACAAACATACTGAGCTCATGTACAAACATGCTGAGCTCATGTACAAACATGCTGAGCTCATGTACAAACATACTGCACTCATGTACACACATGATGAGCTGAGCTCATGTACAAACATGCTGAGATCATGTACAAACATGCTGAGCTCATGTACAAACATACTGAACTCATGTACACACATGATGAGTTGAACTCATGTACAAACATGCTGAGCTAATGTACAAACATGCTGAGCTCAAGTACACACATGCTGAGATCATGTACAAACATGCTGAGCTCATGTACATACATACTGAACTCATGTACACACATGATGAGTTGAACTCATGTACACACATGCTGAGCTAATGTACAAACATGCTGAGCTCAAGTACAAACATACTGAACTCATGTACATACATGGTGAGCTGAGCTCATGTACAAACATACTGAACTCATGTACACACATGCTGAGCTCATGTACAAACATACTGAACTCATGTACAAACATACTGAACTCATGTACACACATGATGAGCTGAGCTCATGTACAAACATGCTGAAATCATGTACAAACATGCTGAGCTCATGTACAAACATACTGAACTCATGTACACACATGATGAGTTGAACTCATGTACAAACATGCTGAGCTAATGTACAAACATGCTGAGCTCAAGTACACACATGCTGAGATCATGTACAAACATGCTGAGCTCATGTACACACATACTGAACTCATGTACACACATGATGAGTTGAACTCATGTACAAACATGCTGAGCTAATGTACAAACATGCTGAGCTCAAGTACACACATGCTGAGCTCAGGTACAAACATACTGAACTCATGTACATACATGGTGAGCTGAGCTCATGTACAAACATGCTGAGCTCATGTACAAACATGCTGAGCTCATGTACAAACATACTGAACTCATGTACACACATGCTGAGCTCATGTACAACATACTGAACTCATGTACAAACATACTGAACTCATGTACACACATGATGAGCTGAGCTCATGTCACAACATACTGAACTCATGTACAAACATGCTGAGCTCATGTACAAACATACTGAACTCATGTACACACATGATGAGCTGAGCTCATGTACAAACATACTGAGCTCATGTACAAAGGTATGCATATAGTGGACTTGTGCATGATTTTATGTTGATACAGGAACACTGAGACAATAATGTTAGAACAGACGGGTCAGTGGTTTGACACGTTGGACTGCGAATCCAGTGATTGCAGGCTCGATCCCTCCCTCGTCACAATATTTCAGATGTGATAATACTCAATGTCTCGTGTGTCAATGCAAAGGGCATTACTGTAAAGAACCAGGCTGCTTCTGGAATTGGAGCGTCTTCTGTATCTTGCACTATCTTGCACTATCTTGCACTATCTTGCACTATCTTACACTATCTTACACTATCTTGCATTATCTTGCACTATCTTGCACTATCTTGCACTATCTTGCACTATCTTGCATTATCTTACACTATCTTCCACTATATTCCACTATATTGCACTATCTTCCACTATCTTGCACTATCTTGCACTATCTTGCACTATCTTGCACTATCTTGCACTATCTTGCACTATCTTGCACCATCTTGCACCATCTTGCACCATCTTGCACTATCTTGCACCATCTTGCACCATCTTGCACCATCTTGCACCATCTTGCACCATCTTGCACTATCTTCCACTATCTTCCACTATCTTCCACCATCTTGCACCATCTTGCACCATCTTGCACCATCTTGCACCATCACTATCTTGCACCATCTTGCACCATCTTGCACCATCTTGCACATCTTGCACCATCTTGCACCATCTTGCACCATCTTGCACCATCTTGCACCATCTTGCACTATCTTGCACCATCTTGCACCATCTTGCACCATCTTGCACTATCTTGCACTATCTTCCACTATCTTCACCACTCACCATCTTCCACCATCTTCCACTATCTTCCACTATCTTGCACCATCTTGCACCATCTTGCACCATCTTGCACCATCTTGCACCATCTTGCACCATCTTGCACCATCTTGCACCATCTTGCACCATCTTGCACCATCTTGCACTATCTTCCACTATCTTCCACTATCTTCCACTCTCTTCCACTATCTTCCACTATCTTACACTATCTTGCAGTATATTGCACTATCTTCCACTATCTTACACTATCTTATACTATATTGCACTATCTTACACTATCTTCCACTATCTTCCACTATCTTACACTATCTTCCACTATCTTCCACTATCTTACACTATCTTACACTATCTTGCACTATATTCTACTATCTTCCACTATATTCCACTATGCTCTGAAACCGCATGATGGCGATCACTCCCCCCGCCCGAAATCAGTTGGCTAACGGTTGTTCTACCGGGATGATCGTCCATGCGCCATGTGATGCTCGAATGGGCGCTCGCGGTATTCTTCAGCCAATAACAGTCAGAAAGTTGCCATCATTATAACATAAACTGTTGGTACGACATTCAGCCCAAAAACAACAAAACAATATTCAATCGTAGAATGTTATCAAAGTTGTACCATGACTGTGTGGACTTCTGTAATACCAGGATATATTTGATTGCCAGGATCATGTCAGGGTGGGGTAATCTCGTTAGTTCTCGGCCATTGCGAGATCTTATGAGATTCCATCGACTCGTTGACGGAATGTTACCATAAAAAGTCACTAAGTTAATGTCTTCTTATTAGATACCAACAGTAACTTTAAATAAAATACCATAGCCAAATGATGTCGTAAGTGGTGTTTTATTGCAATATACTGTTTGCCATGGTTCTACCTGACCAGAATCTATTTGAATAAATAGAACGTTATATCTAGGTTCCTGATCTGATTTGCGAAAGTTATCGAAACAACTTTGTAACCAAAGAAAAATGGCGGACTTTTTGGTTGTATTATCGATCTATTGTCCGGGTAATACCAAATAGCGGGGTCACAATGACGTGTGGCATTCAGAAACATTTCAGACAAATAACTTGCAAACCATTTTGTGTCCTATAACTTTATAGACTCGATGGTCGTTGATAACACTATTGATTGGATCAGAGAGTTCAATGTATAGACCTTGCTCAATATATTGTCACCATAGAGGGACCCTACAAACACTTGTTCTGACATCTGATTATCTAAAGAAATAATTGCTGGTCATGAAATAGATGTGCTCAAATGAGTTCTAGAATATATTATCCCATCATTGTTTCAGATCACGAAGTATGGGTTTCTACGAGCCCTGGTTTAATAGCCGGAGTTTACACACTCCCTATTACGTGTTCGGATGGTACCACAGCAGATATCGTCAATGGAACATATACTGTCACCGTATTCGATGCGGTAAGTGTTACATATGTTGTCAGTGTAACGTATACTGTTACCATATTCAACGAGTTGAGTGTTACAGATAGTGTCTGTGTAACGTATACTGTCACTATATGCAATGCATTGAGTGTTACAGATAGTGTCTGTGTAACGTATACTGTCACTATATGCAATGCATTGAGTGTTACAGATAGTGTCTGTGTAACGTATACTGTCACTATATGCAATGCATTGAGTGTTACAGATAGTGTCTGTGTAACGTATACTGTCACTATATGCAATGCATTGAGTGTTACAGATAGTGTCTGTGTAACGTATACTGTCACTATATGCAATGCATTGAGTGTTACAGATAGTGTCTGTGTAACGTATACTGTCACTATATGCAATGCATTGAGTGTTACAGATAGTGTCTGTGTAACGTATACTGTCACTATATGATGCATTGAGTGTTACAGATAGTGTCTGTGTAACGTATACTGTCACAATAGTGATGGTGTAAGTGTTACAGATAGTGTCTGTGTAACGTATACTGTCACTATATGCAATGCATTGAGTGTTACAGATAGTGTCTGTGTAACGTATACTGTCACTATATGCAATGCATTGAGTGTTACAGATAGTGTCTGTGTAACGTATACTGTCACTATATGCAATGCATTGAGTGTTACAGATAGTGTCTGTGTAACGTATACTGTCACACTATGTGATGGTGTAAGTGCTACAGATAGTGTCTGTGTAACGTATACTGTCACACTATGTGATGGTGTAAGTGCTACAGATAGTGTCTGTGTAACGTATACTGTCACACTATGTGATGGTGTATGTGCTACATATATTGTTTGTGTAATGTATACTGTCACAATATGTGATGGTGTAAAATGTTTTATCTGCAGTGTGTTCGAGTGCAGAAGATGCTTTAACTGCAGTGTGTTCGAGTGCAGTAAGATGTTTTATCTGCAGTGTGTTCGAGTGCAGTAAGATGTTTTATCTGCAGTGTGGTCGAATGCAGTAAGATGTTTTATCTGCAGTGTGATCGAGTGCAGTAAGATGTTTTATCTGCAGTGTGTTCGAGTGCAGTAAGATGTTTATCTGCAGTGTGTTCGAGTGCAGTAAGATGCTTTAACTGCAGTGTGTTCGAGTGCAGTAAGATGTTTTATCTGCAGTGTGGTCGAATGCAGTAAGATGTTTTATCTGCAGTGTGATCGAGTGCAGTAAGATGTTTTATCTGCAGTGTGTTCGAGTGCAGTAAGATGTTTTATCTGCAGTGTGTTCGAGTGCAGTAAGATGCTTTAACTGCAGTGTGTTCGAGTGCAGTAAGATGTTTTATCTGCAGTGTGTTCGAGTGCAGTACAACCGAATGTATCATACTGTTCCTACATTAATACGTTGCTATAGTTACTTATATCAAACGCTGCAGATTTATTTAACTTTCTTTCTATGTGCTCGAGTGGTTACAGTCGCTGACTTCAAATCACTTGCACCTCATTGATGTAGTGTTCGAATCCAACTTGTGTGTTGCATTATTTCATGTAAGGAGTCTATAAAGTTGGCAGACAGAAGGTTGGTGGTTCTACCGGCATGCGAATCCATGCCTAAAATACTGCTAGAGGGTTCACCCGGGCTCTTCCTCCAATACTAACAGCTGGAGAGTCGCCATATGACGAAATCTAGCACACTTGGTGAATGGTCCATTAACATAATTATATACCGTTTATCTATTGGGAATGCTACAATTTTGTAAATTTACCGTTTAGCTATTGGGAATGCTACAATTTTGTAAATTTACCGTTTAGCTATTGGGAATGCTACAATTTTGTAAACGCAGCGTCCCCATTCTAGATATAAACACATCATCACACAACACACCACAGCACGTTACATACACACCACAGCACGTTACATACACACCACAGCACGTTACATACACACCACAGCACGTTACATACACACCACAGCACGTTACATACACACCACAGCACGTTACATACACACCACAGCACGTTACATACACACCACAGCACGTTACATACACACCACAGCACGTTACATACACACCACAGCACGTTATATGCACACCACAGCACGTTACATGCAAACAATAAAACACCCAGCCTACCAGCCAGGCCATAATACAGTTATCGTCTGGGTCTGATAGGGGTGTTCCATATACACAGTCTTTATATAAATTCATAGTGACATAGTGACAATGTCATTGAAATTGTGTACGTCGTGTTGAATATCAATGTTTTGAGAAAATTGTGTTTCAACATTTTAGCCGCCTGTGTTTGTCGATATGCCATACACCGTGACTCCGGCGCTCACAGACGCAACCATTACAGACACATTTCTACACAACTACACTGTGACAGACTTATCGTCGGTGTCAGTGATAACTTGCTCATATAGCGCAACTACACCATACGATGATGACTTTGATATTCGTGGAACTTCGCCAGGTAACGTCAGTTTTAATAGTTAGCTCTAGCTATTCATAGTTAAGATAATTGTAGCAAGCGACAATTCATTAATGTGATCTGCTTTAAGTTTAAGCTTTATTTATTTTACAACGATTGCGAGTCAAGTTCTAACAACTTATTAATCGCTCTCGTTGGCGTGGATGAAAGCGTAAATGTGGTCATTCGTGTGGGAGGAAACCGGATTACCCGGAGAAACCCCACCTGTCCGATCTGGCGACCACCGTACCATCTTTTTAATTGTAACTGAAAGCTCTGGGAATATGTCATCGAATGTGACTTGTGTCATTATGTCATGTTTGACTTGTGTCATTATGTCATGTTTGACTTGTGTCATTATGTCATGTTTGACTTGTGATGCCCTAGCATACAGATAGTTAATGCAATTTCTCAGGGAATAGTCGGTCAATAGATTAAGATAATACATGTATTTAACTGGTAGCTCTACCTAACTGTAATAACTCTGATATTTGTGCAATTTCTCAGGGTATAGTCAGTCAATAGATTAAGATAATACATGTATTTAACTCTATCACTATGATGTTTGTGCAGTTCTTGGACAGTCCTCCTTTGAGATGTGTGTGCGTGTTTTCCGTTTATTTATCGTCAGGCAGAGCCCCATTCCAGAGTCGTCTCTGGTACTTTTTATGTGAACTGTGAAAGACATCGACACGAGTCCTTGGTTTAAAGGCTCATCCAAAAGATTATGATATCAGTCATGTTAGTACGGCACAGCGGGGGATCAAACCTGTGACACTTGGCTTACGAGTCCTACTGGACTAGTGATCCGCTACAAACCTTTGAGCTAGCCGGATTAGCACACTAATACAGTTCTTATTTACCATTACAGATTTTGACATATACGTCCTGGCTGCAAACGATCTCAATTACGATATAGATACCTCAGTAACAGTGACGGTGACGTGCTCTGATGGCACTATAGACATCGTAGAGGACATTACAGTTGATTTGTATGACGAGGTGTGTGTGTACATTATTGAGATGGCAACAACGAAGATTCCAATGTTCCTTTGAATGATCGTCTGAATATCCGAATATTATTAAGCATGATTTACAGTCATACATAGACCAAATAACGACTCTCCAACAGTTAGTTGCAATGGAATACCCTAATTGCCCCCATCCGAGCAGTACTTGAGACACGTGCATGCATCCGGGCAGAACCCCAACAGTCCGCAACCCAACTGAATAGCTTCTTCAGATGAAATAATTCGACGCCCCCAGTGGGATTTGAGCATACATCCCGTATGATTAGTGATGTTAAGTCAAATGTCTTAATAGAAGGTATTGTAATAGAAATTTAGCTGACGACCCGTCACGGTAGCAGATTATGTGTATATTTGACCGTGATCTAGGGTATACAGCCAATCAGGTGTTCGCGTCTTGATCAATGTGAAGCAAACATGCGTTGGTTGCATGTGCTCCACTAAGCTGGCTTTAATGCTTTAGCTTACAACCAATCCAATTGCCTAGTCGTTAAGGCATCTGCCTACGGAGCGGGAGATCGAACCTCGTCAGGGGTTCATACTGATATTGCCGGTTGGTGAGCCACTAGCTAGTTATGGTAATGGCTACCGATTGCCTACCAGCCTGGCTCCTTGGCTTAAGCATATTTATTCGACATTATATACGATCTATGTTAGGGTGTGGTGACGGGTGTGGCTGGCTGGGTAACGTTGTATGGTGGGACACTTGATTGGAGTAGCTATTACAGTTACATCTCCTAAACTTTTTTTTTGGTTTGTTTATTGTTGTTTTTTGTTTCTAAATTCTTATTATCTAAAATGTTGCTTATTCTCTTAATCATTTTACCCTTTTTCTATTAGTATCATTAAATTTAGTAAAGTACTAGCACAACTCTTGTATTCAGTCTCTTTGTTAATTACAATCTAGTCTTATGGGGAGGGCTAATGTTGTTAAAACTTGTGGCCCAACCCATTTGCTTCAACATATAATGACAATCCTTGAGCAAACAATGCCACGAATCATGCATTATGGATAGTTATACAAGTTTGTTCATTTGTTTTGTATTGTACATTGTATATATAGAATGCAATAAAATATGATTAAACTAAGACATTATATAACATAATTTACTACAAATAAGTATGTACACAATAAATACAAGTGGATTGAAATGAAAGCTAAACGCATGGCACCTTGCCTACAAGCTCAGGATTCGGGAAGTACTGATGTTCATAAAAATAACGTTTGTCATAAGTCAGTAATGGCTGGCACTTTCAATAGAGGTGACACTATAATAAACAAACACTTTACTTTATAGGATCCTACCTGGACAGGCTTCAGTACACAGCCAAGTGCTTACCAGTTTATTGCGGACCAGGAGGAATCTGCCAAGTCACTGTACACGTTTTCTGTTGTGGACTCTGATGATGTAATTGTCTGCGAGGTTGACGCACCAGAGTCGGACCATTTTGAAATAAACGAGGCAATACCAGGTGGTATGTTAGTTTAAACAGAATAATACAATTTTACGAATTTTTAATAATTTGGATTGGAAAACAAGTTTTCGTAAAACTTATATTAATTCCTCTCCAATGAGAATTTACACGTTATAAGTTAGCATGTAAAGAATAATACTATGGCACTTCTGTAGTTTTAATTTTTACAGCAAACAGAAACTAACTGGACAATTATACCGGAACTAGATCTTATTACGGACGTTCACACTAACATAATGTGGTTGTGTGGTTGTGTATTGTAGTGAAATGGGGCTTCCGACAGGGTCAGATAATATGAATTAAATTTTATAACAAATATATATTATATAATAACCAGAATCATTGGAAATCATAAAAGAACAAGAAGATTTGTGTTTATTAATATACGATTTCGGTAATATACTAGATGAAATAAAATCATATCTTACACAAATTAACACAAATACCCTCTATATAAATGAATCTTACTATTTAAATATAAAGAAAATCCATCATAATATTATAACATAAACAATCCAATCATGTTATAAATAAATATTTAATATATTATTATATGTATTTGAAGAGTTTACAATCATGTACAGAGGTAGACCGCCGGCATCACTGGATTATACCATCGCGGAATCCCATAATATATCAGTGACATGTAATGATGGAGCACTATACAGTGCTAGTGTGACATATCAGGTGGACTTGGCGAATAATGTAAGTATATCTCAAGCATATCTCCAATATAAAGGAAAACAAGAAATCTAAATACAGTGAAGCTCCTCAAAATATGGACCACTCTAAGCTGGAAGTCCCCCCAAACCTAACAAATGTCTTGGTCCCAAACTGTTCCCTTATTTATTAATTGTAGAAAAACCTTGGTGAACCGATGTCACATAGAGTATTGACACATCAAAATAATGACCCACGGGTTATTCTATAGGAAACGTGATATAGAATAATGACATGACATGATCTAGGTCACTTTATGATGCCATAGAATAGTGACCTCCCTATATGTAGATTATCTGAATGACAGCGGGTCACTTTTCCATGCCATAAAATAATGATCCCCCAATTTGTGACTATATGAGTGAGTGGTGGTCACTTATACATGCCATAGAATAATGCCCCCCTATGTTTACATTGTTCAAGTGAGGGAGGGGTCACTTATACATGCCATAGAATAATGCCCCCCTATGTTTACATTGTTCAAGTGAAGGAGGGTCACTTATACATGCCATAGAATAATGATCCCCACTATGTGTGACTATATGTGTGATGGGAGTCAATTGTCCATGTCGTTGAATAATGACCCCACTATGTGTGACTATACAAGTATGGGTGGGTCAATTTTCCATGTCACTGAATAATGACTCCATATGTGTGACTATACAAGTGAGGGTGGGTAAATTGTCCATGTCACTGAATAATAACCCCATATGTGCGACTATATGAGTGAGGCGGGTCACTTTTCCATGTCGTAGAATAATGACCCATATATGTTGAGATTATGCAATTGAGGGAGGAGATGGGTAACTTTTCCATATCATAGAATAATGACCCGCATACTATGAAGAAGCTCATACGGGAAATTACTCCAATGATGCCTAGCAATTAAATACGGTGTTCCCTTATGGTCATCGTAATATCTCTAGTGGATAGATACTACTACAGCACGATAACACGTAATATCTCTAGCGGATCGATACTACTACAGTACGATAACACGTAATATCTCTAGCGGATCGATACTACTACAGCACGATAACACGTAATATCTCTAGCGGATCGATACTACTACAGCACGATAACACGTAATATCTCTAGCGGATAGATACTACTACAGCACGATAACACGTAATATCTCTAGCGGATATATACTACTACAGCACGATAACACGTAATATCTCTAGCGGATCGATACTACTACAGTACGATAACACGTAATATCTCTAGAGGATAGATACTACTACAGTACGATAATGCGATACCATGTAACATTTTAACATGATAATAATACTATGACATCATTGCACATTAGCGTGCTATCATACTATTGTTGTTGTGGTATCGTCATTGTATTGTCGTGATTTCGTACTTTCGTATTATTGCAGTATCGTACTATAATTGGGTCATTTTTGTATGGCCTGAAAAGTGACCCCATCTCTCATATTGTCACACATAGGGGTCATTATTGTATGGCCTGAAAAGTGACCCCCTCTCTCATATTGTCACACATAGGGGTCATTTTTGTATGGCCTGAAAAGTGACCCCCTCTCTCATATTGTCACACATAGGGGTCATTATTGTATGGCCTGAAAAGTGACCCCCTCTCTCATATTGTTCACACATAGGGGTCATTTTGTATGGCCTGAAAAGTGACCCCCTCTCTCATATTGTCACACATAGGGGTCATTATTGTATTGCCTGGAAAAGTGACCCCCTCACTCATATTGTCACGCATTATTGTATTGGCTGGAAAAGTGACCCCTCGCTCATATTGTCACACATAGGGGTCATTATTGTATTGCCTGAAAAGTGACCCCCTCTCTCATATTGTCACACATAGGGGTCATTTTTGTATGGCCTGAAAAGTGACCCCCTCCTCATATTGTCCACATAGGGGTCATTATTGTAGGCTGAAAAGTGACCCCCCTCTATATTGACACAAGGGTCTTTTGTTATGGCCTGAAAAGTGACCCCCTCTCTCATATTGTCACACATAGGGGTCATTTTTGTATGGCCTGAAAAGTGACCCCATCTCTCATATTGTCACACATAGGGGTCATTATTGTATGGCCTGAAAAGTGACCCCATCTCTCATATTGTCACACATAGGGGTCATTATTGTATGGCCTGAAAAGTGACCCCCTCTCTCATATTGTCACACATAGGGGTCATTTTTGTATGGCCTGAAAAGTGACCCCCTCTCTCATATTGTCACACATAGGGGTCATTATTGTATGGCCTGAAAAGTGACCCCCTCTCTCATATTGTCACACATAGGGGTCATTTTGTATGGCCTGAAAATTGCCCCCCCTCTCCATATTGTCACACATAGGGGTCATTTTTGTATGGCCTGGAAAAGTGACCCCCTCTCTCATATTGTCACATATAGGGGTCATTATTGTATTGCCTGGAAAAGTGACCCCCTCACTCATATTGTCACGCATTATTGTATTGGCTGGAAAAGTGACCCCTCGCTCATATTGTCACACATAGGGGGTGTCATTATTGTATGGCCTAGAAAAGTGACCCCCTCACTGATATTGTCACGCATAGGGGGGGGGGGTCATTATTGTATGGCCTGGAAAAGTGACCCGCTCACACACTCGGATAATCTACATATGAGGGGGGTTATAATTCACTGAAACAAACACATATCCCCTTATTATTTGCATTCAATGGATTGTGAGTTAGAGCCTCACCAGAACCACCATGGTTCTTAGGCAGGCCAGTGCAATTAAGATTGCCTTTTCTTGTCTATAATGGGGGCAATGGGGCAATTTGTCTAGACGTGTTAGAACTTGTTTTGCATACGAACACATATAAATATATATATATATATCATTAATTAGAATGTTTACATATATATCATTAATTAGAATGTTTACATTTCTTTTCACTATAGCCACCAGTCTATGACAACCTACCAAACGGCACACCGACAATATCAGAGTCAATTACAGCAAAGACACATTTGTATACAGTCAGAGTCAACGATACAACAGGTGGGTGGGGTAGTAATATCCACCGTATATGGAATAACACGTGTTTTCTTGTTTCAAGTATCAATAATTAAATCACTAAGTTTGTCCTACCCTCCTAGTATACATACCTTGTGAAAGATACTCAATCTCCATCTATAGTTTCTAGATTAAGTGTAACTTTTAATTATACTTTGTCATGTTACGGCCCTGTTATTTTCAGCTATTTGCATAATTATAGTGTTCAATGTCGAATGACAACAGTTACGCTTTCATCCGCGCCAACGAGAGTGATTAATATAAGTTGTTAGAACTTGCTTCGCAATCGTTGTAAAATAAATAAAGTTTAAGCTTTATAATGTTTGAAACACATACATTACAATTGTCATTGTCTTTCATAAATTGATGAAACATCTTTGTGTGTTTACGTTTATTTATCGTCTCTATCGGTTTCCCATATGACCGAATCCTCCTGAAAAGATTAGTCATATTAGATGTTGGAGGATAGTGCAGTGATACATACAGAGACCCATTCCAGACTCTGGGTGTTTTACATGCACGGTGTAAATCACATCTACAGTGGACATGTGTTGACGCAGAGGTAAATAATGGAACATTGGAAGTTCATGTGGTTATATGTGATCAACTGATATTGCTTTATGTAGCAAGTATATTTGTATCAATCTGTCTTATTATTGTAGTTGATATTTCTATATATGAACGATAATCTGTAATATGTCTGATTAAGTAATGATATTTAAAAGCATTATATTACAGAGACGAACTGTTACTTGACTAACACCAGTGCCGCCGCTGGAATATTACCATTGGAGAAAGTTGTCCCAGTTACACTACCAGTTACAGGTAAATCATTTTTCTTTTATGCTTTTCAATGAATGATACAATGTTCCCAGTGAAAGAATTCTCCATATTCCACTTCTTTGAAACAGTGAAAGATGACATTTTTCTGTCACTGGTCGAGTTTCATATTCCTCCGCGGTTGGATCTACTTTTGTATTTTAGCAATTTTCGGACAATCACGAAGTACTATATTCTAATGAATTGGTTTTGTCTGTAGTTTTTAATTTTGACAGCAAACAGAAACTAACTTATATTATTATGCTGTAACTATTTCTTATTGCGGACGTTCACACTAACATAAGTGGTTGTGCTGTTGTGTTTTGTAGTGGAATGAAGTTTGAAAACAAATATTATTTTAGCTAAAATAATTGGAAATCATTCAAGAAAAAGGATAATAAGTATGTGTTTATTAGTGTAACGCCACGAGCGCGCAAATACAAACGTCGGTGATCACGTGATGAAATAAATTCCTATCTTACACTAATAAACACAATTATCCTCTATACATGTCTGCAATTTTGAGAACGCAGTCTTGCATTTACATTCCAGTTTACCATTTCATAGTACATGTTTCTTTTATCATGTTGCATTTTGTGCCTATAGGCGAGTTGTTGAATCAGAGGTTTAATGAGTATTTCTGTTTAAAGTTTACACCAACCAGAACAATGCTGACTATCGAAACTAATGCAAAGTTAGAGACGGGTATCTGATAGTTTTGCATTTCAGAGTACCAGATCAGTTTAATTATATATGTTTACAATGTTAGAGGTTTTGTTTGAACAACTATACACCAGATTTACAAGCAAAACTATTTCCCATTTGCATTTCAGAAGGGTCTCCATTAGTACATTGCGAACTATTGCATTTTAGAGCGGTTTTATACGCTGCTCGACTGCAATGTTTGACACTGAAGAATCGTCTTATCTGCCCCTTTCTGAAAATTAATTCCGCTATTAATTTGCAAAGATCGACGTTAAAGAACGCTCATCCCCTAGCCGTTACGAGTGTGCCCTTAGGCATGGCACTTATATTCCACAGTGCATATTCTCTTTCAGGACTGATGTATCGATAGTGACTAAACTAATGTTGTAACAAGTTGTTCCGCAATCAAACTGAACCAAATTGGTATCAAAAACGTTGGTCATCCCGTTAATCTCTTGCAAAGTAGAATTTCAGAACGGCCATTCCGCTTCTTGTTTGCAAAGTTAGGTTGTATCTGCTGGTATTTTGCAAAGTTAGGCATTTAGAATGAGTCTATCCTTTGGTATTTTGCAAAGTTAGGCATTTAAGAAATCAATGATCCTATATACTAGTAGTTTGCAAAGTTCGGTATATCAAAATGGCTCTTTCTGTCAGTCTACACCGGAGCTTTGAACTCCAAACCATGTTTTAGGTGCTAATACATAACTGAAAGACAAATGTTATTTCGGTTATAACATTAACAAATTATCTAAAAGCGCAAGAATAGTTGCCGTTAATTTTCAAAGACTTAGTGCATAAATGACATCACAAAACTACAGAATGATACGCATGATATGGTGACCTCTGTACCATCTCACATAATTCACCATCCGAGGATCGAACCCGGGTTGCATTGGTGAGAAGCGAGCATGATAATCACTGACAGCGTTGGTGACACATACAGATATAAACTGCGTTATGACTATACTTACTATAACAGGTTTACGCAAACTTAACAAAACAAAGTAAATACAACACGTATAATTATTAACAACGAATTCAGTTTAAACAATATGTATTTCTTTGAATAAACCTAGTCAAGTATTTATAATAAGTACATATATAAATGATTGTTGGGAAAGCAACATGCTTGTATGGTTAACTCTTTCCATTCAACCATAGCAAGCGTTTAGCAGTATGTGATCCATAACAGCATCAACATGCTTAGTTCTATAAGTGCACAGTTTCCTTATGTGTCCTATGGATATTCACACATATATCTTTTTTTATCGTCGCCCCCTGGGGATCGAACCTGATGTCCCTGGATTCGCAGTCCAACCTCTATATATATAATATATATGATGTCCCTGGATTCGCAGTCCAACGTCTATATATAATATATATGATGTCCCTGGATTCGCAGTCCAACGTCTATATATAATATATATGATGTCCCTGGATTCGCAGTCCAACGTCTATATATATAATATATATGATGTCCCTGGATTAGCAATACCGTTGTACTGTGAATCCACGGACATCAGGTTCGATCATATATATATATATATATATAAACTGTGCACTGTTATATTGAGCGTTACCTTTTCGCTACACATATTATAATTATGGATATTACTGTCATGGATGAAGAAAATAATCCTTCACACATTGCACTAATTTTTTCCAATGTTTCGCACATGTTGATACCTAACTTGCCTATATTTTCTTCTAATAGGATATAAATTTTAACCCTAAGTCAAGTGCACAGTTTTTATTAGTTCAGCGTATAAGTCCGCCTCCGTGGTCGAGTGGTTAAGGTCGCTGACTTGTATACCACTGTAACCTATCATCACTGGTGGTCCTGTAACCTATCATCACTGATGGGTTCGAGCCCCGCTCAGGCCGTGTCTCATTTATATTAAAAAGTTGGCAGTTTCTTACGGAGGTTGGTGCACCCAAGTACTGGTTAACCGCTGGAGCCTGCCCAGGAAAGGTGTTGCTAGGTAAACTGCCCGCCGGCGATATAGCCCGAAATGGTGCTGATGCAGGCGTATAACCCGAAATATATATATATTTATTTTATGCTAATTGATGAAATACAGTGTTCTATCAGTGAGATATAATCCATATCTCATCAGTGAGATATAATCCACATCTCACTGCCGGACTACTGTTTTATTATCTCCCTGCCCAATACACTATTATTGCACTATTACTCTCCCTTTAAATGCTTAGACAACAACAACAACAACAAACAACAAATCAACCGTCTGCTATTGAATAATAATATATAAACAATTAATAGCTCTAACACAATTTAAATAAATAAAAAATGGAATCTAACAATATTGAGGATATGTACCTGGAATGTAAAATAATTTTATCATCCGATGTTGTTGTTTTTTTCACAAACTTGCACCGTGTCACACGTGTCATTTAATGTTCACCGCTTACCTGGCTTCAATGACACTATTTACCTGTATTATTGTTTTTGTTATGAAACAAATCAAAAGCAAAATACAACTGGCAATGTCTCGAATTTTGTCACTGCAAATTGAAACAATCAATCCAAATTAAATTAAGGCCTGCTCTGGCTCTTAATTTTTTGTAGCCAATTTTTTGTAGCCAAATCTGCGTTTCCTTTAGCCAATTCCGATGCGCGCCATTTTCCCCAAACAGAGTATTTATAGTATATTAATTTATTATATGTATCTTGCAATTGCACCACCTAAGTGCTGTATGCCCATAAACTACAACTGAGGTAAGGGTTACATACTGCTTTCCTTTGATATTCAAATTAACTTACACAATTAACGACAACAAAAACAAAACAAAAGTTGCCGACATACTTACGTCTAACCACAGGCACCAGACACACAAAATATTGTGCGTCTAACAGTCGTGTAAAGCTTTTCAATTTGGTAGCATAATGTTCGTCTACAAAGGATTTGGGCAACAATGTAATGCCGCCCTGCTCTTAATTGACCTTTCTGCCGATTTTGATTGACAGCTGGCGTTAGCCAATCGCATCGCACCATTCGCGCACTCCCCTGACAACGGCTTATCGCCGCCATCTTGTTAGACAAACAATGCATATTAGACAAACTAGTAACGAGTAGACAAATTTGAAAAGGCGTGAATTTAATCGAAAATACGGGTTTAAAATTGTTTTAATGATGTTGAAAATCTTGGTGTGTGGGTTAGTTATAGTACAAAATTAGTCGATATCCTGGTGGTCGACGTTAAATTCAACCCATTTCAAAATCCTTGGACAAATCTAAAAGTGTGTATATGAACCACAAAATACCAGACAGCTGCTTTAAAAACAATGCATCTACAAAAACACCGACTGACCCCATATAGTCATTCTTTTCTAGCAAGCACAGCAATCAAATGTAAGCGTGTCACACTGTTTATTGGGAGTAATCAACAACATACCGAATACCGGTACATCACAGAGACCGCCGACTTTATAATATCAAGATCAAAGTATTGCACATCGGAATTTAGCATTGATTGTGCTAATTGGTCAATTATAAAATGTGTGCACACAATTATAGTGTTGATTACTACACCGAGTCATTGTTTTATCGTTCTGTCAGACAAACGAGTTATTTAGTAAAATTTTAATCAAATCTGATAACGAGTGATCGTGATCTGAAATTATGTTTTGAAAAATAATTACAAATTAATTAATGCTGTCTGTCATTGACAATGGTGAAAAGATGTAGTTACGGTCTGTGTGACAGTGATAGTAGATATCCAGATCGATTGATAGGTGACGTTAAATTCGTGCCATTTCCAAAACCTAAGACAAATCTTGAAACATGTCTAAGGTGAATTAAGTGTGGACGACCAAACGACCAGCTGAATACATCCCAAATTAATGCAAACAGATATATTTGCACAAAAGTAAGTTGAAATTAATTTATTTATGCATAATAAAATATTTCGAAAAAATATATTCTGCAATTATAGATTTACTGTTCACAAGAGATATGTGAGAATAATGGTGATTAAAATTATACAGATAGATAGATAGATAGATAGATAAATGTTTATTTACGTCTCATTTTTGTACAAGCATACACAACATATTTAAACAGTAATATTAAAACAATGTACAAAACTACTCGTGCTTGAGTTATAAGAGACAATCTAAGATATAATATAACAGCATCTTAAAACTTACATTAAATTCAATTTATAAATACAGATTTATAAAACATTAAAACTATACATCCCAGGTTAAAATGTTGCATTTACATATATGTATACAAAAGTTAAATCGTAATAGTATTATAAAGCTGTTTGATTTCTATATACATGATTCAGGTTTTATATAAAATATTACGTCTTTCCATTAAAATTCTATTGCAGGTTTTGACACATAATTTAGCAATATCTTTATCAGACATTAAATAAGCAAACTGTTCAGAGAAACTAAGCGTGTTGAATGATGTATTAATAGACATACAATTTAAGTTCAGTGCGTAAATGCTCCTACAATGGACATTTCAACAATACATGTATTTCGCTCTCGATTGTATTTGAACATTGAAAACAGGTTCGTTCACACAGTGGTAATCCTATACATGTGGTTCATAAATATTGTCGTGGATGGTGGACTAGGGATCAGATAGTAGTAATAGAACCCATGCATGTGCAGAGCTGTGGGGTTCCCATATAAGCTCCGTGAACATACTGGTGTTCAGTTTTTGGGCCTAATGTTCGAGTCTTCTAGGAGGCATAGGGTCGAGTCTCTCAAGACGGTGGCATATTTCATTTCTTTTGATGTCAAAGTTGACACGATATGGTTGTTCACTCTTCCGTTGATTGCGAAAGCATTTCCCACGAACACTTAACACGTCCTCCTCCGTTAAATATATCTGTACTTTAGAGAAATAACCTTAACTGAAGAACTTAAACTAATTGCTGTCTTGCTTTCAACGAGATATTCTTATCTGGGTGAAATAAAACCGAGAAATTCGACGGAATTTTATCTACATTAACTCGATGCAGGACTGCGTTAGACGCCATTTTGTTAGATAGCTTGTCTCGCGTGGTTACACCGAGCACCGGTAACTATGGTGGGCGTGCCTAAGTAGCGTTTGCAGAAAGGTCAATTAACACCTGCTCAATATAATAAGCATTCATAGTGTGTCCCGTGTTTGCACACTAATCAAACATTATTCCCCTGTTAAATAAACAAACAACACGCTTGTATGATTCTCCAGTCCGAGATATTAGTCACGCCGACACGATTTCACCTTGACCCGAGTAATTTTCCACAAATAGACTCGGGGGAATTTCCAATTTTCGGATATTTTACAGATTTTCGTCGTTTTTATAATTGTCGCCAAACTGAGTTTTTATTAGCCAATGTTGCAATATTGTAGCCATTGGCGAGGCTGGTGATTGGCGATTGGCCCTATATGTGCATGTATTTTTCCTCGATTCAACTTTAAATTCAAGATGGCGGCATATTTGTGTTTCGACTCACGACATATAGTCGTCAATGTATTCATCTGCGCAAAAACACGGCGGCCAGCTATTTTAATTTCTTCATTTTGTGTTTGTTTTTCATCAATTATCATAAAATAAAAATAAAATTTGTTTGTTTTGAGTGAATATGGAATATATCTCACCTCGAAGTGAGAACATTTTCACTCGCGCTACGCGCTCGTGAAAATATTTGAAATGTTCTCACTTCTCAGTGAGATATATTCCATATTCACTCAAAACAAACAAATATCCTCTATATATTGATTCAGCATATATATATATAGTAGTGCATTTCTTGTGTTGCGTTCGATTTTTCAAATTATTTCGGTTCAAGTCCTACACGATTCATTCTAGGTCAGACTATTTGGGAGAAGTGAGAAAACGCGTGAGCGCTTCTGTAAATGGTGTTATTTAATACATTCCAACAACATTAGGGTTAAAATGCACAGTACAACCATTAAATACAACATTTGAATAGAAGGAGTGCTTTATAATGGGCCAGTGTATTTACTAGACAACATTTTGTATGAAACTTATAAAATTAAAACAAAACAATTAAAACACATTTGTTTAGGGAGAGGTCAGAGGGCGATGTCAGGGTCCCTAGGGCGACTATTTCGCCCACATCGCCATCGAGTATGATCCCTGGGTCACAATAATAAGTATTGCTAATGTATAATTATATTAAGATTAACTATCTATATTTGTTGTTTATTTTTAGAGTATAACGTGTATGCCCATCATACAATAGGTTTTGACTTCGAAAGCGGTGTAGGGTCAATTTCTATCGACATTTCTTGCGGGGATTCAGTTGGCACAATTACGGATACATTGATTGTCACTATTGAGAACGCGGTAAGTTTAGTAGGTGCGGATGTATCATGGTCTGTTTCAGTTCCGTCTGGGCATAAAATACGTTTTATTAACAGATGTAGGTAACTATGTTCCATTAGTTTAAAATATATATTATTCTTTGAATAAACAGTCAAGTATAAGTAATATGTACATACATGTAGGATTGGGGAGAAAGCAATATACATTGGTTACCTCTTTCCTGCGAATCATTTACAAAGCATATCATTTATATTAGGCAACAATATTACTATGCAATTCATATATTGAGTAACTCAATAGTTTTGGAATGTGAGAAATAGATATTAATTTCAAAGTAGATATCATTAAGATACAACCACAAGTGGCTATGATAATATTGGATTGGAGATAGAAAAAAAACAAAAAATTGGAGGAGAGCGAATCAGATTTAGATTCATTAATGTCAAACCACTTGCGGAACATTGACATGTTTCCTGGGCAGGCTTAGCCGACATAAGCAGTTAATCAGTAATGCATAATTTGTGTCGGATGCCTTGCTCAATGACACAACATACGTCTCTTGACCAAGTGTAGAACCAGGGACCGTTCGATACCAAATCCGACACTCTACCACAGGACCACGGTCGCCAGCTACTAATAATCCGAAGTATATTATACAATCAAGGAACAGACATTAACATATACTAATAATCCGAAGTATATTATACAATCAAGGAACAGACATTAACATATACTAATAATCCGAAGTATATTATACAATCAAGGAACAGACAATAACATATACTAATAATCCGAAGTATATTATACAATCAAGGAACAAACATTAACATATACTAATAATCTGAAATATTGGGTAAATTCATACGTGACAAGGGAAACTACCAAATATTAACCCATATACTGGCGCGTAGCAATATAATGACTCTTTTATCTGTGCCAGGTAACCTATACTTAGCAATCAAATACACTTTATAAGGAGGTTGGAATTATTTTGTATTACAAACTGATGTGTAAACTGTATAACAAGTTTATATACAGGCCGTTGACTTCTTATGCAAATTATTCTTGAACTTTTGTATAGCACTGTATTTTTTGTCATCACCCAGGCTCCGGTGGTAAGCAATCCCGGTGAATCTAGCACAATATCAGAGAGTGTCGACGGAGAAGAAACACTGAAGACATTCAACTTTGAGATATTTGATAAGGGCCAGACTACATGCACTATGACAGATACAGATGGAGGTCCTTTCGATTGTATAGGTAAGCCACAACATTAAGAGTACAGATTACAAACATGACATTTTGTGAACAACAAATAATAACGTACATAAGTAAGGTACTGGAAATATGTTACCATTTAGTATTTAGATACTAAATATTTCTAATTAACGTCATTGATAAAATAAAAATGTTTGACTCTCCGTGGATCCCCACATCTATTAAATTTCTTGTACTAATGAAAAGAAAGACAATATTTTTTATTATTGTTCATTTCACGATCTCCTCTACTATACTGCACCTGAAAATCGAATAATTCTCTATCTCAACAATAATAGTAGGCTACTATAATGTTTATTATTTGCAACATATCATGTTATTCAAGCCTCGTAAATATTTGTTATCGTAAGCCTCATTCGTTCATACATGCATGTGAAATGAGAGAATAAAAGGTGTTTAGACTTGACTTGGTACTGGAAATAATTATGTTATGGTACATCTGTGAAATTGGGATTATCAATCAAATGAAAGGTGTATTTATGAATATTTATAAGTATAGTCGATGACAGATGTCTAAGCATCCAACCAGTCTGAATGTCCCCAATCAGTATAATGGTATATTGTATATTCTAACACGACCCAGCTAATAACATACATACTTGTAGAGTAAAATCTACTTCGGGTTATTCTGCGATATACCTACCTTGAACTATGCTGCGCGCGCACCGTGTTTTGGCTACGTCATCACCCCTTATGCGGGAGGAAATTTCGAAAGCCAAATGCAGCGGAGTAGCACCGCGTTTGAAGAAAATACTCCTTTGATTCTCGTCTAAAATTATTAGAAGTAAGTCGTGTTAGAATCGAAATAATAAGTATCAACCGTGGTATATCGCAGAATAACCCTCGTGTGTCGTTCTTATGCGTAGATGCCTGCGTGATATATTTCTACGCATAAGAACGACAAACTCGGGTTATTCTGCGATATATCACGGTTGATATTTATTATTTCTTAAATACACAAGGCGATTAAACACTTCAAATATGGTGCATCACACAGCCCGGAGCATTCAGATTAGTAACCAATCGTCACCAATTAATATTTAACAAAACAATGATGGTTGTAATACAAATAGCGTCAATAAAAGTGAAATAAATAGTTCTATGTTTTCTCAACAAACATGAATAATTATTTCACGCGGTTAGATTAGAAATAGCGTGAAATATTTGTCTATCCGCGGAACGCATTGCAAAGGGTGATTATGAATATTGGTCAGGTGCAGCGATGCGTAAATATACGCGTACGTGTAAGAGATATGTGTTGTAACTGTCATTCTACCAGACGACTTCGCACAGTACACGTCCTGTTTACTTTATTCTCAAATTATTTTATATACATATTCACAATGATAGCATACGTCTACGCAGATAAATGAGGTCCGACATTGGGCGATCTGACACCAAAATGACAAATGGACACAGGTTTCTCAGAGCAAATACATTTTTTTTAAAAATGTATGATCTCTGTGTTTTTCCTGGGCGAGTCGGTTCGCATGTGCGTGCTTAGATTGGTATTCTGTAAAATAAGTTGCACTTATTAACTTGTATACCGGGCAAGAGACGTATGCTATTATTTTAGTGTGACCAAAATATTTCATTTCGGTGCATTTTGCATCCAGTTGTATATTGTGCGGCTGCAAATAGTTCACGCTTCTAATAAACACTCCCGTCTGGTCATGCATATGGTGTTTGTGATTCTTATTTGAGTAGAGCAAAGACTATCGTCTTACGACGCCAATACTAGCCTGGGTTCCAGTCTGTCGATTTTTCACTTTTTAACTTCTAGCCAAATGACAGTTGATATGTTCAGAAACTCAATACGGCCCAATTAATAGTCTCAGTGTTAAGATATATTTATTTGACTGACCAGGCAAAATATATCCACGTCTGTTCCCAGGCTACGTCAATACTTCAAACCATATTACTGTCGTTGGCCAAATAAGTTCGAAATCTTAATGTCTGCAAACTCGACTAAATAAAAGTAATAGATGCTGTTTCGAAATAGATATTTAATGCATTCAAATTGAGAAATGATAATGCTAATACGCAAGTGTCTATTATAATGCTTGTAGAATACATCTACAATATACAGCTGTCGTGCAAAATTTCAAATTGCTCAAACATGTCATTTGTTTTGAATCACCTTCACAGGAAATTCATGGTTTTCACTATTTACAATGTATCTTGTATTGTTTGTGGCTATAAATGTTTAATGCCAATAAAATCTATGTATGTATGTATGCATGCATGAATATCGATACTCTTTGACGAACTATCTTTAAAAGTAATTAGCTAGCATTAGCTAGCATTAGCTAGCATTATCTGAATATACATGTATACGTAATATTTGTTAAATGTTTACATACATCCACAGACGGATCTATAGTCCAGTGTTTAACACGTTGGTCTGGTAATCCATGGATATATAGGTTCGATCCCCCGTCTGATTCTTTTAAAATTAACGTTCTTTCAGATGGGACTTTATACCGAGGTCTCGTGTCGGTGCTGTACACCATGCACGTAAAAGAACCAGAGGAGACTCTCGAATGGGTCGCTCTCTGTATCATTGCACTATCCTCCAACAATCTAAATTGACTAATCTCTGCAGGAGGCGTCACTCATATGGGCAACCGGTAGCGACGATAAATAAAGGCAATACATTATTCTTGATCTAGCCCAAGTAGTTCTATACTGGCGTTTATTTTTAAGAATAGTTTCGAGGTCAAGGGAAACAACACTGATTAGTGGAACTTACTTAATTTGTGTCGGTCATAAGGGGACGTAATCATTGAAAAATCGACAGAAATAGTCCCATATGTTTCACAGATATAGAGACTATTGCATTTTTTTTAACAGGCATATACTTTAAGACAGGTATGTATAAAATACCTAATAAAACTTAGACCCGCACATTGCTTAATATTGTATTTATATATTATATTTTATTCTTTATTTCAGTCTCATCAATGTACAGCATATAACAAACATAGAATATAGTTTACCTATTAAAAAGTACATTCAATTCAGAGTTACAAGAGACTATGTATTTATGTTATCACTGCTGACGGGAATTGATTTCTATTTACAGACAACCAAATTGTGAAGTCAAGCGGGGCTCTAGATTATGAAACGCAGTCTGTGTACAATCTTGCCATATCCTGTACAGATGGGTTTGAGATTACGACGGATACCCACACTGTTTATATTGAGAATGTGGTATACATTATATTGTATAATATTAACGACATACGATGCAGATCTCTTATTCTAATGTATGCCCGTGAATCATGTTCTGGTTATTATTAGGAGGTCAGTCTGTTGTGGTAGAGAGTAGATCTCCAGCATGTCCTGGGTAAGAACAAGTCATCAATCTCCGTAAACGACTGACAATTTTCTCACATCGCTTGTCTGAATGGGAGCAAACCTGCAGCCCTGATACCAGCAGTGAAAGATGAGATCTAACGACGACACGTTACACCACTCTGCCTAGGAGGTCTAGTAGTTAATTTGTTAATATCATTAATGTCGTATATTGTATATTATTGACTTTTAGGTCAGACACCGCTATTGCAATTTCCATAGGCCACTGTTATATCACACAGTGCCATTAGATTTTCCCCAAAAATAGTTTGGCACAAAAGACAGTAGTTTTCAACAGAATGGCCTTTGAGCCACAGGCATATGTCAAATTTCAATGGGGTTGACAAATTGCGTTTTTCTTACTAACTTTCTCCACTAACTGCACCCACCCTCTACTCTGAAGTTAATTTGGTGGTGAATGTTGCACTGACACCTGCATTTATAATATGCTGTTTATTTGTCACCAAATAGTCTGCAAATATTTTTAAATATTCCAAAATGAAGCTCATATATTGTATTTTAATATTTAGAAGTCATGTTCACTATGTGTGACAATACCTACTCAGCCAATCAGTTCATGTATCAATAACTCTTAAGGGCTTCCCTACACTTTTTCAACCAATCCCAGACCACTATATCAATAACACCGTCTGACCATCATCGCAGTGAAGTTACCATATGTTTTACTACTAGGTGGGTCGACGCTGTAGAGCTCGAAAATACCCTGATTCGAACAAAGACTACTCTTAAGGCTTCCACATTCGTACGTTTCGAATTACATTAATTCCATGAATTGTATGTGTATTGCACCCAATATACACTACAAATGTGTCAGTATTTGACAGAGGTAACATTTAACTAACAAGAAAGATCACAATATGCGATGAATGCCAAAGAGGTTACAGTCCGAACTGGAAATATTAACATGCACGGACGGACACACGGACAGTGCGAAAACTATATCGGGTGCATATAAATAAAAACGAAGTATGGAGTTAGAGAAGTTGCTAAGATTGTAACCACAGAAGCAGACGTGTTATTTATAACAGGTTTTATATCATGACTTCATCATCCAATGCATGGTGTTTGTTTGTTTGTTCACCAGGGCCCTGAAATATTAAATCTGCCACTGGGAGTCGAGTTAATAGAAGAACAGGAGGATGAACTATCTTTAATTGGACTTACGTTATCAGAGAGTGCTACAGATTGTTCCCAGGTGGCACCAGTCGACCCGGAATTTGTTATCAAGTTTGAACCGACAACTAGTAGTAAGTTAATGACTCCCTACCCACATCCTGCATATGGAACATCCCATCCTGCATACGGAACATCCCATAACCCACATCCTGCATACGGAACATCCCATCTACCCACATCCTGCATAGGGAACATCCCATCTACCCACATCCTGCATACGGAACATCCCATCTACCCACATCCTGCATGCGGAACATCCCATCTGCCCACATCCTGCATACGGAACATCCCATCTACCCACATCCTGCATACGGAACATCCCATCTACCCAAATCCTGCATGCGGAACATCCCATCTGCCCACATCCTGCATACGGAACATCCCATCTACCCACATCCTGCATACGGAACATCCCATCTACCCAAATCCTGCATACGGAACATCCCATCTACCCACACCCTGCATGCGGAACATCCCATCTACCCACACCCTGCATGCGGAACATCCCATCTACCCACATCCTGCATACGGAACATCCCATCTACCCAAATCCTGCATACGGAACATCCCATCTACCCATATCCTGCATGCGGAACATCCCATCTACCTATGTAGCCTCGCTCATATACGTGGAACATCCCATCTGCCTATGTAGCCTCGCTCATATACGTGGAACATCCCATCTACCTATGGAGTCTCGCTCATATACGCGGAACATCCCATCTGCCTATGGAGTCTCGCTCATATACGTGGAACATCCCATCTGCCTATGGAGTCTCGCTCATATACGTGGAACATCCCATCTGCCTATGGAGTCTCGCTCATATACGCGGAACATCCCATCTGCCTAAGGAGTCTCGCTCATATACGTGGAACATCCCATCTGCCTAAGGAGTCTCGCTCATATACGCGGAACATCCCATCTGCCTATGGAGTCTCGCTCATATACGTGGAACATCCCATCTGCCTATGGAGTCTCGCTCATATACGCGGAACATTCCATCTGCCTATGTAGCCTCGCTCATATACGTGGAACATCCCATCTACCTATGGAGTCTCGCTCATATACGCGGAACATCCCATCTGCCTATGGAGTCTCGCTCATATACGTGGAACATCCCATCTGCCTATGGAGTCTCGCTCATATACGTGGAACATCCCATCTGCCTATGGAGTCTCGCTCATATACGTGGAACATTGCATCTAACCATAAAACATCCTACTTACCATGGAACAACCCACCTCCCACTTGTTCGTAGAAGATTAGATTGTGGTTGTCATTATTGAATTTAAATTATTATAAATTTATATAGAGGTAGGTGGTAACCTGTTAAATGAGAGAACACGCTGGCTTTTATAGTACATACATTGACAGATAACATCTCATAGATCCGATATGTATATCGTTCCACTTAGTTGGAATCGTTTGTTTTTACTGTGTCCGCCTCCGTGGTCGAGTGGTTAAGGACTTGTATACCACTGTACCCTATCATCACTGATGGTCACGGGTTCGAGCCCCGCTCAGACCGTGTCTCATTTATATGAAAAAGTTGGCAGTTTCTTACGGAGATTGGTGCACCCAAGTACTGGTTAACCGCTGGAGCCTGCCCAGGAAAGGTGTTGTTAGGTAAACTGCCCGCCGGCGATATAGCCCAAAATGGTACTGATGCAGGCGTAAAACCCGAAATATAAAATGATTGTTTTCACTGCTGTTCCATAACCAGATATTGCGGTATGATAAATGTGATTCTATCAAAATAATGTTAATCAATTGATAACTAATTTTTACAGATACGTACCCAGTGGATATATGTCGCAATATAGTAATTTAATAATTATAAGATAAGAAAATGGATTGAAATTGATAGCATTTTGTGAAAAGGAAATAACGATAAAATCAGAGGAAACCATATACGAGGGAGTATTCAACGTCAGTCACTGACAGATGTCTCTCACAGATCTGTATGTGTTTTACGTTTATTTATCGTCGCTACCGGTTGCCCATATGAGCGACGCCTCCTGAAGAGATTAGTAATTTTAGATTTGTGGAGGATAGTGCAATGATTCAGAGAGAGACACATTCCAGAGTATCCTCTGGTTCTTTTACGTGCACGGTGTACAGCACCGGCACGAGACCTCGGTTCAATGTCCCATCTGAAAGACTGTTAATTTTATTAGTGTCAGACGGGGGGTCGAACCTGTGATCCCTGGATTACTCACAGATCTGAGCTTGAAGCACACATTTGTACATACAGTATATGGGGAAGCGCATATTTGTACATACAGTATATGGGGAAGCGCACATTTGTACATACAGTATATGGGGAAGCGCACATTTGTACATACAGTATATGGGGAAGCGCACATTTGTACATACAGTATATGGGGAAGCGCACATTCGTACATACAGTATATGGAGAAGCGCACATTTGTGCATACAGTATATGGGGAAGCGCACATTTGTACACACAGTATATGGGCAAGCGCACATTTGTGCATACAGTATATGGAGAAGCGCACATTTGTGCATACAGTATATGGGGAAGCGCACATTTGTACACACAGTATATGGGCAAGCGCACATGTGTACATACAGTATATGGGGAAGCGCACATTTGTACATACAGTATATGGGGAAGCGCACATTCGTACATACAGTATATGGGGAAGCGCACATTCGTACATACAGTATATGGGGAAGCGCACATTCGTACATACAGTATATGGGGAAGCGCACATTTGTACATACAGTATATGGGGAAGCGCACATTTGTACATACAGTATATGGGGAAGCGCACATTTGTACATACAGTATATGGGGAAGCACACACAATGGTTACTTTGACGTTTATTGCAGCTAGCATATGGACAACTAACAAGATGGAACATTTTGATTTTCAAATGAGATAAATAACTTAATGGTGATATAATTTTAACTAATTTTTCTTAATTTTTCGGGGGATTTAATTTCCAGTATTACTTTTCTCTAACAGTGTGGTCAATAAGTTACGTTAGTCAAGCAGTGGCGGGGAAGACGCTGAGCTTTGCAGATTCGCCTTTTCACGACATCGATGTCATATGTACAGATTCTACCGGCGCCCAGGGGGCCTCGAAGAGATACACGATTGCTATTATCGATAATAAGGCACCAATTTTCACAAATATTGGGGGTATGTCATTTCTCTCTCAATAAGAGATTATTTGTATGCTATAATGGAATAAATGAAAGTTAATGCTCGTATATTCACGTCCCAGAAGGAAGCCGCCACCGGAATAGTACTCCACTGTCTCAATTTTTGAACCAACATCCATCAAAGAGAGTTGAGATTTTGAGATCACCAGACACATATTTGTTGGTAATACTTCAAAGTGTATTAGATGCGTGACATATATTGTCCGCGATATTTAATTCGACACAAGCATTATTAAAATAATAACTCGTATTATGTGAAAACAAAGGCGATAATAGTTCGGCAGTATTACCTGCAGTGCATTGTTTTACATTGTGACACGTCATTTGTGAGAAAGTGTCAAATTAGTCCAGTCAAGCTCGTAGAAAGGAACCGTGCAGACAGTGATACTTTTGAATGGTGATAACCACGAATAATCCAATGTTTCCATTTACCATTTGTATTCCATAATTAGATATGGTTGCGGAGCATAATTATATAGCAAAATTAATAACCTTAGGTTCGACATCTATTCGAAACAGAACCAGCTTAATAGAGAAATGTCAACAAATGTATTGCTATTGTCGACGTAGCCCATTCGGCATTAATTTATATAGGGTCCGCTGTGGGGATGCCATGGTGAAAGATAATTGAACACTAAAAACAGTATATATAAATATCATAGATATTTAATAATATTATGTCAAGTAGTAACTCGACACAACAGTGGCCAAATCCCAGGTGTAACAAGCATTACACCAGGTACCCGGATAGTGTCGATCCAGTTACGGTTTACAGGTTAGTAATAGTTAGTAATGGCTATCGGAGATGGTGATAAGTGAGGAAAATGAAATATAAGGGGACATATGGTAATGATGAAAAGAGAGTCACACAAGCATGATGTTTTCGATGTTTTAATATATTTTTCAAGACATGGTCCGCGTGAACTGTAAGCAATAAATTTGATCATGTGACAATAATTATGAGCTTTCTCTAACCATTTATCAGGTCACTGCCTAAATATTCCACATGTTTATCTCTCTACTTACTGTTTGTTTAGGATACACATACATGAGCTACATTTACATAATTAGTTTATACAAATTTATTTTAGCTCGATTGCGAACAAGTTCTTATAACTTATATTAATCACTCTCGAGACCTCATTCCTGAGGGAGAGAGAAGAGGCAACGTGGAATTTAAATGCCTTGCATAAGGTCACACACGTGACACACGCTCCAGCGGGGCTCGAACTCGGACAGCGGACCTTTTGCACCTGAAGCGAACGCGCATCCACTGCATCCCTTACATATTTTCGAAATAATATGTGAACAGTGTCCTGCTTTATACGCATGTACATGTTTGATAATCCTAGCGTGCAAAGCATAAACAACGAAACAGGTACATAGAGCGTAGACGTCATTCACGTTCTGGAAGTAACAAAACTCACGTGAATAAAGAAGACCGGTTCGGAAACAGGTAAGGAATGGAACATGTGTGATTAAGTTGGAAAGGTCTAAATTGATCTGATTGGAAGCTTAATTTTGTTCACATACATTAAGCCGTACTATGCGAACTGTATATGCATGTACTTACGATTGTAGAATTTATATTGTTAAAGTCATTTCAGATCCTGTTACCACATCGGTGGAATTGATTTCCAAAGATTTCAGCGCCACAGATATTGTCTTTACGGTCACAGCAGAGGATCCAACCTCTCCACAGGATGATATAACTTTCACATTGGTACAATCCGAACCCAGCGACGGGTGTCCATATAATGTGTCTTCAAGTAAGTAAAAGAGCCTACATCTCCAAAATATGATTTGACATTGAAGACATACGGATTCTGTGAAATTAGTGTGTCCTCTGGTATATAAATTAACCTTCAGCACCCGATGTCTCGTGTCAGTGGTATTACACCGTGCACGTAAAAAACCAGAGGAGACTCTGGAATGGGTCTCTGTCTGTATCATTGCACTATCTCCAAAAATCTAAAATGACTAATCTCTTCAGGAGGCGTAGCTCATATGGGTAACCGGTAGCGACGATAAATAAACGTAAAACACACACACACGTGCGATTAACTAAGACATTTAAGACGATAGAACTCAACGAGAAATTGTGCATTTATTTTGTCTTCTTGTACGTAATTAAATGTATGTGAATAAACACTGAACTATGATAGAACATTGACATTGAAGATATAGGCGGGTCAATATACCACCTGACCCCAACAAAATTGCAACAGTTTGTTTTTTGGTTGTTTCTTGCAGTTTATGATGTGGAAAACACCATATCAAAAGTTTACCAAATTTGACCTACGGGAAAGTCCCTAAAATGACGTCATAAAACAAGATGGCCACCAAACATAAAAATGTACTAGAAATCAGCCTTTTGGACATTTTAAACTATCGATCCATTTTTATTTTATACTTCTTCATATCGATAAATCAATTGGCCCTGACTACTGTATGTTCGATCTCCCATTCGAATTCCTTCCTGTCATGGAAGATATGCAGCTTGTTTGTGGAAAGTCGGTGGTGGTACCCGTGCAAATAAAAAACAAATAAAAACCATCACATAGATAATGATATCCTATAGATAAACTTCCAACTTTGAACGATCAAAGATCGGCCACATCCATTTCAGAGGGGTGGTAGCTTTCGTATAACATGGGGCATTTATTATTATAATAACAGTAGTATAATAAAATATAAACATCGCTCAATCAATCAACATGATACGTGGCCGAACGGTAACGACGGAGGAATACAGATAAAATATCTTGTGATATATTTTGTAGTTGCGAGTTCAAATCTCACTGAGTGTATTATTACTATTATTTTTTTCCAAATTTATATTTTATATAAAGTGAATTGTATGTATGTTTTGATTTTTTTCTCATAATTTAATTTTCAACTTTATTTCATTTCAAGCAATTACAGTTACAGTTCATTCACAGTATCAATCAGTATCTTCGCCTTCGCTGGCTGTCTCTGTATCCGAGCCGCTGTCCCCATCGCTGTCAGAAGCTGTTTAGCGAGAAACTATGACTGAATCTATGGCTTGGTTTGATTTAGTGCCACCTGCAATCCAGACTCCTTCTCCTTCGTACAAAATGCATGTACATTTTTAACAATTTCTCTAGCATCACAGCTATAATTAGGTCGTGTTTGCTTGCTCATTGTGTACTGAATATGACTGGTATGTGTAAAAATACACTTATATAGCCACATAGCATGTGTAATTTAAATGTTTCACGACTATTTCGTGCATAAAATAAATATAATTTAATAAAAAATGTTTTCCAAAGTAAGGCTCGAACCCACACTCCACAATACCACTAGTTCTTAAATTAACGGGCTAACTGTCACAGCCAAGTATGATGTATGTACATGTCTGTTGTAATTTTTTATAATATAAACCAAATTTCCAATACACTAATATATTAACCACCCTATTATTGTGTATGAAATGAACCTGTCTGATCTTTGATCGTTCAGACCTGGTTGTTTGACTATACCTGCATATGTAATAATGGCCGAAAATGGACTGCCTAATAAATTTAGTCACTGACTAATAAACATTTTGTGACGCTGTGACTTCATGTATTCACAGATGGTTTGATAATATTCTGTAATCTTTCGTATCGAAAATATCATTTTTATCAGAAGATAGTATAGATTAACAGAATATTAAGTTATTGTCGTATTAATTTAAAAATTATTAGCTTGTCGACGAAAATATATTTTTTCCAAATCTCATAATAAATAAACATTTATAACATATTAGTAACCTATTATTCTCTAAAACTGTACTACTGATAATAATTTTTGTTTTATCCATTCCAGTGACATATCTATCCGTGCAAGAAAATGTTTTGGATCTATTCTATTCTCACTCCGTAGCGCATATGGTAGCCTGGGTGCCAGTATTCTCACTTCGTAACGCATATGGTAGCATGGGTGCCAGTCTGTCGATTTTTCACGTTTAACTTCTGGCAACATTACAGTTGATATGATCAGAAACTCAATACGGCCAAATTAAAAGAATTGGTGTTAAAATATATTTATTTGACTGACCAGGCAAATATATATCGACGCATGTTCATTGTGTACACATATGGTTCCCAACCACTGCAATTTGAAATAGTGTAAACGTGCAATTGTTCGGACTCAAACTGTTATTTGTCTAAACGCAACTTCTAGCGTCAATTACCGCATTGGTAATGGTGTATCGCTTTATATCATTAAAACAAGATTTGTTTTCATTTTAGTGAATGAACGAATTGTACTAATTTCACAAAATTAAATGAATATAGAAAACTAATATTATCATTCGCAGTTAGCGCCACTCGTGATAACTGAGTGCTTGTTTACTCGACCATAATTCAACCATATCCTAGTTTTAGCTGTGTAATCCAGCAATGACGAAGCTTTGGTGACATTGTAATTAAATACAGAAGAGCAAAGACATTGTATGGTCCATATTGACCATATGATTGAATCAGAATAACTAAACTATCCGTTAAGGGAGGAACTATACAATTAGTTAACTACTTATCCTTGTTAAGTTATCCTATGTTTATTACACTCTGTATTTCATTCTAAGACATAACACCTGCCTCCTGATTTCGTTTGTTATTTCCATATGCATCGCATTCTAAGTAAATGCATTACTGGACTAGATTATATATTTGAAATCATCGACAGTGATACACCGTTTTTATAATATTAGATGGAGACATAACTACAAGTGTTGACCTACATACATATCACGAGAGAATCTGCACACTTTCGATAATGGTCGAGGATAAGTATAACATGAACACGTCAACCAAAGATCTTATCCTAAAAATAGTAGGTAGGTAGTTTCTTACATGATGCCAAGTATGTTCAAGTTATGCCAACACTATACATCATGTAATATCATAACGAATAGTGTGTGTTCTTGTATTAACACAGTCCGCCTTCGTGGTCGAGTGGTTAAGGTCGCTGACTTGTATACCACTGTAACCTATCATCACTGATGGTCACGGGTTCGAGTCCCGCTCAGACCGTGTCTCATTTATATGAAAAAGTTGGCAGTTTCTTACGGAGGTTGGTGCACCCAAGTACTGGTTAACCGCTGGAGCCTGCCCAGGAAAGGTGTTGTTAAGTAAACTGCCCGCCGGCGATATAGCCCGAAATGGTGCTGATGCAGACGTAAAACCCTAAATATAACATATATAACATAATATTAAAATGTCCATTATATGACTATATGACACCCTCAGGGCAGACATTTACAACAATATTAATCAGGAAACAATAGACTTTCCAACTTACTGTGATACACAGACATAATGGTATCATGTATAATGCAAGTATTGTCAAATACAGTGCTAAAACATGTCGTCAAAATGTTTTAATACTACACAGAAAACATCTATAGTTTTATTGTATCTATAATTTTATATATTATACATGAAGACTTTTATTGGTTTTATTCAATTATGATCATATTCCGATGATTTGCTGTATACTTGGTGTAATTCTGATTTGATTTGATATCTTAATAATTAAGTTATGACTGGAATGTATATAGCTATGTTATACGTTTTAATAACCACTGTCTCTCATTAGTCATTTTGACTTGTTTTATGCATTTTAGAAATCCAACGTGTCCAAATATTAGTTGGAAGAATTGGAAACTGCAATTGCAATGAATATATCTGGTAGTGTGTGCAATGAATATATCTGGTAGTGTGTGCAATGAATATATCTGGTAGTGTGTGCAATGAATATATCTGGTAGTGTGTGCAATGAATATATCTGGTAGTGTGTGCAATGAATATATCTGGTAGTGTGTGCAATGAATATATCTTGTAGTGTGTGCAATGAATATATCTGGTAGTGTGTGCATTTCGTAAGCTGTTTTTACATGTGCTAAGTTATCAGGAAATAAATGAGAAAGATATACAGGTGCTGAATCAGTAATGGCTCCAGCGGGTCTAGAACTTCAGGTCTTTCGCACATGAAGCGAACGCGCTATCACGACTTCCACAATAACAATATAACAATACGTATTACACAAGTGGCAATACGTTACTACTACTATGCATTTCGGGGAGGGTCGTAATTAATGTTGTTACAACTTGTGGCCCAAACCATTTGCTTCAGCATATATATATTGACAATGCCCTGCATCGTATATAGCATACATATTGTATCACATAACTCTGCTTGCATTCAGTGTAATAACAACATCTAATAATGTCTTATATGAACACACGTGTAATAACACCTGGTCGGATTCTGATTGGTTGAGAGAATAATCCTAATAATTTATAAATTAACTTTAAATTAAGCATATTTCTATTTGAATCGGTACATAGCGGTATTGGCAAGACAAGCTACGTATTAAAAGCAATTATTGGCGTAAAAAAAATAATGTGAATCTGCAGAATACTTTATTACAAGGCATATATCCAACCACATTTTGATTATTGTTGTATCATATGGGGAAACACCACACAACAAAATATCAACACATTATTAAGATTGCAAAGACGAACTTGTAAATTTATTCTGGGCCAAGATTATATTTCTTTGCGTGAATCAATGTCTGAAATTAATATAATGACTTGACCAACGGATTATTTTTCAAAAAGCAGTAACAATGTACAAAATTAGGAACAATCTTGTACCGCATTATTTGAATGAACATTTTCAATTAAGACATTGCAATTCAGTTACTTCAGATATGACATTGAGAAATGTTTCAAATATGGATCTCTATATTCCAAGACCTAGATGTGAAATGTATAAGAAATCATTAGAATACTCTGGTCCAAAGATATGGAATTGTCTACCATTTGAAATTAAGACGTCCAGATCTTTAAATATTTTCAAGACAAAATGTAAAGTATGGATACAACGTTTTAATTGGTAGACACTAGACAGTTATATATATATATATAATGATTGTAAATCAATATGCTTATGTCGTTTTGTATTTCTATCAAAGTACCTGATTTACTTAGGCTGTTGTTTAAGTTACATTGTACAACATTATGCATGTATATTGTACGGCATAACTATGTTATAATTATTGTGTATGTACATTTATTCTATAGTGTTAACAAATTGAAGAGGGCCCTAAGGAGGATTAGTTCAAAACTAATTAGGTCACCCTCTATAAATAAAGAAATCTATCTATCTCTAATTATAACGCTGTTTAAAACATAAATATAACGCTGATTTGTGTAGTGACGTCATGACAATTTAGTGACGTCATGGCAATTTCCACTGACAGTTGGCGCCAAATGAAAGTAGCAGTATGTTTGGTGCATATGATTAAACCCAATATGATACAAAGAATCTTACAATTGTAGCGATTTCATACCATATTTTATGAAACGAGTTTTGGTATTTTGCTATTAAGCTCGCCAAAAAGGCTCGCTTAATAAATTAAGTAAACTTCGTTTGATAAAATATAGTATGAAATCATCACTCATGTAAGATCCTATATGTATACAACATGAACTCATCACTCATGTAAGATCCTATATGTATACAACATGAACTCATCACTCATGTAAGATCCTATATGTATACAACATGAACTCATCACTCATGTAAGATCCTTATGTATACAACATGAACTCATCACTCATGTAAGATCCTATATGTATACAACATGAAATCATCACTCATGTAAGTCCTATATGTATACAACATGAACTCATCACTCATGTAAGATCCTATATGTATACAACATGAACCATCACTCATGTAAGATCCTATATGTATACAACATGAACTCATCACTCATGTAAGATCCTATATATATACAACATGAACTCATCACTCATGTAAGATCCTATATGTATACAACATGAACTCATCACTCATGTAAGATCCTATATATATACAACATGAAATCATCACTCATGTAAGATCCTATATGTATACAACATGAACTCATCACTCATGTAAGATCCTATATGTATACAACATGAAATCATCACTCATGTAAGATCCTATATGTATACAACATGAACTCATCACTCATGTAAGATCCTATATGTATACAACATGAACTCATCACTCATGTAAGATCCTATATATATACAACATGAAATCATCACTCATGTAAGATCCTATATGTATACAACATGAACTCATCACTCATGTAAGATCCTATATGTATACAACATGAACTCATCACTCATGTAAGATCCTATATGTATACAACATGAACTCATCACTCATGTAAGATCCTATATGTATACAACATGAACTCATCACTCATGTAAGATCCTATATGTATACAACATGAACTCATCAC
>CM026396.1:17938640-17978130 GCA_014843695.1 Archivesica marissinica | reverse complement strand
CATACGCATTGATATCCCATGCAAGCGACAGAACATACGCATTGATATCCCGTGCAAGCGACAGAACATGCACAAGCGACATACCATACGCATTGATATCCCGTGCAAGAGACATAACATATGCATTGATATCCCGTGCAAACGACATAACATACGCATTGATATCCCGTGCAAGCGACAGAACATACGCATTGATATCCCGTGCAAGCGACAGAACATACGCATTGATATCCCGTGCAAGCGACAGAACATACGCATTGATATCCTGTGCAAGCGACAAAACTTACGCATTGATATCCCGTGCAAGCGACAGAACATACGCATTGATATCCCGTGCAAGCGACAGAACATACGCATTGATATCCCGTGCAAGCTACAGAACATACGCATTGATATCCCGTGCAAGCGACAGAACATACGCATTGATATCCCGTGCAAGCGACAGAACATACGCATTGATATCCCGTGCAAGCGACAGAACATACGCATTGATATCCCGTGCAAGCGACAGAACATACGCATTGATATCCCGTGCAAGCGACAGAACATACGCATTGATATCCCGTGCAAGCGACAGAACATACGCATTGATATCCCGTGCAAGCGACAGAACATACGCATTGATATCCCGTGCAAGCGACAGAACATACGCATTGATATCCCGTGCAAGCGACAGAACATACGCATTGATATCCCGTGCAAGCGACAGAACATACGCATTGATATCCCGTGCAAGCGACAGAACATACGCATTGATATCCCGTGCAAGCGACAGAACATACGCATTGATATCCCGTGCAAGCGACAGAACATACGCATTGATATCCCGTGCAAGCGACAGAACATGCGCATTGATATCCCGTGCAAGCGACAGAACATACGCATTGATATCCCGTGCAAGCGACATATACTACGAGTTGACATTCTCACCAACCCGGAAGAAAATACGCATCAACACATTTCCGTGCAAACAGTAGAATATACTTGTTAAATTTCTCATGCACGTGTCATGAATACGTATAACATTCTCATGCAACCGGCAGAACATGTCCAGTAGCACATTCACGTGCAAGCAGCAGAACATACCTGTTAACTTTCTCGTATATGTGACGGAAAGTTCGCGTTGACATTCTCGTGCAAACAGCAGCTAACACGTGCTAACATTCTCGTGTAAACAGCAGCTAACACGTGTTAACATTCTCGTGTAAACAGCAGCTAACACGTGTTAACATTCTAGGCTAACACGTGTTAACATTCTCGTGTAAACAGCAGCTAACACGTGTTAACATTCTCGTGCAAACAGCAGCTAACACGTGTTAACTTTCGCGCAGATACCACCATCTGTTTCGCACAGGTACCACCATCTGTTTCGCGCATGCACCACTACCTGTTTCGGGCATGTACCGCTACCTGTTTCGCGAATGAATCACCACCTGCTTCACGCATGTTTAGCGAAGGTTAGTTGTTTACTATTCATCACTGCCCAGCCCGCATCCATGATACCGTGTGTCCCATGGTCCCATCCAATTCGATATACAATACTGTGTAAAGTGAATATAGTCCATGATATTCCAGGCGATTTGTGTCGGCGGCTAGGACATAACTATGCCACTTGTATTGTTATAAAGGTTAAATGGATGAATGTGGAAATCGTAATAGCCCAGTGGTAGCGCGTTCGCTTCAGGTGCGAAAGGTCCGGAGTTCGAGTTACGATTGTGCCCTTAGGCAGGGCATTTAAATTCCACATTGCCTCTTCTCTCTCCCTCATGGGGATGGATTACATCAGGAATGAGGTCTCGAGAGCGATTAATATAAGTTGTAAGAACTTGTTTCGCAATTGAGCTAAAATAAATGTGTATAAACCAATGAATGAATGAATGAATGAATGAATGAATGAATGAATGATTTACAGAGGGTGACGCAGTTAGCCATACCACTAATCTTCATTGGGGACCTCAAATAACACATTAATACATAACTATTGCCTTGTCATCTCAACATAACGAAATACTAATCTTAGCTGCCCATGACGTCATAGAAAAGTCTAAACGTGTTTAACAATATGTAAACAGGGACGGACGCACTAGCAGACTGATTCACTTTGAACACAGTTTTGTTATTGCATCGCTTTCTATCCCCTTCCAATCCCCACCCAATTCCCACGGAGTTAGTTATTCACTTGTTAAATAACTATATTTTCATACACTTATATATTTTGGTATTACTACATAATACGTTTATTTCTTAATCGCCGATAGTGCACACACTTATATATGTAATGGAGATAATCTCAATAAGCTATAAGCTTTCGATTTAATCCATTTTCGTTTTGTGTACAATATATATGTACTGTACATTTATATGAACGAATAACTGTTTAAACCAAATAAGACAGATACATACATGTAATTATATATAAATGCAGATTCACAAAGCACGAGAACATGGCAATACACTGCGATCAGTGATATGACCCGCGTGTAATGATATGACCTGCGAGTAATGATATTACCTGCGTGTAATGATATGACCTGCGTGTAATGATATGACCTGCGGGCAGTGATATGACCTGCGTGCAGTGATATGACCTGCGAGTAATGATATTACCTGCGTGTAATGATATGACCTGCGATCAGTGATATGACCCGCGTGTAATGATATGATCTGCGTGTAATGATATGACCTGCGGGCAGTGATATGACCTGCGTGCAGTGATATGACATGCGAGCAGTGATATGACCTGCGAGCAGTGATATGACATGCGAGCAGTGATATGACCTGCGTGCAGTGATATGACCTGCGAGCAGTGATATGACCTGCGTGCGGTGATATGACCTGCGTGCAGTGATATGACCTGCGGACAGTGATATGACATGCGAGCAGTGATATGACCTGCGTGTGGTGATATGACCTGCGTGCAGTGATATTACCTGCGAGCAGTGATATGACCTGCGTGCGGTGATATGACCTGCGTGCAGTGATATGACCTGCGGGCAGTGATATGACCTGCGTGCGGTGATATGACATGCTGGCAGTGATATGACCTGCGATCAGTGATATGACCTGCGTGTAATGATATGACCTGCGTGCATTGATATGACCTGCGTGCAGTGATATGACCAGCGAGCATTGATATGACTGATTTGATAATATTGTATTGCTCTATATACATGTATATGACAGTAACAATCGTATAACCGATACATAATTAGCAAATGGGTTGGGCCACAAGTTCAATGTCAGTGATATAACTGAGTACATTTTGAGGGTAAGCATAATGTAATCAAAATGTTCCACAGCATGTCTTTTCATCTGAGATGTACTGACTTGCCAGCTATGTCAGGTAAATAACTTCAGGTCACTTGCATATGATCTAGATAGAAGAGGTCACTTGCATATGATCTAGATAGAAGAGGTTGTCACTAATCACGTTACTTTGATTAGTCTATTTACGCATACAGACTGGCAATAAGCATCAAAAACTCAGTACTGTATTCTGCAGATCCAGCGCGTCCGCAATAATCTTATTTGTAGGAATTTCGGAATCAATGGAGATCTACTTTTCTAATCAACGTTATTGCGCGGATGAATTATTTGTCAAACATATTCCATCGATTTTCGTCGGATTCCCCGCAAAGTCTCAGCACAAGTTATAAAGCCAACCATCCTATTCCTCATTAGAAACTATGCTCAAGAAGCGTTCCAGAGATGGTGATCGTACGATAAACCTCTCTCATGAGACATTGATTTCTATTGACTGGTTTTCAAAATTTATATTAAATTTCATCATATTTCCTAATTAATATTAGAAACAGTCTGTAGAGAGTGGTTATAATGGCGAGTTATTTTCCGAGTTCGTCTGGCTCCAGATATTAACGATTAATGGCTTGAATTTCTTTTATTTACATTTTGTATGGACTATTTACGATACTGAACAATAAACACGGGTTTGTGTGACCATTTGCGGCATGTTTTATGACAATCAGAAGGCCAACGATATGCGTATGATTCGCTTAGAATGTCATAATGGTTGTTATGTTGCAAGAACAGCTGCTACAGTCTTAATATTACAATGATCTATTGATAGAAAAAAGGACGACGTTCAAATGTATCGCCTAATAAGCGCATACATAATTATGTATATATATATTAGAAAATGAATAATAACCAAATAAATATATTACAATGTATTTGTTTACCTGGCCATCTATTTTGTTCCAATTTATTCACGTGCTAACTGAAAAACGGAAAAGTTACACCATTGTTAATACAGTCAAACTTGCTCGAAAGACCACGTCTATTAAGAGACAACTTGTATTAAGAGACCACTTGTATTAAGAGACAACTTGTATTAAGAGACAACTTGTATTAAGAGACCACTTGTATTAAGAGACCACTTGTATTAAAAGACCATTTGTATTAAGAAACCACCTGTATATTAAGCGACCATTTGTATTAAGAGACCACTTGTATTAAGAGACCACTTGTATTAAGAGACCATTTGTATTAAGAGACCATTTGTATTAAGAGATCTCTTGTATTAAGAGACCACTTTTTCAGTTCCTGTTTGTGTTGTTAAGGAGCACATTAGCCTGTATTAAGAGACCATTCCTGCGTAGAGACCACTTTTCAGTTCCTGTTTGTGTTGTTAAGGAGCACATTAGCCTGTATTAAGAGACCGTTCCTGCGTAGAGACCACTTTTCAGTTCCTGTTTGTGTTGTTAAGGAGCACATTAGCCTGTATTAAGAGACCATTCCTGCGTAGAGACCACTGTTCAGTTCCTGTTTGTGTTGTTAAGGAGCACATTAGCCTGTATTAAGAGACCATTCCTGCGTAGAGACCACTGTTCAGTTCCTGTTTGTGTTGTTAAGGAGCACATTAGCCTGTATTAAGAGACCATTCCTGCGTAGAGACCACTTTTCAGTTCCTGTTTGTGTTGTTAAGGAGCACATTAGCCTGTATTAAGAGACCATTCCTGCGTAGAGACCGATTTTAGCCCTTCCCTTAGGTGGTCTCTTAATATAAGTTTGTCTGTAACTGTGAATGTGGGTATATAAATAATATGACTGGTAATACATGTAGTTACATTCAGTGTTACATTCGCATATATGTACATCATTACTACACGGACTATTTATCTACATGTGTACATCATTACTACACTTAGCGGACTATTTATCTACATGTGTACATCATTACTACACTTAGCGGACTATTTATCTACATGTGTACATCATTTAGAGGTAGGAATAATCTTAGTATTACAGACGGGACAGTTGGACTGCGAATCCAGGATCTCGGGTTCGGTCCCACGTCTGACTCTAATAATATTAATAATCCTTCAGATGATACTATAAACCGAGGTGTCATGTATCAGTGCTGTACACAGGCTATATAAACCGAGGTGTCATGTATCAGTGCTGTACACAGGCTATATAAACCGAGGTGTCATGTATCAGTGCTGTACACAGGATATATAAACCGAGGTGTCATGTATCAGTGCTGTACACAGGATATATAAACCGAGGTGTCATGTATCAGTGCTGTACACAGGATATATAAACCGAGGTGTCATGTATCAGTGCTGTACACAGGATATATAAACGAACAAAGCATGTTCCTGCAATTGGAGGTCTTCTGTATCTTTCAATATCCCCCCCAATAAAATATCTAAAATACGTCTGAGGCATCGCCAAGGGGCAATGGTGGAAGTCGTGATAGCGCAGTGGTAGCACATTCGCCCGGATTTCTTACCCCCCTAAAGCCGTTGCAATTGTTCCCTTACGCAAGCCATTTAAATTCCACGTTGCCTCTGCTCTCTCTCTCTCTCTCTCTCTCTTCTCTCTCTCTCTCTCTCTCTCTTCTCTCTCTCTCTCTCTCTCTTTCTCTCTCTCTCTCTCTCTCTCTCTCTCTCGTGGCGATGGATTCCATAAGGAATGAGGTCTCGCGTGTGATTAATATAAGTTGCAAGAACTTGTTTCGCAATCGAGCTAAAATATATTTGTATAAACTAAAGGGGGAGGCGGTAAATAAACATATCAAAAGCCCAAACAAACCAACGTTTGAACAGGTGCGCACCCTGTTCTACCACTACGATGTCGTACCATAGAAACCTAAATATGTTCTGTGCCCTAACCATGCTTGTCTGATATGTCTGCATGGCATTGTGTAACAAAGAGTGACCATCGATTATAGTATCACGTGCACAGATTGCGTTTTGTATAATCAATGTGACATGGTCCATTTCTCGGAGACTAGCAGATAATATCAGCTTTAAACACCGCTTATTTCCTAGAATGTTTGTGCTGGTAATGACTGATGATGCTGGAAATGTTAGTGCAGGAAGTGGTTCTGTATTGTGGAGGATCCAGGAGGTGTGCGTTAGAGTCCAGCGACAACACAGCGGTGGGGTACATGCACATATATTCACATTGTGCTCCCTCTCCCTCGTGGCGGTAGATCCTCCATGTGGAATGAACGGCATCGCTGGCTTTTCTATTACCTACCTTAGCAGATAAGATCCGATATATCCCCCGTCTAACCCTAATAAAATTAACAGTCTTTCAGATGGGACGTTAAACCGAGGTCTCGTGTCGGTGCTTTACACCGTGCACGTAAAACAACCAATGGAGATTCTGGAATGGGTCTCTGTCTGTATCATGCACTATCCTCCAAAATCTAAAATGACTAATCTCTTCAGGAGGCGTCGCTCATATGGGCAACCGGTAGCGACGATAAATAAATGTAAAACACACACGCAGATGACAAACATTATATAGGCTTGTCCATGGGTATCCGGCCAGGTAATGGGTCTACAGGTGTTTGTATCCTAAGGGCTACCATCTTGGAAAACATGTGGACGAGGGTTGCCCTTTATGTGCGCCCAGGGGGTATCATAATAATAATAATAATGAGGTCACGGTACACGTGACCTGACCTATACAGAATAGGTAGGTGCTAAAGTAGTGGTACAATTCGGGGTCTCATTACATGCTGTGTGTGTTGTGTCTTGAGGGAACACATTTCTATGGGATGTTCGGAAGAATCCGTCACGGCAGCTCATACTAACCCTTGGTCACACCGCGTGCAGCTCCAACCTAGGACGGATATCCCTACAACTCTATATAACGGGTATTCTCCAAACCCCCCCCCCCCCCGCTGCACACATCGGTATAAAACACCTTCTCCGACCAATGTTAAACGCCGTTACAGTTTGACATCGACTTGTCACTTCACTTCACCAACGGCGCAAATGTTGCTTATTTATTAATAATTAATACTTACTATGGATCAGGGTATATGAATGAATATATGATGTGCGCGTAGGAACACTATCAATTGCGTATTCATGAATGAATATATGATGTGCGTGTAGGAACACTATCAATTGCGTATTCATGAATGAATATATGATGTGCGCGTAGGAACACTATCAATTGCGTATTCATGAATGAATATATGATGTGCACGTAGGAACACTATCAATTGCGTATTCATGAATGAATATATGATGTGCGCGTAGGAACACTATCAATTGCGTATTCATGAATGAATATATGATGTGCACGTAGGAACACTTACAATTGCGTATTCATGAATGAATATATGATGTGCGCGTAGGAACACTTACAATTGCGTATTCATGAATGAGTATATGATGTGCGCGTAGGAACACTATCAATTGCGTATTCATGAATGATGTGCCAAACACCAACACAAACACCAACATCATGAATGAATATATGATGTGCGGTAGGAACACTACAATTGCATATTCATGAATGAATATATGATGTGCGCGTAGGAACACTTACAATTGCGTATTCATGAATGAATATATGATGTGCGCGTAGGAACACTTACAATTGCGTATTCATGAATGAATATATGATGTGCGCGTAGGAACACTATCAATTGCGTATTCATGAATGAGTACAATTGCGTATTCATGAATGAATATATGATGTGCGCGTAGGAACACTTACAATTGCGTATTCATGAATGAATATATGATGTGCGCGTAGGAACACTATCAATTGCGTATTCATGAATGATGTGCGCGTAGGAACACTTACAATTGCGTATTCATGAATGAATATATGATGTGCGCGTAGGAACACTATCAATTGCGTATTCATGAATGAATATATGATGTGCGCGTAGGAACACTTACAATTGCGTATTCATGAATGAATATATGTTGTATGCGTACACACACTTACAATTGCGTATTCATGAATGAATATATGTTGTATGCATACAAACACTTACAATTGCGTATTCATGAATGAATATATGTTGTACGCATACAAACACTTACAATTGCGTATTCATGAATGAATATATGATGTGCGCGTAGGAACACTATCAATTGCGTATTCATGAATGAATATATGTTGTATGCACACAAACACTTACAATTGCGTATTCATGAATGGCTATATGCTGTATGCGTACAACACTTACAATTGCGTATTCATGAATGAATAGTTGTTGTATGCGTACAAACACTTACAATTGCGTATTCATGAATGAACATATGTTGTACGCATACAAACACTTACAATTGCGTATTCATGAATGAACATAAGTTGTACGCATACAAACACTTACAATTGCGTATTCATGAATGAACATATGTTGTACGCATACAAACACTTACAATTGCGTATTCATGAATGAACATATGTTGTACGCATACAAACACTTACAATTGCGTATTCATGAATGGCTATATGTTGTACGCATACAAACACTTACAATTGCGTATTCATGAATGAACATATGTTGTACGCATACAAACACTTACAATTGCGTATTCATGAATGAACATATGTTGTACGCATACAAACACTTACAATTGCGTATTCATGAATGAACATATGTTGTACGCATACAAACACTTACAATTGCGTATTCATGAATGAATAGTTGTTGTATGCGTACAAACACTTACAATTGCGTATTCATGAATGAACATATGTTGTACGCATACAAACACTTACAATTGCGTATTCATGAATGAACATATGTTGTACGCATACAAACACTTACAATTGCGTATTCATGAATGAACATATGTTGTACGCATACAAACACTTACAATTGCGTATTCATGAATGAACATATGTTGTACGCATACAAACACTTACAATTGCGTATTCATGAATGGCTATATGCTGTATGCGTACAAACACTTACAATTGCGTATTCATGAATGGCTATATGCTGTACGCATACAAACACTTACAATTGCGTATTCATGAATGAACATATGTTGTACGCATACAAACACTTACAATTGCGTATTCATGAATGAACATATGTTGTACGCATACAAACACTTACAATTGCGTATTCATGAATGGCTATATGCTGTATGCGTACAAACATTTACAATTGCGTATTCATGAATGGCTATATGCTGTACGCATACAAACACTTACAATTGCGTATTCATGAATGGCTATATGCTGTATGCGTACAAACACTTACAATTGCGTATTCATGAATGGCTATATGTTGTATGCGTACACACACTTACAATTGCGTATTCATGAATGGCTATATGTTGTATGCGTACACACACTTACAATTGCGTATTCATGAATGGCTATATGCTGTATGCGTACAAACACTTACAATTGCGTATTCATGAATGAACATATGTTGTACGCATACAAACACTTACAATTGCGTATTCATGAATGGCTATATGTTGTACGCATACAAACACTTACAATTGCGTATTCATGAATGGCTATATGCTGTATGCGTACAAACACTTACAATTGCGTATTCATGAATGAACATATGTTGTACGCATACAAACACTTACAATTGCGTATTCATGAATGAACATATGTTGTACGCATACAAACACTTACAATTGCGTATTCATGAATGGCTATATGCTGTATGCGTACAAACACTTACAATTGCTTATTCATGAATGAACATATGTTGTACGCATACAAACACTTACAATTGCGTATTCATGAATGAACATATGCTGTATGCGTACAAACACTTACAATTGCGTATTCATGAATGAACATATGCTGTATGCGTACAAACACTTACAATTGCGTATTCATGAATGGCTATATGTTGTACGCATACAAACACTTACAATTGCGTATTCATGAATGGCTATATGCTGTACGCATACAAACACTTACAATTGCGTATTCATGAATGGCTATATGCTGTATGCGTACAAACACTTACAATTGCGTATTCATGAATGGCTATATGCTGTATGCGTACAAACACTTACAATTGCGTATTCATGAATGGCTATATGTTGTACGCATACAAACACTTACAATTGCGTATTCATGAATGAATAGTTGTTGTATGCGTACAAACACTTACAATTGCGTATTCATGAATGAACATATGTTGTACGCATACAAACACTTACAATTGCGTATTCATGAATGAACATATGTTGTACGCATACAAACACTTACAATTGCGTATTCATGAATGAACATATGTTGTACGCATACAAACACTTACAATTGCGTATTCATGAATGAATAGTTGTTGTATGCGTACAAACACTTACAATTGCGTATTCATGAATGAACATATGTTGTACGCATACAAACACTTACAATTGCGTATTCATGAATGAACATATGTTGTACGCATACAAACACTTACAATTGCGTATTCATGAATGAACATATGTTGTACGCATACAAACACTTACAATTGCGTATTCATGAATGGCTATATGCTGTACGCATACAAACACTTACAATTGCGTATTCATGAATGGCTATATGCTGTACGCATACAAACACTTACAATTGCGTATTCATGAATGGCTATATGCTGTATGCGTACAAACACTTACAATTGCGTATTCATGAATGGCTATATGTTGTACGCATACAAACACTTACAATTGCGTATTCATGAATGGCTATATGCTGTACGCGTACAAACACTTACAATTGCGTATTCATGAATGGCTATATGCTGTACGCATACAAACACTTACAATTGCGTATTCATGAATGAACATATGTTGTACGCATACAAACACTTACAATTGCGTATTCATGAATGGCTATATGCTGTATGCACACAAACACTTACAATTGCGTATTCATGAATGGCTATATGATGTACGCATACAAACACTTACAATTGCGTATTCATGAATGGCTATATGCTGTACGCATACAAACACTTACAATTGCGTATTCATGAATGGCTATATGCTGTACGCATACAAACACTTACAATTGCGTATTCATGAATGGCTATATGCTGTACGCATACAAACACTTACAATTGCGTATTCATGAATGAATACTGTATGTTATCATTCACATTTTCTTTCATTATGTAAACCCTCAATTGTGGGGTAGCAGTTTAACCATGCAAAGAATAGCACGAGGTGTATTGTTGGCAAATAAATTAACTGTCCACCTAAGACGAATCTGTGATCAAAGTGATCTCCATTGTTTGATATGGACGCATTGTAATTACTTGTATCAGATAGCATCTTGAAGCCGCAGAGTTCTACAGAGATTTTCTAAGAGCGTGGTATCGATTTCTTCCTGTACAATGGTAATAAATTACGGATCGATTTTCCCCGCAGTGGCATATATCTTGAATATTCGGTTTTATTCTCTTCGTAAAACACTCTATGGATAAATTTTAAATTGCCGCCATGGGATGAAACGACATAACGATCTAGTAATGGGTTTGAAGTATACTCGATCACGCAAATCCATTTCAGTATCGTTTATACTTTAATGGTGGCTTCCTGGCGACAATATACTCGGTGGTACCCGGTGATATTATACTCGGTGGTATCCGGTGATAGTATACTCGGTGGCATCCGGTGATAGTATACTCGGTGGCACCCGGTGATATTATACTCGGTGGTATCCGGTGATAGTATACTCGGTGGCACCCGGTGATATTATACTCGGTGGCATCCGGTGATATTATACTCGGTGGCAACCGGTGATAGTATACTCGGTGGCATACGGTGATAGTATACTCGGTGGCAACCGGTGATAGTATACTCGGTGGTAACCGGTGATAGTATACTCGGTGGTAACCGGTGATAGTATACTCGGTGGTATCCGGTGATAGTATACTCGGTGGTAACCGGTGATAGTATACTCGGTGGCATACGGTGATAGTATACTCGGTGGTATCCGGTGATAGTATACTCGGTGGTATCCGGTGATAGTATACTCGGTGGTAACCGGTGATAGTATACTCGGTGGCATACGGTGATAGTATACTCGGTGGATCCGGTGATAGTATACTCGGTGGTACCCGGTGATATTATACTCGGTGGTATCCGGTGATATTATACTCGGTGGTAACCGGTGATAGTATACTCGGTGGTAACCGGTGATAATATACTCGGTGGTAACCGGTGATAGTATACTCGGTGGTATCCGGTGATAGTATACTCGGTGGTATCCGGTGATAGTATACTCGGTGGTAACCGGTGATAGTATACTCGGTGGTAACCGGTGATAGTATACTCGGTGGTATCCGGTGATAGTATACTCGGTGGTAACCGGTGATAGTATACTCGGTGGTATCCGGTGATAGTATACTCGGTGGTAACCGTGGTATCCGGTGATAGTATACTCGGTGGTAACGGTGATAGTATACTCGGTGGTAACCGGTGATAGTATACTCGGCGGTACCGGTGATAGTATACTCGGTGGTATCCGGTGATAGTATACTCGGTGGTATCCGGTATCCGGTGATAGTATACTCGGTGGCATCCGGTGATAGTATACTCGGTGGTATCCGGTGATAGTATACTCGGTGGTATCCGGTGATATACTCGTGAGTATCCGGTGATATTATACTCGGTGGTATCCGGTGATAGTATACTCGGTGGTATCCGGTGATAGTATACTCGGTGGCATCCGGTGATAGTATACTCGGTGGTATCCGGTACCGGTGATAGTATACTCGGTGGTGTCCGGTGATAACATACTCGGTGGTATCCGGTATCCGGTGATAGTATACTCGGTGGTATCCGGTACGGATCCGGTGATAGTATACTCGGTGGTATCCGGTGATAGTATACTCGGTGGTATCCGGTGATAGTATACTCGGTGGTATCCGGTGATAGTATACTCGGTGGTACCCGGTGATAGTATACTCGGTGGTATCCGGTGATAGTATACTCGGTGGTATCCGGTGATAGTGTACTCGGTGGTATGTATCCGGTGATATTATACTCGGTGGTATCCGGTGATAGTATACTCGGTGGTATCCGGTGATAGTATACTCGGTGGTATCCGGTGATAGTATACTCGGTGGTATCCGGTATCCGGTGATAGTATACTCGGTGGTATCCGGTGATAGTATACTCGGTGGTATCCGGTGATAGTATACTCGGTGGTATCCGGTGATAGTATACTCGGTGGTATCCGGTGATAGTATACTCGGTGGCATACGGTGATAGTATACTCGGTGGTATCCGGTGATAGTATACTCGGTGGTATCCGGTGATAGTATACTCGGTGGTATCCGGTGATAGTATACTCGGTGGTACCCGCTGGTAGTATACTCGGTGGTATCCGGTGATAGTATATTCGGTGGTATCCGGTGATAGTATACTCGGTGGTATCCGGTGATAGTATACTCGGCGGTATCCGGTGATAGTATACTCGGTGGTATCCGGTGATAGTATACTCGGTGGTATCTGGTGATAGTATACTCGGTGGTATCCGGTGATAATATACTCGGTGGTATCCGGTGATAGTATACTCGGTGGTATCCGGTGATAGTATACTCGGTGGTATCCGGTATCCGGTGATAGTATACTCGGTGTTACTCGGTTATAGTATACTCGGTGGTATCCGGTATCCGGTGATAGTATACTCGGTGGTATCCGGTGATAGTATACTCGGTGGTATCCGGTGATAGTATACTCGGTGGTATCCGGTATCCGGTGATATGATGGTGTGCTTAAGCAATACATTTAAATCCACGTTGCCTCTTCTATCTCCCTCATGGTGGTGGCTTCCATCAGGAATGAGGTTTCAGTAGTGATATACCTAATGTTGTAACCACTTGTTTCGCAATCGAGCTAGAATGAATTTGAATTATGCAGCATGTAACTATTTTGGTTTAATACGAATCTTGATGACAATATGTCCTAGGTACATGAACATTATTATTGATGTTGTTGTTGTTGTTGTTGTCGTTGTCGTTGTCGTTGTTGTTGTTGTTGTTGTTGTTGTTGTTGTTGTTGTTGTATAGAGCATCAACTATAAGTAGACTAACCACTGCATAATAATTCCCAAGCCGCCTCCGTGGTCGAGTGGTTAAGGTCGCTGACTTGTATACGACTGTAACCTATCATCTCTGATGGTCACGGGCTCGAGCCCCGCTCAGACCGTGTCTCATTTATATGAAACAGTTGGCAGTTTCTTACGGAGGTTGGTGCACCAAGTACTGGTTAACCGCTGGAGCCTGCCCAGGAAATGTGTTGTTAGGTAAACTGCCCGTCGCTCAAATGGGAAACCGGTAGCGACGTTAAATAAACTTAAATAAAAAATAAAAATAAAATAATTCCCAGAGAAGATAATCTAAATTTCAGTAAAACTCTTACAAATTGCAAGTTAAACTAACAGGAGCATGGCCCTTGCTGCATCTTATTTCTCTTTAATATTCATTTTGCGATGTGTGGATGGTTACTGAATGCATACTACACGTACATGTTCATCGCCAATGTCCCGTGTCTGGGAATTATTTATTTAGCTACAGAACCGCCACCGAGAGGCGGGGGGGGGGGGGTACGGGCACACCCATTGCTCTGTTGTGGACGTCGTGATAGCGCAGTAGTAGCGCGTTCGCATTATGTTAGGTATGAGAGGTCCGGAGTTCGCGCCCAGCTGTAGCCATTACGATTGTGCCCTTAGGCAAAGCACTATACTTTCACATTACCACCCCCTCTCTCTGTCATGGTGATACATTCCACCAGGAATGAGGTCTCGAAAACGATTAATTAATGGTGTGAGAACTTGTTTCGCAATCGAGCTAAACTAAATGTGTATGAACTAATGCTCTGTTATACCTCCTGTCTCGGACAGAGGTATATAGTGTGCGGATAAGTACGCCAGTACGTGCGTGCGTGCGTGCGTGCGTGCGTGCGTGCGTGCGTGCGGTGCGTGCGTGCGTGCGTGCGTGCGTGCGTGCGTGCGTGCGTGCGTGCGTGCGTGCGTGCGTGCGTGCGTGCGGCGTGCGTGCGTGCGTGCGTGCGTGCGTGCGTGCGTGCGTGCGTGCGTGCGTGCGTGCGTGCGTGCGTGGTGCGTGCGTGCGTGCGTGCGTGCGTGCGTGCGTGCGTGCGTGCGTGCGTGCGTGCGTGCGTGCGTGCGTGCGTGCGTGCGTGCGTGCGTGCGTGCGTGCTGCGTGCGTGCGTGCGTGCGTGCGTGCGTGCGTGCGTGCGTGCGTGCGTGCGTGCGTGCGTGCGTGCGTGCGTGCGTGCGTGCGTGCGTGCGTGCGTGCGTGCGTGCGTGCGTGCGTGCGTGCGTGCGTGGTGCGTGCGTGCGTGCGTGCGTGCGTGCGTGCGTGCGTGCGTGCGTGCGTGCGTGCGTGCGTGCGTGCGTGCGTGCGTGCGTGCGTGCGTGCGTGCGTGCGTGCGTGCGTGCGTGCGTGCGTGCGTGCGTGCGTGCGTGCGTGCGTGCGTGCGTGCGTGCGTGCGTGCGTGCGTGCGTGCGTGCGTGCGTGCGTGCGTGCGTGCGTGCGTGCGTGCGTGCGTGCGTGCGTGCGTGCGTGCGTGCGTGCGTGCGTGCGTGCGTGCGTGCGTGCGTGCGTGCGTGCGTGCGTGCGTGCGTGCGTGCGTGCGTGCGTGCGTGCGGCGTGCGTGCGTGCGTGCGTGCGTGCGTGCGTGCGTGCGTGCGTGCGTGCGTGCGTGCGTGCGTGCGTGCGTGCGTGCGTGCGTGCGTGCGTGCGTGCGTGCGTGCGTGCGTGCGTGCGTGCGTGCGTGCGTGCGTGCGTGCGTGCGTGCGTGCGTGCGTGCGTGCTGCGTGCGTGCGTGCGTGCGTGCGTGCGTGCGTGCGTGCGTGCGTGCGTGCGTGCGTGCGTGCGTGCGTGCGTGCGTGCGTGCGTGCGTGCGTGCGTGCGTGCGTGCGTGCGTGCGTGCGTGCGTGCGTGCGTGCGTGCGTGCGTGCGTGCGTGCGTGCGTGCGTGCGTGCGTGCGTGCGTGCGTGCGTGCGTGCGTGCGTGCGTGCGTGCGTGCGTGCGTGCGTGCGTGCGTGCGTGCGTGCGTGCGTGCGTGCGTGCGTGCGTGCGTGCGTGCGTGCGTGCGTGCGTGCGTGCGTGCGTGCGTGCATCGGTCACACTTTCATGTGGCCTCGATTCCTCCTATATACAGTTCTCATAAAATTCAAATCAAAATTTACATCATCAATATCATCTGGGCATCTACATCTATCAGTACTTTATTGCTCGATAACTTCATCTTGAGTGATGCGCCCACAACATATTATTGGAAGTCGTGATAACACAATGGTAGCTCGTTCATTTTAGGTGTGAAAGGCCTGGAGTTCAAGCCCCACTGGAGTGCCCTTAGGCAAGGCATTTAAATTCCACGTTGTCTCTTCTCTCTCTCGTGGCGATGGATTCAATCAGGAATGAGGTCTCGAGAATGTTGAATATAAGTTGCAAAAACTTGTTTCGCAATCTAGCTTAATTAAATTTGTATAAACTAAACTAAGCAGGCTATTAGCAATATTAGTATAGCTCGTCTACACGTTATTACCTCATGCATTTTTCATTCAAAGAGAGACACCATGAAAACTGGTATTATAATAACTTTCCTATAGAGATTGGTAGCGACTTCAATGAGAGACATCTCTAATTTCCTATTACCTCCCTTGTCAGATAAAGTCCGATTTATTCCAAAATGTGAATAGGTCCTTTTAGTTAGAATCCTTGGTTTTTACTGTTGTGCCCTAACCAGGTGTTACGGTATGATAATTGTGATTTTATCGAAATCGTGTTAATTAACTAATAACATTCTTTTACAATAAGTACCCATTGCATATACTGTGGGAGATCTGTCGAGATATAGCAATTTAATACTCATTAGATGCGATAGCGGAATGAAATTGCTAGCATATTGTGCAAAGAAGACAACGATAAAAACAGAGGAAAACACTTAATAGAACCTACCTACTTTTAAGGAGTATTCAGCGGCAGTAACTGACCGATGTCTGTTATTATTTAGGTGTTGTTTTTAACTATACAGGCTCAGTTGTGGTTGTTCGAAACTCGTCAGGAGTTCATTCTGATAGGGCCGGTTGGCTAAGTAATGGTTATCAGTCTGACGACTGGCCTACACGGATAGGATTCTGGAAGTACTGATGTTCATAAAAATGTGTCTCATAAGTCAGTAATGACTGGCCCTTTCAATAGGGGTGATAATAAACAAACACGTTACTTTGCTTTTATATAATTATATAATATACATGTATAGTCAGTGGCTCATTCTGATATAGCCGGTTGGTGAGCCGTTAAGTATAATAATTTGCCAGATTGCCAGGCGGCTGACCTTCAATGATAGGATTCGGAGAGCACAGTACTGATGTCCATGAGAGGTGTCTCATACGTCAGAAGTGACTGGCCCTTTAAATAAGGGTGACACTATAATAAATACACACAATAGTGCATCATTGAGTTTGTACTATCAGTACGCCAGACGGTTCGTGAGAGAAACAACAACAAAAACAGCGATTAAACTTGTCGACGAGTGCAGTAGATAAGCTATTCACAGACTTTGTCTGGTTTCAATTATTAGTTTCTGATTTATTTCACAGAGCACGTGCAGAGCACGCGCGATATTTATATACAGAAGAAAAACATGCACTTGTGTGTGGGTTTTAATCAAGTTCCGTAAAACACTTGTTGTACATTCATTTATCTGATCTGATGAAGATCAGACATCTTAAAGGTATGTTACTCTATTGATGAAGATGGGAGATCTTAAACGTATGTTACTCTATTGATGAAGATGGGAGATCTTAAGCGTATGCTACTATATTGATGAAGATGGGAGATCTTAAACGTATGTTAATCTATTGATGAAGATGGGAGATCTTAAACGTATGCTACTATATTGATGATGGGAGATCTTAAATGTATGCTACTATATTGATGAAGATGGGAGATCTTAAATGTATGTTACTCTATTGATGAAGATGGGAGATCTTAAACGTATGCTACTATATTGATGAAGATGGGAGATCTTAAACGTATGTTAATCTATTGATGAAGATGGGAGATCTTAAATGTATGCTACTATATTGATGAAGATGGGAGATCTTAAATGTATGCTACTATATTGATGAAGATGGGAGATCTTAAATGTATGTTACTCTATTGATGAAGATGGGAGATCTTAAACGTATGCTACTATATTGATGAAGATGGGAGATCTTAAACGTATGTTAATCTATTGATGAAGATGGGAGATCTTAAATGTATGCTACTATATTGATGAAGATGGGAGATCTTAAATGTATGCTACTATATTGATGAAGATGGGAGATCTTAAATGTATGTTACTCTATTGATGAAGATGGGAGATCTTAAACGTATGTTACTCTATTGATGAAGATGGGAGATCTTAAAGGTATGTTACTATATTGATGAAGATGGGAGATCTTAAACGTATGCTACTATATTGATGAAGATGGGAGATCTTAAAGGTATGTTACTCTATTGATGAAGATGGGAGATCTTAAAGGTATGTTACTCTATTGATGAAGATGGGAGATCTTAAACGTATGTTACTATACTGATGAAGATGGGAGATCTTAAACGTATGTTACTCTATTGATGAAGATGGGAGATCTTAAAGGTATGTTACTCTATTGATGAAGATGGGAGATCTTAAAGGTATGTTACTCTATTGATGAAGATGGGAGATCTTAAACGTATGTTACTATACTGATGAAGATGGGAGATCTTAAACGTATGTTACTCTATTGATGAAGATGGGAGATCTTAAAGGTATGTTACTCTATTGATGAAGATGGGAGATCTTAAAGGTATGTTACTCTATTGATGAAGATGGGAGATCTTAAACGTATGTTACTATACTGATGAAGATGGGAGATCTTAAACGTATGTTACTCTATTGATGAAGATGGGAGATCTTAAAGGTATGTTACTCTATTGATGAAGATGGGAGATCTTAAAGGTATGTTACTCTATTGATGAAGATGGGAGATCTTAAACGTATGTTACTATACTGATGAAGATGGGAGATCTTAAACGTATGTTACTTTATTGATGAAGATGGGAGATCTTAAAGGTATGTTACTCTATTGATGTGCACTTCTAATGCAAAATGCATGAACGGGTGATAGCGTATATGTGGGTCGCCTTCGTCTGGGAGGAAACCGTAGCACCTGGAGAAACCCCACCTGTCCGATCTGGCGACCACCGTACCATCTCATATACATGTACCTTCCGATCCGTGGATCTACCCCTGGGTTACATTAGTAAGATGTGAGCGTGCTATGTTGCTAACAACTGAGCTAACCTTTCTGGATTCATCTTACATAAAATTATAACAGAGAATTGGACGGATATGTAGTCCAGTGGTTAACACGTTGGGCTGGTAATCCAGGGATCGCAGGTTCGATCTCCCGTCTGACCATAATAAAAGTAACAGTCTTTCAGGTGGGATTTTAAACTGAGGTCTCATGTCGGTGCTTTACTCCGTGCACATACTAGAACCAGAGGAGATTCTAGAATGGGGCTCTGTCTGTATCATTGCACTATCCTCCAAAAATCTAAAATGACTATTTTTTCAGGAGACGTCGCTCATATGGGCAACCGGTACCGACGATAAATAAACGTAAAACACAGAAATGGAAACGGGTGTGTGGTTCATTTTATTGTTATTAATTAGCAATTGATCGTGGTAGTGTCGTTGTTTATGGCCGAATAAAACACGGGTTGGAGGTCTGCTGCTTAGACACTACCCACACATGCCGTCTGTCCAGATGGTTAACTCCCACGCAGCCCAGATGGTTAACTCCCACGCCGCCCAGATGGTTAACTCCCACGCAGCCCAGATGGTTAACTCCCACGCCGCCCAGATGGTTAACTCCCACGCAGCCCAGATGGTTAACTCCCACGCATCCGACAAACGGCAAAACAAATATTATTTCCATTCTAACATGACCCGATATAATGCTACGAACAAATAAATGCGAGTGTTATTTTGTCCGGGGAGAAAAATTCAACAGCCATAAAATAGACCGGCTGTAGCCGCTGTTTATTGCAGAGTTCAGCAACGGTAGTCTTGTTCTTTGTTTGTCACATTATCAAGTCATGCTAGAATTATCTTTAAACGGAACCAATTGTATCGATTAACAATTGATACAATCACGAGGACATGTAGAGGGCCGGGGGTGAGGAAATGTTTAAACAAGCTTGAGGTTGGGAACACTTTGTGGGTGGGGATTTCCTATCATTAACTTCCAAGTGACCCGCCCCAATCTCTAATATATCTTCTAGTGGAACATGTAACATACATCATTAAATGTACGTATTATTGAATGTCCTAACAACATAATAACTATAATAGCATATCTACACATATACACAGAGGTTTAGACAAATTTAATTTAGCTCGATTTCGAAACAACATTTTACATTATATTAATCACTTTCGAAACTTTATACCTGATGAAATCCATCGCCATGAGGGAGAGAGAAGTGGCGATGTGGAATATAAGTGCATTCCAAAGGGCACACTCATAACGTCTACAGCTGTACGTGGACTCTGGGCCTTTCATACCGGAAACGAACGCACTACCACTGCGCTATCACGGCTTCCACATACACATATAATAATGATACATGCCATTAAAAAACAGCAACAGCGTTCCATACATACATAACACTGCTAAAAACTGCGGTTGCGGTAGATATGTAGAAAGTGTGATTTCATGCTAAATTGCAATCGAGAACTAGTGTATTCTTTCATCTTCCGTATCAGCGTTCAGCCGTACCTTGGCATTTTGATCCGGATTGTAAATACGCCTGCTATGTAACGCAACAGTCAATCATCGGTGGGATAATTATGTGTTCCATGTACTACAAGTATAGTTAGTGAGATGTTCGAGGAAACTGTCAGCCAGCATAGCAGCCACCCCTCTGTACCCGTGTTAGGCACACAACACCTAACATTTGTTTTATAAATAAAGCTATCAAACCGTTCACACATGAGTGAGTTACAGAACATACAGCCAATGGAAGGGTTTATACACTGTTTAATGTAGGTGTAGGATATAAGCCGACAGCGATCCTATGTTAAATATTGGACAGTGTGAGGAGTGTAGCGCCGAAGACAGTACCAATAAGTTACTTATTGGATCTGTTTGAGGCTTATATCTTACTTAAAACACACACTGTCGTGACGTCGTACCTTTGTACTTGCAGTCTATTATTATTATTATTGGACTGTCTTCAAACGGCCATCGTATTATATTAAATATACTACGCGTACATGTACGAAATCAACGATGTTAATTAGTAACATATTGTTATATAGTGCGTCAGATATAAGCCTCAAACGTATCCAATATGTCAACTATTAGCACTATGCTACGCGCCTCACACAGTCCAATATGTTATATATTGGATCGTTTTCGGCTTATATCCATTACATTTACCGCATGCAGCACGTTGCATAAATGTTGTCACCTACACCCTGCCATATTTTGAAATCAAAACTGTTTATCATGTGTTTCACGATTATTGATCGTCGCTACCGGTTGCCCATATGAGCGACGCCTACTCAAGATATTATTCATTTATTTAGAATTTGGATAGTGCAATGATACAGACAGAGACAACAAAGCACCGAAATTAGACGTAGGTTTAAAGTCCCAACTGAAAGACTGTTAATATTATTATGGTCAGACGGAGGATCGAACCTGTGGTCATGGATTCGCAGTCCAACGTGTTAACCACTGGCCTACCGACCCTTCTATTCTCTTACAGAAGCCGTTCATTTCCCAACATAAATAAAATACTAGAGGCCATGTATCCTCTAATAAATAGTGCTTGTTTACTTCCGGGTACTGTCTAATACAACACCAAACTAACAACATAGTGAATGCAGGAATACAACACCAAACTAACAACATAGTGAATGCAGGAATACAACACCAAACTAACAACACAGTGAATGCAGGAATACAACACCAAACTAACAACACAGTGAATGCAGGAATACAACACCAAACTAACAACACAGTGAATGCAGGAATACAACACCAAACTAACAACACAGTGAATGCAGGAATACAACACCAAACTAACAACACAGTGAATGCAGGAATACAGCACCAAACTAACAACACAGTGAATGCAGGAATACAACACCAAACTAACAACACAGTGAATGCAGGAATACAACACCAAACTAACAACACAGTGAATGCAGGAATACAACACCAAACTAACAACACAGTGGAATGCAGGAATACAACACCAAACTAACAACACAGTGAATGCAGGAATACAACACCAAACTAACAACACAGTGAATGCAGGAATACAACACCAAACTAACAACACAGTGAATGCAGGAATACAACACCAAACTAACAACACAGTGAATGCAAAATGGCGGCTGCTCTCTCTCTCCCCAATATCTCATTAAATGGTGGTTAATTAGATCTAGCCCCGCATGCACCAGAGTTGGATCCTTTGGCCACATGCACAAATACAATTGCCGTGGGGCCTCCGTGGGGCCTCCGTGGGGCCTCCGTGGCCGAGTGTGTTTATGGTCGTTGTCTTCAATTCACTTATTCATCACCGCTGTATGTTCAATTCCTACAATTCCACATATCATCTGCTCTCTCTTCCCCTCCCTCTCTCGCCCTCTCTTCCTCTATATCTCACCTCCCTCTCCCGCCATATCTCCTTCTGTATCTCCCCTCCCTCTCTCGCCCTCTCTCCCTCTATCTCTCCCCCTCCCTCTCTCGCCCTCTCTCCCTCCCCCTCCCTCTCTCGCCATCTCCCCTCTATATCTCCCTCTCTCGCCCTCTCTCCCTCTATATCTCCCTCTCTCTCTATCACTTGATTCCACCCGGATTGAAGTACTGAGAACGATTAAACAAATGTTGTAAGGACTTGTTTCGCAAACGAGCTAAATTAAACTTGCATAATTTAATACACATTCTTATATGCCATGTTGCCATGACGACGAAATATGCCAAATATTCCTAGTAACACTGAATATACACACACATACCACGACAACATTACCCGTCTTTCAGTTTTAGTAGTAACACTGAATACACACACACATACCACGACAACATTACCCGTCTTTCAGTTTTAGTAATAACACTGAATACACACACTTACCACGACAACATTACCGGTCTTTCAGTTTTAGTAATAACACTGAATACACACACACATACCACGACAACATTACCCGTCTTTCAGTTTTAGTAATAACACTGAATACACACATACCACGACAACATTACCCGTCTTTCAGTTTTAGTAATAACACTGAATACACACACACATACCACGACAACATTACCGGTCTTTCAGTTTTAGTAATAACACTGAATACACACACACATACCACGACAACATTACCCGTCTTTCAGTTTTAGTAATAACACTGAATACACACATACCACGACAACATTACCCGTCTTTCAGTTTTAGTAATAACACTGAATACACACACACATACCACGACAACATTACCGGTCTTTCAGTTTTAGTAATAACACTGAATACACACACACATACCACGACAACATTACCCGTCTTTCAGTTTTAGTAATAACACTGAATACACACATACCACGACAACATTACCCGTCTTTCAGTTTTAGTAATAACACTGAATACACACATACCACGACAACATTACCCGTCTTTCAGTTATAGTTTACATGTATACACATTTATTTTAGCTCGATTGCGAAACAAGTGTTTACAACGTTAGACGGAATATATCGTCATGAGGGCCAGAGAAGTAAGTGGCTGTGTGGAATTTAAGTGTCTAATCGTAACGGCTACAGCTGGGCTCGAACTCCGGGCCGTTCGCACATAACGCGCTACCTTTGCGCTATGACTTCAGTGACTCATGTAAAAATCAACAAAACGCATATGAACAGTAAATAAATCATTACAAAACTTTCTTGCCCGACTCGTTTACATATTCTCAGAATACTCGTGTTTATCGTTGTGAACACGTGGATTATATCAAAGCTGCCAGTTGGTAATTCATTTTGAATGACGTTATAGACTCATCAAACACCATCCATCATTATCATCTGCGTACATGTCAAACGATGAAATAATTATAGAAATTATGTAGTTTAGTTTATTTGTATAACGTACGAAATGATCAAACTATAGGAGTTGCGTGGCTTAGTTTATTTGTAAAACGTACGAAATTATCAAACTATAGGAGTTGCGTGGCTTAGTTTATTTGTAAAACGTACGAAATTATCAAACTATAGGAGTTGCGTGGCTTAGTTTATTTGTAAAACGTACGAAATTATCAAACTATAGGAGTTGCGTGGCTTAGTTTATTTGTAAAACGTACGAAATTATCAAACTATAGGAGTTGCGTGGCTTAGTTTATTTGTAAAACGTACGAAATTATCAAACTATAGGAGTTGCGTGGCTTAGTTTATTTGTAAAACGTACGAAATTATCAAACTATAGGAGTTGCGTGGCTTAGTTTATTTGTAAAACGTACGAAATTATCAAACTATAGGAGTTGCGTGGCTTAGTTTATTTGTAAAACGTACGAAATTATCAAACTATAGGAGTTGCGTGGCTTAGTTTATTTGTAAAACGTACGAAATTATCAAACTATAGGAGTTGCGTGGCTTAGTTTATTTGTAAAACGTACGAAATTATCAAACTATAGGAGTTGCGTGGCTTAGTTTATTTGTAAAACGTACGATACGATGAACTATAGGAATTGTGTGGTTTAGTTTATTTGTTAAACGTACGATACGATGAACTATAGGAGTTATAGATCTATCCGAGGGGGGGGGGTGCGGAAATCATTATTACCAGTATGCATTAACAGTTTATGCACCGGTGTATAGAGTGGAGGGGCGTTTGCGAGATGTATGGGGCCATCTAGAAGCGGTTCCACTTTATCAACTGAATGCATGCAGTAATACAATGTCTGTAAATCAATGGTACTTATCATTAAATACACGTTCCTTTATGTCTAAACGTCACTAATATAGCACACAATAACGGGAACACATTTCGCGCACATTAAGGATGGATTCTATCTCCCACCATTTGCTTTATGTCTAAACGTCACTAATATAACACACAATAACGGGAACACATTTCGCGCACATTAACGATGGATTCTATCTCCCACCATTTGCTTTATGTCTAAACGTCACTAATATAGCACACAATAACGGGAACACATTTCGCGCACATTAAGGATGGATTCTATCTCCCACCATTTGCTTTATGTCTAAACGTCACTAATATAGCACACAATAACGGGAACACATTTCGCGCACATTAAGGATTGATTCTATCTCCCACCATTTGCTTTATGTCTAAACGTCACTAATATAGCACACAATAACGGGAACACATTTCGCGCACATTAACGATGGATTCTATCTCCCACCATTTGCTTTATGTCTAAACGTCACTAATATAGCACACAATAACGGGAACACATTTCGCGCACATTAATGATGGATTCTATCTCCCACCATTTGCTTTATGTCTAAACGTCACTAATATAGCACACAATAACGGGAACACATTTCGCGCACATTAAGGATGGATTCTATCTCCCACCATTTGCTTTATGTCTAAACGTCACTAATATAGCACACAATAACGGGAACACATTTCGCGCACATTAATGATGGATTCTATCTCCCACCATTTGCTTTATGTCTAAACGTCACTAATATAGCACACAATAACGGGAACACATTTCGCGCACATTAAGGATGGATTCTATCTCCCACCATTTGCTTTATGTCTAAACGTCACTAATATAGCACACAATAACGGGAACACATTTCGCGCACATTAAGGATGGATTCTATCTCCCACCAGTAGCTGACATGGTAATGTTGGAGTATAACATTAGCTTAGCTCATATACCTTATAATAATATCTAAACTCTTTGATCGATCCCCTTTTGGTTCACAAATGTTTAAACGTCTAATAGTCTAACCCAGTTTAACTGTGCTTTACCCTGACACAGAAGCAGAGGAGGCCATGAGATGGGGTTTCTTTCTGTATCTTACACCAACAACCCAAACCCAACCCATGAACACTAGGATTAACTTGTCCGTGGGAAATTCCCTCGGATTCCACAATCTATAAAAAAGTAATGGTGTTTGTTTATTATAGTGTCGCCCCATTTGAAATGGATTTCTGCCTTATGAGACATCTTTTATGAACATCAATATTGCTCGAATCCTATCATTGAAGGCTAGACGCCAGGCTGATAGTCAATCGGTATTATCAGTATTTAACTAGCTGGCGGCTCACCAACGGACCATATCTGAATGAACTACTGACGCGGTTCGAACCTTCGACTTCCCGTTTCGTAGGCGGATGACTTATCCACTAGGCCATGGAGACGGTGTATCTATATTAGCCCCACAAGTATTTCAACAGTAATTTCACCCCAGACATAGTTACATTTAAAATGGCAGTTCGCCATAGTGCTACTAGTATATAGTTTATATTTAGACACTGAGAATTACCAGGTTACGATCATGCAGGTTGTTCCCAGATAATAAAATATCCACGATGTATATTATTGTTCCTTTCTACTTACTGGGAAATTGAAACTTAATTATTTCCGACACACGAGTGTCTGCTCTAGATACACTGGATTTAGATGATTCATACAATATGTGGCGCCATGGTTAATCACGGATTATTTAGCATCATTTCACCGAAATTATTTCAAATTTCGCATGTCTCAGTTTGATAAAAACAGGATATCTACTAACCTATCCACTAAATCCAGGATATCTACCAACCAATCCACCAAATCCAGGATATCTACCAACCTATCCACCAAATACAGTATATCTACCAACCATTCCACCAAATACAGTATATCTACCAACCTATCCACCAAATACAGTATATCTACCAACCTATCCACCAAATACAGTATATCTACCAACCATTCCACCAAATACAGTATATCTACCAACCATTCCACCAAATACAGTATATCTACCAACCTATCCACCATATACAGTATATCTACCAACCTATCCACCAAATACAGTATATCTACCAACCATTCCACCAAATACAGTATATCTACCAACCATTCCACCAAATACAGTATATCTACCAACCTATCCACCATATACAGTATATCTACCAACCTATCCACCAAATACAGTATATCTACCAACCATTCCACCAAATACAGTATATCTACCAACCATTCCACCAAATACAGTATATCTACCAACCTATCCACCATATACAGTATATCTACCAACCTATCCACCAAATACAGTATATCTACCAACCATTCCACCAAATACAGTATATCTACCAACCATTCCACCAAATACAGTATATCTACCAACCTATCCACCATATACAGTATATCTACCATCCATTCCACCATATACAGTATATCTACCATCCATTCCACCATATACAGTATATCTACCATCCATTCCACCATATACAGTATATCTACAAACCATTCCACCATATACAGTATATCTACCATCCATTCCACCACCAAATACAGTATATCTACCAACCATTCCACCATATACAGTATATCTACCAACCGTTCCACCATATACAGTATATCTACCAACCATTCCACCAAATACAGTATATCTACCAACCATTCCACCATATACAGTATATCTACCAACCATTCCACCAAATACAGTATATCTACCATCCATTCCACCAAATACAGTATATCTACCAACCTATCCACCATATACAGTATATCTACCATCCATTCCACCACCATATACAGTATATCTACCAACCATTCCACCATATACAGTATATCTACCAACCATTCCACCATATACAGTATATCTACCATCCATTCCACCACCATATACAGTATATCTACCAACCATTCCACCATATACAGTATATCTACCATCCATTCCACCAAATACAGTATATCTACCAACCATTCCACCAAATACAGTATATATATCAACCATTCCACCAAATACAGTATATATACCAACCATTCCACCAAATACAGTATATATACCAACCATTCCACCAAATACAGTATATATACCAACCATTCCACCAAATACAGTATATATATCAACCATTCCACCAAATACAGTATATCTACAAACCATTCCACCAAATACAGTATATCTACCAACCATTCCACCAAATACAGTATATCTACCAACCATTCCACCATATACAGTATATCTACAAACCATTCCACCAAATACAGCATATCTACCAACCATTCCACCATATACAGTATATCTACCATCCATTCCACCACCCTATACAGTATATCTACCAACCATTCCACCATATACAGTATATCTACCATCCATTCCACCACCATATACAGTATATCTACCATCCATTCCACCACCATATACAGTATATCTACCAACCATTCCACCAAATACAGTATATCTACAAACCATTCCACCAAATACAGTATAGCTACCAACCATTCCACCATATACAGTATATCTACCAACCATTCCACCATATACAGTATATCTACCAACCATTCCACCAAATACAGTATATCTACCAGATAAAAGATTTAGCACTAATTTGACCTAATGACCTAGTTTTAAGACTAAGTAGTTAAGTATATATGCAAGATGATCACCCACTGATGATTGGTGTTAAGATTGGACGTCGTGTTGACGACGGAAGATAGACTGCGCACGATACGGACGCCGGACAAAATGTCGCTTAGTTCCACAACCGTATAGGCGTTTGGGTAGTTTTGAGAAACCATTTAAAAATGATCGTAAAATAAGCGAAAGAAGGGCACATATTACACTGTGGACATTGGAATTCCCCTACCGTACTAGACGCTCCACAACCAAGCGACTTACGTCAGTATGAAGAACTCGTCGAGACGAAAAAAGAAAAACGCTGCAAAACCTCATTTTATAAAAATAACACATTATAATAATAATAACATAATATTAATAATAACATTATCCCGGCGTTATCGGTTTCCGGCGATGCAGTACACGGCGGACTCCTATACATTTTGAATGTTCATACACTGCAAACAATTTCAAGTGACTGAATAAACAACATTTTACCTTTCATTCATTAGAATCTCGAATAAAATCGAGTGTTTACTTTTTGAGAAAAAGTCGATAAAACAGCAGCACCTCACGCCAAGTAATTCGGTATGACGTCACTAGTTTTCACCTAACTGTGGAAGAGTGCCTACAGCGCGAGCAAAAGTATGTAATTAACAGTTATTTTTAACAAAACAATATAAATACGGAACATTAACTTTAATAACAGGATTACTGTATGATTTTCACTCAATATTCATTTGTTGGACCAAATTGTGTAGATATACTGTATCTACAACAGTGATATTTAGTTTGACTTAGACAAACACATGGGACATGAGAAGTCGTTTGTGTGTAATAACTAAAGTAGTCGCTACAGGACCAGGGAACTTACATATCGGGTACCCTAGAGCAGCTACTCTTATCCAGGATAAATACGTCTGATTTGCAGTGTTGTCTGAGCGTCTACGGCTTTCTTGCTTGGTTGCACCGTTTCCCAGAATGCCTCACTTCCGGTCCAGACGGTGTCTCCATCTTCCGCGTCGGACTGTGGCTCTTAATGAACCCAATTGCCATTTACTACATAACGGATGGAACTCATGAGACTATGATGACGTTATTTATTCGTAAATATATTGTTGTTGCAGACGACGTAAATATATTGTTGTTGCAGACGACGTAAATATATTGTTGTTGCAGACGACGTATATGTCATTTTGGAAAAAATGTGTTGATTTCATTAAACAATATTATTTATGTGGGGGACATGAATTGGAATAATGAAATTAGTGAAAACTGGGGTATGTTTGTAAGTTTCCATCGTTTATTTACCTGTCAGATTTCCATTATGAGCGACAAAGCGACTTTGAAAGTAAAATGTATTGTTAACTGGAGCGTGAAATATTGCCAGATTTCTCGTGACTTGCCATTCCCCACAGTTAGACGAAGCGAAAACACGTTCTCGCCGAAATATCTTCAAGCCGGGATACTATCATATTGTGATTAGAACAATATGGGTGTCGGCAGCTTAACTGTCTGTGTATGCAATTAATATGGTATATATGTAGCTTTTATGTACCCCCCACAAGTAGTTGCTAATCAGTTCATATAATTGTCTGACAGTTCAATGTCATGTGTGATTGTTTAATTCTTATTTTTTCCAAAAAAACAACATTTGCTAACATATGTTTTAGTGCTTATCTTATTCAGCATTTGTATTTAGTTCTCGTTGGCGCGGATGAAAGCGTCAATGTGGTCATTGGTGTGGGAGGAAATCGGAGTACCCGGAGAAAGCCCACCTGTCCGATGTGGCGACCACCGTACCATCTCACATACTTCCCAGAGTACCCGGAGAAAACCCACCTGTCCGATGTGGCGACCACCGTACCATCTCACATACTTCCCGGGCCGAGGATCGAACCCGGGTTGCCATTTGTGAGAAGCGTGCGCGCTAACCACTGCGCTAATCGGATATATCTTTGGGTTAGATTGAGGACGGAAAATTGAGGGGGAAATCACAGATGGATACATAGTCCAGTGGTTAACACGGTGGACTGGGAATCTAGGGAGTGCAGGTTCGATCCCCCGTCTGACCCTAATAAAATTAACAGTCTTTCCGTTGGGACTTTAAACCGAGGTCTCGTGTCGGTGCTTTACACCGTGCACGTAAAAGAACCAGAGGATACTCTGGAATGCTTCTCTGTCTGTATCATTGCACTATCCTCCAAAATTCTAATATCACTAATCCCCTCAGGAGGCGTCGCTCTTATGGGCAACCGGTAACGACGATAAATAAACGTAAAACACAAGGAAACTCATTCGAGGTTTACTACGTGGGCCAAAGAGACATATTTATTGGATACAGTAATGTTTTCAATTTAGGAAACACATACAGTTGCATACATAATTATAATGTTGCAGCAAGAGAGACATTAATGCTTACAGTCCCTTGTTGTGGCTACTTAGAATGTGTTGCACAGCTTAAAGCCCCTAAATGTGGCTACTTAGAATGTGTTGCACAGCTCAAGTTAAAGCCCCTTAATGTGCTTACTTAAAATGTGCTACAATGCTTAAAGCCCCGAATGTGTGCTTACTTAGAATGTGCTGCACAGCTTAAAGGCCCTTTATGTATTTGCTTAGAATATGATGCAGAGCTTAAAGCCCCTTTATGTGCTTACTTAGAATGTGTTGCAATGCTTAAAGCCCCTTTATGTGCTTACTTAGATTGTGCTGCACAGCTTAAAGCCCCTTTATGTGCTTACTTAGATTGTGCTGCACAGCTTAAAGCCCCTTTATGTGCTTACTTAGATTGTGCTGCACAGCTTAAAGCCCCTTTATGTGCTTACTTAGATTGTGCTACACAGCTTAAAGCCCCTTTATGTGCTTACTTATAATGTGCTGCACAACGTAAAGCCCATCTAAGTGCTTACTTAGAAAGTAGGGGGTGACGAGAACCGTTTCACTGGTCAGAGCGTGGATTCTCTCTACCTCCCTATTCACCCCCTTCTCCAATAAACAAAATAAACCAATGACAAAGATGAGGCGGGAAAGGTGTGGGTCGGGGCAGCCGGCTCACAGTATAATGATTTACCTACTTTCCTTATTATTTCTGTATATACGAAACATCAACAACGTTATATATACAAAATGTTAGTTGATTATTTAGCCTAGAAACAATGAACCATTGAATGGAGAAACTGGATTCTTATCATTAAAATAAGGCAGATAACAGAGTTAATAAAACATTGAATATTAGGATGATGGAATTAAGATTTACTTGCTGTAAAAGTTGGTGGTTTATATGATCTACTTTATATAGATGTATTATTAAATTAAATGGATTAAAGTATCGATATAAACATTTTAGTAGCGCTTACGGACGGGAGGTGGGGGTATCGATTAATGAAGTCTGAAATAGAAGATGGATATAAATTAGATTGTTTGTCGCATGTTTCTTTTAGCTTTATAAGACATATTAGCACATATCAATGCAGAAGACCGCCTTCGTGGTCGAGTGGTTAAGGTCGCTGACTTGTGACTTGTGACACTGTAACCTATCATCTATGATGGTCACGGGTTCGAGCCCCGCTCAGACCGTGTCTCATTTATATGAACAAGTTGGCAGTTTATTACGGAGGTTGGTGCACCAAGTACTGGTTAACCGCTGGAGCCTGCCCAGGAAATGTGTTGTTAGGTAAACTGCCCGTCGCTCAAATGGGAAACTGGTAGCGACGTTAAATAAACTTAAATACAAAATTAAAAAATCAATGCAGATTATTATTTGCTTTTGGGTAGGGCGCTTAAAGCGACACTACATCGGTGAAAACGCAAATGTCTGCAGAATGTAATTTGCTATTATGTGGTATAATTTCTTTCCAAATGTTTGCCTCAACAACGCGATTATCAGGGACTATTTACTACGGCATACAGATTATGTAATAAGGCTAAACAATATACTGGCAATTTTTTCTTCAAATTTATGGTTGTTATTACTGTGGGAATGTGATAAAAAGGATCTTAATCTCGTGGTTATATCATGCTACGTTTTAGGAAACTGGTTTTGGAATTTTGCTATTAATATAAATAAAGTAAGTACAATGGGCCGTGTGGCAAGTACTTATAGGTACAATGCAATATCGTTAGTAGTATCATGAAATATAGCCTGACAGATAGATGAATGTTTTAAAGCGACACTACATCGGTGAAAACGCAAATGTCTGCAGAATATAATTTCCTATTATATGGTATAATGTTTTTACAAATATTTGCCTCAAAAACTGAGTATTTCCACAAATAAACAAGCGTCGTATACGCGGTTTGTTGACATAACACAATAATGTAAATAGGGTCAACATGCATGCGTAATACAAAGCGTTTATCATGAATAACACGAGTTATGGTACATATTTACCGTGATATCTCAAATGTGTGCCTATGCATATTTATTTGTAGACTAATCTTAGTTAAATTATCTCAAAAACGAAAGTATCACATGTTTAGTATTGACTTCAATGAGAGCAAACGTCAATTCAGGAGCGTGGATGACCGTTATATGAAAACCTACTTTCAATGTACTTACATTGAAAGTTTGTATACCACAAACCGCTGTGTATTGATTCAATGTTAGTGTTCGAGTGTATTCAGAATAATTTACGTGAAATAAATGCATTTTATTTGCTTTTTGCGATGTAATGTCGCTTTAAGTGCCACATTGCCCTTTCTCTCTCCCCTATGGAAATTAATTCCATGTACAAACTGATAGAGGATGGAATAGTATATATATACATAATGCTGAATATGTCGTGAAAGTAATACCCTACCAGCTGTAAAACTTCAGTGTTTCAGTTGTTCTGGGGGGGGGGGTAGTTTAGAAAAGAACAGAATTTATTTTCGGACTAACTTAGTGACGGAGAAAACAAGTCTATTTTACGTTTATTTATCGTCGCTACCGGTTACCCATATTGGCCACACTTCATGGAGAGATTAATATCATTTCAGATTTTGGAGGATAGTGCAATGATACAGACAGAGACCCATTCCAGAGTCTCCTATGGTTCGTGTACGTGCACGATGTAAGCACCGGGTTAAAGTCCCAAGTGAAAGACTATTAATATTATTATGGTCAGACAGGGGATTGAACCAGTGCTCCCTGGATTCGCAGTCCAATGTGTTAACCGCTGGACCACTGACCCACTTACACGTGATAAATAAGTCTCTTACAATTCTAAATACTGAATGACTAGTCCCTGTTTTATAACGTAACATATAATTTCTGTGTTTATTATAAACACATTTGGGACTCTAATAATAAAATATTGAAATATGAGATATTAATATGTTATAATAATTGCAACTAAAACATTCATTGAGTGTACTTTAACAATTCTAAGTGTTACCTTATCTATTTCATTGAAAGTACTGCGATTAAACCAATTATATCACTGCCGGCGATATCACCTACGATTCCATTGGAATCCGACTTTTATGTCAGTTTTATAGAGCAGAAAACAGAAGTTTTCATGTCTGTTTCTTTCATTAATACCATGCTATCCTGAATACATGAACTGTATTTAGTTGAAACACATGTAGCTCGATTGCGAAACAAGTTCTTACAACTTATATCAATCACTATCGAGACCTCAATCTTGGTGGAATCCACCGCAACGAGGGAGAGAGAAGAGGCAACGTGGAATTTAAATGCCTTGCCTAAGGGAACAATCGTATAGGCTCCAACGGGGCTCGATCTTTCGCACCGAAGCGTACGCGCTATCACGACTTCCACTTCGTTTCGAAATATTTGACGTCATTGGTGTGCTAAAATATTATTTATTTCAGTATTTTTAAAAAATACATACACGGAAATAAATAGTTTACAATAGACTGCACGAGCTTAGAATGAAAGAAAACGTTTACAATTCTTCTCCATATCAATTGGTTGATATGCAATAGGCAGGGGAATAATATATTCAACAATGAAAATACGTGAAAGCAATTCTAGAGATGTGCTTAGGTGAACCACAACTGATGGTGTTAGTGGGTAGATCGTTTAGGTTGTTACTCCAACTATCCAACAGTTCAAAATTCTCTACTTAAGGTGGAACTATAACAATTCAAACTAATCGCGCACTTCTACTGTTATTATAAACGTGTATTGCGATTGCTATATTTATTAGAATCGTAAATATTGCTGTCTTTAAGTTGATTTCATACATATTTTGAAGATACCACTACAAGTCAAATCTGCATATTGTTAGATAGATCTAGTATCATTAATTGTCTCATTCCCATTTTCTACTCTGCTAGCCAATTCCATATATCATCATATTCCATTACATATTAAATATAGTTTCTCTATTTTTCAGCTTTTACATTACTATATTATTCCAATGTGCAGTTCTCACTTATAGTGCTATCTTTTGATTGCATTTGATTGTATATGTTGAGGGCCTCATGGTAGATTAACTTTTGTTAAATGAGTACTCTCGTTAAATAAAGTCTTTATTATTATTATTATTATTACAGTAGAACATGGTTAGCATCTAAATGAATATTTGAAGAACGTTCAAGAGCATAAACTCTCAAACAAGCGCACGGAAATATAGATATTAATTTCGAGAACATTAGTTGAGCAAACCGGTTGTTATTGCAATGATGACAGCATTTGGATTGAAATCCGCTATGTAAAGTGTTTTGTTTATTATAGTGTCACCCCTATTTAAAGGGCCAGTCATTTCTGACTTATGAGACACCTCTTTTTATGAACATCAGTACTTCCCGAATCCTATGCTATGTGAACATTTTAGAAACCACCAATCTTCTCAGAACCTTTCACTGTCAATAATGTATTAATGTACAAACAAATGTACAGCAAACAGTACCGTAGCTAGAGGCACATTTCAACCGAGGAAATATGGGGGGGGGGGGCCTGGGGCATGTTTCCCCTTAAAATTGTTGGGGTATAGAATCGATTTCCTGCGGGGGGGTTTTATTTAACGAGTTTAGACGTATAATTATGTACTGACCTTTCAGTTCTCTAGCAGTCAACATTTTATACAGCAAAGGGAAATTCTTTTCATTTTATTTATTTAATTTTGCAATTTTTATGTTTGGTTTGGAAATTTTAACCGCGGCACCTGCAGTGTGCCCCAGTGTGGCTACGGGCCTGGCAATGAACATTGTGATGTTTGATAAACGTCATTGCTTCGACATAAAACAAGTACCTCGAGCTGGCTATATACTATCCACATACTATCCAATAACGGTGTGCGCTTTAGGCGGGAATGTAAAATAACTGTTTTTACTTCGTGACACGTGTATACGTCAGACCGTTGAAAGTGTTGTTCTGTCTAGATATACACGAGCGCTTTATGGATGTCTTTCTATTCATTTATAGCTTATCTAATCAACACCACTCCGCCGGGCTGTACGGTCCGCTATATCTAATTAACCTCACTCCGTGCTGTATGGTCCGCTATATCTAATTAACCTCACTCCGGGCTGTATGGTCCGCTATATCTAATTAACCTCACTCCGGGCTGTATGGTCCGCTATATCTAATTAACCTCACTCCGGGCTGTATGGTCCGCTATATCTAATTAACATCACTACATGCTGTACGGTCCGCTATATCTAATTAACATCACTACATGCTGTACGGTCCGCTATATCTAATTAACCTCACTCCGGGCTGTATGGTCCGCTATATCTAATTAACCTCACTCCAGGCTGTATGGTCCGCTATATCTAATTAACCTCACTCCGGGCTGTATGGTCCGCTATATCTAATTAACCTCACTCCGGGCTGTATGGTCCGCTATATCTAATTAACCTCACTCCGTGCTGTATGGTCCGCTATATCTAATTAACCTCACTCCGGGCTGTATGGTCCGCTATATCTAATTAACCTCACTCCGGGCTGTATGGTCCGCTATATCTAATTAACATCACTACATGCTGTACGGTCCGCTATATCTAATTAACATCACTACATGCTGTACGGTCCGCTATATCTAATTAACCTCACTCCGGGCTGTATGGTCCGCTATATCTAATTAACCTCACTCCAGGCTGTATGGTCCGCTATATCTAATTAACCTCACTCCGGGCTGTATGGTCCGCTATATCTAATTAACCTCACTCCTTGCTGTATGGTCCGCTATATCTAATTAACCTCACTCCGGCTGTACGGTCCGCTATATCTAATTAACCTCACTCCGTGCTGTATGGTCCGCTATATCTAATTAACCTCACTCCGGGCTGTATGGTCCGCTATATCTAATTAACCTCACTCCAGGCTGTATGGTCCGCTATATCTAATTAACCTCACTCCAGGCTGTATGGTCCGCTATATCTAATTAACCTCACTCCATGCTGTATGGTCCGCTATATCTAATTAACCTCACTCCATGCTGTATGGTCCGCTATATCTAATTAACCTCACTCCGGGCTGTATGGTCCGCTATATCTAATTAACCTCACTCCAGGCTGTACGGTCCGCGTACCATACTGGACTTGTAATCCAGGGATCGCAGGTTCGATCCCCCGTCTGACCCTAATAAAATTAACAGTCTTTCAGATGGGACGTTAAACCGAGGTCTCGTGTCATGCTTTACATCGTGCATGTAAAAGAACCAGAGGAGACTCTGTAATGGATCACTCTCTGTATCATGCACTTTCCTCCAAAATCTAAAACGACAAATATCTTCAGGAGGCGTCGCTCATATGGGCAACCGGTAGCGACGATAAATAAACGTAAATGCTTTAAAACATTCAATAACTATACTTTCTGACATGACTTCTACTACACTGATGAGAGAGTTGTCCTACCCTATAAACCTTTTGTGACGTCATCACGCTGTGACCTCATATGTTCACAGAATGAATGGTAAACTATTCGGTAATCTTTCCTCTCTAAAAGTGCTTTTTATCAGACGCCAGTATAAATAGTGTATTACGTTACTGTCTTATAAATGTTAAATTATTCAGCTCGTCTCCGATACAGTATCTCCAACTCTCCTCATAAATGAAACTTTCTAAGACAGTAACCTAATATTCTCTATATATATCTGTGCCAGGTTGGCATAAAGCACCACATAATATACCAATTTATGTTACCCACATTGCGAAACAAGTCTTCACAACATTAGTTTAATCGCTCTCGAGACCTCATTCCTGATGGAGTTCCATCACCATGAGGGAGAGAGAAGAGCCAATGTTGATTCAAGCATCTTTCCTATAAACACCACCGCCGTGGTTCTGACGCGGTTCGAACTCAAAACATATCCGTTACCAGGGGGACACCGTACAAACAGGTGTAACATGAATGATGTGGAAGTCGTGATAGCGCAGTGGTAGAGCGTTCACTTCAGATGCGAAAGGCATGGAGTTCGAGCCCCGCTGGAGCCTTTTACGATTGTGGAGCATTTCACGATTGTGCCCTTAGACAAGACATTTAAATTCCACATTGCCTCTCGTGACGATGGATTCCAATAGGAATGAGGTCTCGAGAGTGATGCATATAAGTTGTAAGAACTTGTTTCGCAATCGAGCTAAAACAAATTTGTATAAACTACGATGATTGATATTGCCGAAGCTTAACTCCATCTTTCGATGTATTTGTCATTTCATCAGTTTGCGTTGTGTCTATCCACTCTCGTTGATACACATCTCTGTGAGTCTTCACCCTGTAATATCGCCATGCTTACACGTACCTGTCCGAGTCCTCACCCTGTAATATCGCCATGCTTACACGTACCTGTCCGAGTCTTCACCCTGTAATATCGCCGTGCTTACACGTACCTGTCTGAGTCTTCACCCTGTAATATCGCCATGCTTACACGTACCTGTCCGAGTCTTCACCCTGTAATATCGCCATGCTTACACGTACCTGTCTGAGTCTTCACCCTGTAATATCGCCATGCTTACACGTACCTGTCCGAGTCTTCACCCTGTAATATCGCCATGCTTACACGTACCTGTCTGAGTCTTCACCCTGTAATATCGCCATGCTTACACGTACCTGTCCGAGTCTTCACCCTGTAATATCGCCATGCTTACACGTACCTGTCTGAGTCTTCACCCTGTAATATAGTCATGCTTACACGTACCTGTCTGAGTCTTCACCCTGTAATATAGTCATGCTTACACGTACCTGTCCGAGTCTTCACCCTGTAATATAGCCATGCTTACACGTACCTGTCCGAGTCTTCACCCTGTAATATAGTCATGCTTACACGTACCTGTCTGAGTCTTCACCCTGTAATATCGCCATGCTTACACGTACCTGTCCGAGTCTTCACCCTGTAATATCGCCATGCTTACACGTACCTGTCCGAGTCTTCACCCTGTAATATCGCCGTGCTTACACGTACCTGTCTGAGTCTTCACCCTGTAATATCGCCATGCTTACACGTACCTGTCCGAGTCTTCACCCTGTAATATCGCCATGCTTACACGTACCTGTCCGAGTCTTCACCCTGTAATATCGCCATGCTTACACGTACCTGTCCGAGTCTTCACCCTGTAATATCGCCATGCTTACACGTACCTGTCTGAGTCTTCACCCTGTAATATCGCCATGCTTACACGTACCTGTCCGAGTCTTCACCCTGTAATATAGTCATGCTTACAAGTACCTGTCCGAGTCTTCACCCTGTAA
>CM026396.1:17916270-17937640 GCA_014843695.1 Archivesica marissinica | reverse complement strand
AGCGGCGATCTCAGCGAACTGGGGAATGAATTTCCTGTAAAATACTACTGATCCCAGATATCCTCGTAATTGTTTCTTGGTCTGTGGGGGAGAGATATTACTAATACACTCAACCTTGCTGGAAATTGGTTTGATTTTTCCCGACCCTAATTCATGTCCCAAGTACTTGACTGTTCCAGACCCAATTTTACACTTCTTCGGATTCAAAGTAACACCACTATCCTCTAGTCTATGAAATGTCCAATCCAAGTGATTTATGTGCTGTGACCATAAATTGGATCGAACAGCAATATCATCCAGATATGCGTCGGCAAATCTATCACGGATGTGTTCTGTCGGGGATTGAGCGATTATCTCGTTTATGGCCCTCTGGAAGGTAACTCCACCGTTTTTAAACCAAATGGGAGAGTTAATGGTTCAAACAAGCCCCAGGGGGTTATGAACGCTGCAATTTCACTAGCTCGAGGGGTTAGCGGAATCTGCCAGTAACCTTTATTAAGATCTAAAATTGATATCAGACTCGAACCTGCGACCTGATCAATGAGATCGTCTAATCTCGGGATGGGGAAGGCTTATCCTCGAGTCAGGTCATTAATTTTCCGATAATCAATACATGGTCGCCATTCTGAGTCTGATTTGCGTACCAATATTATGGGAGAGGCCCACTGGCTTATGCTAGGGCGGATAATTCCTAACTCCAACATTTGATCTAGCTCAGTTTTTAATATTTGTTTCTTTTCTGGAGACATGCGGTAGTAAGGCTGGACTACGGGTGAAGCACCTTGCACATCAATATCATGGGTAACATCGTGGAAACGTCCCAGTTGTCCAGAGAATAAACGGGGGTAACGGTCAAATAACTGACTAATATCGTCCCTGTGGTCTGGGTTTAAATGACTGATATCCGGCCAGGTTTTCTTAGGTACAGATTCAAGAGGACTGCAAGGATCGAATTCTTTCTCAATGTCCGTAGGGGCTTGGTAATCTAATAGGGTAGGGTCTTGGGAATCATACACCGGACTACTATCAGCTATAGCTGCACCCTCCTCCCTACCTGTCCAGGGCTTCAACTGGTTTACATGCATAACACGGTATTTTACTCTCTTATCAGGCATTTATATAATATAGGTATGCGACGCTAACTTTTCGTGTACCGGATACGGTCCCTGGAGGGCATTTTTCAGCTTATTACCTTTTAACGGTAATCGTACTAACACTAATTCACCACGCTGGAATACACGCATTTTCGCTTTCTTACTTCTGTCATACTTTGTTTTACGACCATCTGCGGCCTGTTGTGCATTCTCGCTGGCGTCACGTAACGCTTCAGCTAATCTATGACATAATTCTTGTACATAGTTATTTATGGGGATCCCTTCATCCCGCTCATTTCTAGCCCAGAGATCATAAGTGGAATCTAGATTATCTCTAGGTTCGCGCCCATATAGAAGGTAGAAGGGAGAATATCCTGTGCTAGAGTGCTCTGAACTTCTATATGCAAATAATAGCCAGGGTAGCATCTCATCCCAAGACGATAAAGAGTTCTCCCCAAGGATTCTAAGCATGGTTTTCAATGTACCATTATATTTCTCTATTGATCCGTTGGTTTGAGGCCTGTAACTCGTGCTAGTTAAGTGACGTATATCGTGCTCGGCTAGGAAGCGTGTGAATGTTTCAGCTATGAAAGCGCTTCCTCGGTCAGTCAACAGGGTCTGGGGTTTTCCATGTAGAGATATTATCTCGATCAGGGCTTTTTGTGCATTAACAGCTGTCGCTGCGGCGCATGGGAAAGATTCCGTATATTTAGTGGCATGATCAATAAAATTCAAGATATACTGGTTCCCATTTATAGTTTTCTTCATGGGTCCAACGAAATCAGCGGATATAAATTTGAATGGTTGGGATATAATGGGCAGGGGTTTCAATGGGGCTACAGTGGATTTCTGTCCCTTACCCGCTCTCTGGCACGGCCCACAGCTATGGCAGAATCGTTTAACATCTGCGCGGATTCCCGGCCAAAAGAAGCGGCGCTTAATGCGCTTCAGGGTCTTACTAGGTACCTGGTGTCCCGTACTTAAACTGTCATGGGCGAGTCCCGTTATATGATCACGGAATCCCCGTGGAACTACCACCTGATCATATTTTTTCCAGGGTCGAACTTTGGACGTGTCTTGAGGTTGTTCTCTCCTCATAAGTAGTCGGGGTTCGAGCTGGATGTAATATCCTTGCCGAATAGGTGTTCCTTCTTGAGCCATTTCCCAGAGGGGTGCTAAGGTCGGGTCATTATTCTGTTCTTGCAATAATTTATCAGGACTCAAATCGTCAATAGAGGGAATATTTTGGGGTTTAACTGTACTGGCTTTCTCAGAGGGGGAATTGATCTCAATTGTATTCCGAAAAGGTAAGACATTGTGATTTGTATCGGTCGTGTTTTCTGAGTCTGGGTTGGACGTGACAATTTCATCAAACGGGATAATTTTCGTATTTGAGCGTGTAACCACGCCACAGGTAATCAAATCAGTGACAGGGGCAGTTTCACAGTCGTTACCTATTATAAGATCCACCCCCGCGGTGCATCTGTGTTTTAATACAGCCACCTTCAATGTTCCTTGGTAGATTGGACAATCGACGCTAATCTTTGCTATCGGATAATTACCAGGGATATAATTGACACCGCGGATTGTTACCCGTTCACCTGTGTATTCTAAATGATCAGCGGTCTGATCAGTAGCCGACAATAAACTAATTGTCGCACCTGAATCTCTCAAATACGTCACTTGTGCGGTGTTATTATTTATGCGTGCTTGACCTGTATATTTGACAAGTAATGGATTTACCATCTCGGTATTTTCATATGCGTTCACTGGCTCATTGGTTATAAAGGCTGAACTATGAGTAGTGTTTGACACTTGGTGTCCGTTTGCTAGGTTTCTAGTACCCCTGTACCTAGGTGAATTGGGATCTGCCCAACACTCTGTTCGTCCGTGGCCATTACGCCTACAATAACTACAATATATTTCTATCCGGGGAGTTCTATGGGTATCTTGGGAATTATCTATCCTAATATTGGGTCGATACATGGGTGATGGGATATATGGCCTTGGGGCTGGAGGTCGGCGTTCTGTATATCTGGGTTTCAAATTCGGATATGAATTAATCCGTGTCCTGGGCGCTAATCTGCGATGGAGGTTATATTCATCAGCCAGGGAAATACATTCCTGGAGAGTAGATGCTTTCTTATCCAGAATGAACAAATTAAGCTCATCACTTAGCTGGGAATCGAATCTATATCTCAAGAGCAGCTCGATCCAGTTGACCTCGCTCGGATCATTGTTCTACGTCCATAGAGTCATTTGCTCCCTTAATTCCTTAATGAATTCGGAATATGTCTGCTGAGGTTTCTTTACCCAAGAGAAGAAATTCTTTCTATATACAGTGGGTGAGAGTCTATATTCATCCAAGATGGCGGCCTTGAGGGTATCGTAATTATTAGCGTCTTGGACAGGAAGAGTGGCATATATATTTCTGGCCTTGTCGGACAACTTTTCTATAATATGGCCCACCCATGTTTGTTTGGCGACCTGGCTAGCTTCGAACAGTCTCTCACATGTTGCGAAGAATTTATCTGGCCTCATAGTCTGGGTCCAAATAGGAACAGAAATGTTTGTCTTAGAGGGCATATTATCTGTATGGAGGGGGTTATTTTGCTGAGATTCCTGATCTCTCTGGATTTCTCTCAGGCGAATCTCCATCTGCATTTTCTCCCTTTGCATTCTTTCCTCCCTGTCCCTTTCTTTCTCTTCTCTTTCCCTTCTTTGTTTTACTTCATCCCTCTCTCTTTCTCTCTCTCTTTCTTCTCTTTCCCTCTCTCTTTCTTCTCTTTGTTTTACTTCTTCCCTCTCTCTTTCTCTCTCTCTTTGTTTTACTTCTTCCCTCTCTCTTTCCCTATCTCTTTCTTTCTCATAAATCTCACCCTGACGTTCCAGATTTGCCTGATTAAAGAAGGGAAGTCTCATTAATTTGTCCCATATCTCATCACCTGTTGTCTGCAAGTCGGGGTGAACCGGCCCCTCAGTTTCCTTATTAGCACTCCTAGTTGTAGCCATTTTATTTTTTTATTTCCCAAAATTTTAATCCCCAGAATGTATCTCCAAATGTATTATAGAATTGAGTTCAATAAAAGGAAGTAAATCACTAATATAATTTTAATGATAATATTAAGCCTCTATGAAAAGAAAACTGGTACTTACCGAAGTCTGTCTCGTCCGTTAATCAAATATATAATTTATCACATATTCAAAGTTTGCACATTTCCAATAATTTAATCCATTTCATTAATTTAATAATTCGTTGACGTCTTTCACTTATTTCCAAATTCTAACACTGTCTCGCATGCACTTCTGTTTTCCCACGTTAATTAATAGTCCCTTGTATTCTTCATGTATAAATCCTAGTGTCCTTCACAATATTCCATATATAAATTCTAGTGTCCTTCACAATATGTCACGATATGTCATTTCTTCTTTATTTCCAATCCCGGACGAGCGTCCCAATTGTCGCAAACTCTCCTTTTCTTCTCGTAATAATATGTCTCGGTTGCTACGGCTCTTACCAGGGTCTATCCTATTGTAGACTCGCTGGAGTTGTCTAGGGGGTTTCTTCGTTATTATATGTATTAATGATAACTCAACACAGTATTACATTTCTTCTATATAATATCTTGTTTATATTGGCATCAGAAATATCCATATATATATAATCAGTGATATATATATATATATACATCGTATCATTAAAAGCTTATTTAACAATCCATTTGTGTGAGCCGAATATGCGCTTACACAGTATATTTAACATCCAATCTTTCTAATCCGTCATTACTCAATATCACTATAATCTAATCACTGTTTCTGATTAGATTAACTTTTAATCAACTTCTATATGGTTCGCCGAAACTCTATGTTTCTTCTGTGGCTGAACAATTTAATTATTCGACAAATCTTTATAAGTTATATTTCTTATAATGTCAATAATATCTAAGTATAATAAATACAGTTTATATGTTCTATATACTAGATTGAGATCACGACCTTTCTCGCTCCTGGAGTTAGGCTCTAGTGTGTCTGATCTATGTTAATAAAATCCATTTCTTATATACATGATTGAATCAGTGTATATATGATATAACAATTCCTAAAACATCTGTTATTCCTAAACATCTGTTATTCCTAAACATCTGTTATGTTATCTAATATTACACCATCAAACCAGTTCGGTGCCTTTGTATTACATAACTGGACACCTGCAACCACGGCCTTGATAAACTGAGATTAGGCCTAACATCTTAAGTCATTTCCCGCGCGAAGCGAGATTGATAAATTTAGGCGCGAAAATAATAGCAGACGATTATGCATAAAACAAATATATATATATTACATGGTAAACATTTGGCCATATATAGAAACAGTTTAATGTATTTATATAATACATTACTATTTATATATAACAATAATAAATATTTCGTGCAAATTGGGGTTTTGCACAGGGGGCATAGAAAACACACACTTACATTATATACTAGGGGGCATAGAAAACGCAAACCTACATAATATACTAGGGGGCATAGAAAACGCACACCTACATAATATACTAGAGGACATAGAAAACGCACACCTACATTATATACTAGGGGGCATAGAAAACGCACATCTACATAATATACTAGAGGACATAGAAAACGCAAACCTACATAATATACTAGGGGGCATAGAAAACGCAAACCTACATAATATACTAGGGGGCATAGAAAACACACACTTACATTATATACTAGGGGGCATAGAAAACGCACACCTACATAATATACTAGAGGACATAGAAAACGCACACCTACATAATATACTAGAGGACATAGAAAACGCACACCTACATTATATACTAGGGGGCATAGAAAACGCACATCTACATTATATACTAGGGGGCATAGAAAACGCACACCTACATACTATACTAGGGGGCATAGAAAATGCACACCTACATAATATACTAGGGGGCATAGAAAACGCACACTTACATACTATACTAGGGGGCATAGAAAATGCACACCTATATAATATACTAGGGGGCATAGAAAACGCACACCTACATTATATACTAGAGGACATAGAAAACGCACACCTACATAATATACTAGAGGACATAGAAAACGCACACCTACATAATATACTAGAGGACATAGAAAACGCACACCTACATTATATACTAGGGGGCATAGAAAACGCACATCTACATTATATACTAGGGGGCATAGAAAACGCACACCTACATAATATACTAGGGGGCATAGAAAATGCACACCTACATAATATACTAGGGGGCATAGAAAACGCACACCTACATACTATACTAGGGGGCATAGAAAACGCACACCTACATTATATACTAGAGGACATAGAAAACGCACACCTACATAATATGCTAGGGGGCATAGAAAACGCACACCTACATTATATACTAGAGGACATAGAAAACGCACACCCACATTATATACTAGAGGACATAGAAAACGCACACCTACATTATATACTGGCGGACATAGAAAACGCACACCCACATTATATACTAGAGGACATAGAAAACGCACACCTACATTATATACTGGCGGACATAGAAAACGCACACCCACATTATATACTAGAGGACATAGAAAACGCACACCCACATTATATACTAGAGGACATAGAAAACGCACACCTACATTATATACTGGCGGACATAGAAAACGCACACCCACATTATATACTAGAGGACATAGAAAACGCACACCCACATTATATACTAGGGGGCATAGAAAACGCACACTTCGGATAAGTGTGTTTTTACATTAAAAACAATAACTATATAAATACAAAGTTTTAAACATTTTGCAATATTTTTAGTTGTTCAGTTTGTGTTTTGTAATAAAGATGTGATATATCTTTGATGGAATCCTTCGTATTTCGTTTTCATGTAATAATAATCATATAATGTAGGTGTGCGTTTTCTATGTCCTCTAGTATATAATGTAGGTGTGCGTTTTCTATGTCCTCTAGTATATAATGCAGGTGTGCGTTTTCTATGTCCTCTAGTATATAATGTAGGTGTGCGTTTTCTATGTCCTCTAGTATATAATGTAGGTGTGCGTTTTCTATGTCCTCTAGTATATAATGTAGGTGTGCGTTTTCTATGTCCTCTAGTATATAATGTAGATGTGCGTTTTCTATGTCCTCTAGTATATAATGTAGATGTGCGTTTTCTATGTCCTCTAGTATATAATGTAGGTGTGCGTTTTCTATGTCCTCTAGTATATAATGTAGGTGTGCGTTTTCTATGTCCTCTAGTATATAATGTAGATGTGCGTTTTCTATGTCCTCTAGTATATAATGTAGGTGTGCGTTTTCTATGTCCTCTAGTATATAATGCAGGTGTGCGTTTTCTATATCCTCTAGTATATAATGTAGGTGTGCGTTTTCTATATCCTCTAGTATATAATGTAGGTGTGCGTTTTCTATGTCCTATAGTATTATAATGTAGGTGTGCGTTTTCTATGTCCTATAGTATATAATGTAGGTGTGCGTTTTCTATGTCCTCTAGTATTTAATGTAGGTGTGCGTTTTCTATGTCCTCTAGTATATCCAGAGAGCGCTGGACTATGTTTCATATCCAGGGTTGCACCTTAAATACACCAAAATATTATAAAAACAGTTCTAACATGGCTTGGCATTTTGTCTGTATACACAAATAAGGAATTTACCGTGTTTAATTAAATCTGCAATAAAACATGGTTTGGCTTGTGACGTCAAACGTGACGTCATTATACTAGCAGGTAGTTTTGTGACGTTATTTACGCCCTCTAAAACATGTTCGCTTTTTAGATATTTTGTTCATGTCAGAATCGAAATAATATTTGTATTTTCGTTATTTATAGTCGAAAAAAGCATGGTTTAGCGCCGTAATTAAACACATAAAATAGGCCTACTGCCTGCGTTGTTAATTCCTACACACCAGCACTCCAAACCATGTTGTATTCGCCACTAAATAACTGAAAGACTCAATAGTTGTTTGAAAACACATGAGTATCCTGTGTTTTAAAAATCCGTAAACTTGTACCGTTAGAGAAATGTTCGTTTCTCAGCATAGGACAGAGAATAGATTTGTCTCTAGTTTATACGAATTTATTTGAGCTCGATTGCGAAACAAGTTCGTACTTATATTGATCATTCTCGAGACCTCATTCCTGATGGAATGGAATCCATCGCCACTAGGGAGAGAGAAGAAGCAACAGGGAATTTAAACGCCGTGCCTAAGGGCAACTCGTAACATCTCCAGCGGGATTCGAACTCCAGGCCATTCGCACCTGAAGCAAACGCGCTACCACTGAGCTATCACCACCACCATAGATGTTCTCTAAGGACATATCTCTTGTTACAATTATATGCTATCGGTTTAGCACATCATTTATTCATTAAGCAAACAGCGCAAATAAGATGAAGAAAAAAGCAAACATTGCGACACCCCCTGTCGGAAAATAGAACCGACCACTATTGACATTATTGATCGAACGCGCGTTATACTGCTTGTTCCGCCAATAACTGTACGCAGCCTGATGTTTTATTCTGGAAGTCTTGTGTTAGCAAATTTTCAACGATTCCAAAATGATCTTTGTGAAATTTTCTTGAAATGTGATTCATCAGCTATTATCTGTAAGGGAACTACTATTAAGCTTGTTGGAAATAAAAGAGACAGTAAGGTAGGGCTTTTTGGCATTTTTTGATGTCGTCTGGTGAAACTGGTCTGTCGCTGGATTTTCAGGCAGGAATTTATATTTATCGATAAATTATGCGTGTTCGATGCTTGAACATTAATGCGGGTTGACGAGTGTCCTTATTCTTGTAGTTGTGCATATTTCTCCCCCTAATTTACCACCAATATGATACCATGCATTTACTAACGTTGTGTGCGGTTAATATAGCATGGATACGAAGTGTGAAGATATGAATAAGGCGACATGTTGTATATATTGAAGACTGGGATTTGTGGAGTTTTAAAGCAGCGATGTTCAATCTTCTCAACACTTGTATTTAGTGTTTACTTCTTTGTCAACTGAGCAGTTTCTGCACACATATAACTGCTGGACCCTAATGGGTATGTTCTGCACACATATAACTGATGGACCCTAATGTGTATGTTCTGCACACATATAACTGCTGGACCCTAACGGGTATATTCTACATATATAACTGCTGGACACTAATGGGTATATTCTGCACACATACAACTGCTGGACACTAATGGGTATATTCTACACACATATAACTGCTGGACCCTAATGGGTATATTCTACACACATATAACTGCTGGACACTAATGGGTATATTCTACACACATATAACTGCTGGACACTAATGGGTATATTCTACACACATATAACTGCTGGACACTAATGGGTATATTCTACACACATATAACTGCTGGACACTAATGGGTATATTCTACACACATATAACTGCTGGACACTAATGGGTATATTCTACACACATATAACTGCTGGACACTAATGTGTATATTCTACACACATACAACTGCTGGACGCTAATGGGTATATTCTACACACATATACAACTGCTGGACGCTAATGGGTATATTCTACACACATATACAACTGCTGGACGCTAATGGGTATATTCTACACACATATACAACTGCTGGACGCTAATGGGTATATTCTACACATACATCTGCTGGACCCTAATGGGTATGTTCTGTACACATATAACTGCTGGACACTAATGGGTATATTCTACACATATAACTGCTGGACACTAATGGGTATATTCTACACACATATAACTGCTGGACACTAATGGGTATATTCTACACACATACAACTGCTGGACACTAATGGGTATATTCTACACACATATACAACTGCTGGACACTAATGGGTATATTCTACACACATATACAACTGCTGGACGCTAATGGGTATATTCTACACACATATACAACTGCTGGACGCTAATGGGTATATTCTACACACATATACAACTGCTGGACGCTAATGGGTATATTCTACACACATATACAACTGATGGACGCTAATGGGTATATTCTACACACATACAACTGCTGGACGCTAATGGGTATATTCTACACACATACAACTGCTGGATGCTAATGGGTATATTCTACACACATATAACTGCTGGACGCTAATGGGTATATTCTACACACATACAACTGCTGGACACTAATGGGTATATTCTACACACATACAACTGCTGGACACTAATGGGTATATTCTACACATATATAACTGCTGGACGCTAATGGGTATATTCTACACACATATAACTGCTGGACCCTAATGGGTGTAACTACTGCTACAAATAAGGAAAATAAATAAAACATAGCTACACACGTAGCAATAAACATAGCAACATATATATATCAATTACATAGCAACATATATTGAAATAAACATAGCAACATATATATATATATATATCAATTACATAGCACCACATATAGAAATAAACATAGCAACATATATTGAAATAAACATAGCAACATATATATCAATTACATAGCAACACATATTGAAATAAACATAGCAACACATATTGAAATAAACATAGCAACATATATAGCAATACACATAGCAACACATATAGAAATAAACATAGCAACATATATAGCAATACACATAGCAACACACATATAGCAATATACATAGCAACACACATATAGCAATACACATAGCAATATACATATAGCAAGATACATAGCAATATACATATAGCAATATACATATAGCAATATACATAGCAACACACATATAGCAATATACATAGCAACACACATATAACAATATACATAGCAACACACATATAGCAATACATATAGCAACACACATATAACAATATACATAGCAACACACATATATCAATACATATAGCAACACACATATAGCAATATACATAGCAACATACATATAGCAATATACATAGCAACACACATAGTAACAAAGATAGTAACATATATAACAATAACATAGCTACACATATAGAAATATACATAGCAACACACATATAGCAATATACATAGCAACACACATAGTAACAAAGATAGCAACATATATAACAATAACATAGCTACACATATAGAAATATACATAGCAACACACATATAGCAATATACATAGCAACACACATATAACAATATACATAGCAACACACATATAACAATATACATAGCATCACACATATAACAATATACATAGCAACATACATATAGCAATATACATAGCAACACACATATAACAATATACATAGCAACACACATATAGCAATATACATAGCAACACACATATAACAATATACATAGCAACACACATATAACAATATAGCAACACACATATAGCAATATACATAGCAACACACATATAACAATATACATAGCAACACACATATAACAATATACATAGCAACACACATATAACAATATACATAGCAACACACATATAACAATATACATAGCAACACACATATAGCAATATACATAGCAACACACATATAGCAATATACATAGCAACACACATAGTAACAAAGATAGCAACATATATAACAATAACATAGCTACACATATAGAAATAAACATTGTAGTATCGGGCACGTAGCAACCGTTATTTAGTTTGTAGGTTCGACTAGATTGAGCACCGATCGTACATTGGTGCTTGAAGGGTATGGGGTCATGCTCCCCCCGGGGACATTTTGAATCCTATGAACGTCGATGGTGCACTTTAATGCATCCTAATGTACGTCTTAGACGTTAAATTTCTTATGTAGTTCTCAAAATGAAACTAAATTAAGTCTAAAATTGCTATACACATAGATGGAATGTTGCATTGACAACAGCAATATATGACCGCATCGTGAGATATGTGATCGCAGGTCTAGATTCTATCCATGCATATGGTCGAGTGGTTAAGGTCGCTGCCCGAACTCGGGGCTGTTTGTACCTGAAGCAAACGCACTACAACGGCGCTATCACGACTTCATGTTGCGGATTTGGTCATACATAGTGTAGATTTGTAAGTACATGTACATGACTTGGTCTTAGATATCGTAGATTCATCATAGATCATAAATATTGTCATAATGTAGACTTGATCATAAATCTGGTAGATTTGGGTAATAAATGTAGTAGATTCGATTTCGTCATACGTGTAGTTGATTTGGTCATTAATATAAAACAATGGCTACGTATCTGGTCAATGTAGTTGATTTGGTCATATATCTAGTAGATGTGTGTAATAAATGTAGTAGATTCGATTTCGTCATACGTGTAGTTGACTTGGTCATAAATCTAGTAGATTTGTGTAATAAATGTAGTAGATTCGATTTCGTCATACGTGTAGTTGATTTGGTCATAACTCTAGTAGATTTGTGTAATAAATGTAGTAGATTCGATTTCGTCATACGTGTAGTTGACTTGGTCATAAATCTAGTAGATTTGTGTAATAAATGTAGTAGATTCGATTTCGTCATACGTGTAGTTGATTTGGTCATTAATATAAAACAATGGCTACGTATCTGGTCAATGTAGTTGACTTGGTCATAAATCTAGTAGATTTGTGTAATAAATGTAGTAGATTCGATTTCGTCATACGTGTAGTTGATTTGGTCATAACTCTAGTAGATTTGTGTAATAAATGTAGTAGATTCGATTTCGTCATACGTGTAGTTGACTTGGTCATAAATCTAGTAGATTTGTGTAATAAATGTAGTAGATTCGATTTCGTCATACGTGTAGTTGATTTGGTCATAAATCTAGTAGATTTGGGTAATAAATGTAGTAGATTCGATTTCGTCATACGTGTAGTGGATTTGGTCATTAATATAAAACAATTGCTACGTATCTGGTCAATGTAGTTGATTTGGTCATAAATCTAGTAGATTTGTGTAATAAATGTAGTAGATTCGATTTCGTCATACGTGTAGTTGATTTGGTCATAAATCTAGTAGATTTGGGTAATAAATGTAGTAGATTCGATATCGTCATACGTGTAGTGGATTTGGTCATTAATATAGAACAATGGCTACGTATACACTTTTCCTACAAGTTCCCATCTTATTTGATTGATAAACGTTACTATATTTAGTCTTCTGACAATGTCTACAACAGGGCGACACCACTACACGTATCACGTTCTCCAGTTAAGAAAACTGTCAATCATTTTGAATCCCGCTGAAGGAAAAGCTACTTAATGGACACGAAAACGCATATCTTGTGAATCGATAATGACAGGATGCTAACACGAGTATCAAAGTGAATGCTCTATTCTAAAATACCACCATATTTAAATTGACAATCACGTGCCGTTAATTTAAGTATGTACTGAATGCGTCTGCGTATATATATATATATTTCTGCGTTCATATATATATCTTACTTCTACCGTCGTCATCTTCTATCTTTGCATACACACCAGCAGAATTTATAATTTCGAATTTTAAAATGCCAACATATTTGATAACTTCAAATGTTTTATTATTACAGTTTATACCATCCATCTATTCTCACAGATGTTGAATACATACTTATTATAAAGGTCCAGCTCTTCAGCGTCCACATATACTTATTATAAAAGTCCAGCTCTTCAGCTTCCACATATGCTTATTATAAAGTTCCAGCTCTTCAGCGTCCACATATGCTTATTATAAAGTTCCAGCTCTTCAGCGTCCACATATGTTTATTATAAAGGTCCAGCTCTTCAGCGTCCACATATGTTTATTATAAAGGTCCAGCTCTTCAGCGTCCACATATGTTTATTATAAAGGTCCAGCTCTTCAGCGTCCACATATGTTTATTATAAAGGTCCAGCTCTTCAGCGTCCACATATGTTTATTATAAAGGTCCAGCTCTTCAGCGTCCACATGTGCTTTCTAAGAAGAAATATGACCCCTACAAAGTCAAATTGAACCATACACATATGCCAACATTCTTGTTTTATTGCAGGTGGATATTACATACACCCATGTCATAGTTAGCTCGTCCTAGCAACGCTCATGTGAGGCATTGTTACCGCAATGTGTCTGTATGCTCAAACGTCTCCTCCTCAGTAACCATTGGTCTATTGCCACCATTTCTGGTCATGATACTTGGGATAGGTAGGGGATTATAACATTGTTAAAATAATGTCGTTACGTAATCGAAGATGGTCGCAGTCTAAACATATATCACATTCAAATAGCAAAGGTATCGGCGATGCGATCGCTCTAGTGCAATTTTCAAAAAATGGGCGTGACCAGGAACGTTACGAAGCCGTGCACCATATGCCCGAAATCACAGCGTGGAGGAGGTATGTGCTCTACCCGGGATTACAGTGTGGATGAGCTATGCGCTCTACCAGGGATTACAGCGTGGAGGTGGTATGCGCTCTACCCGGGATTACAGCGTGGAGGAGGTATGCGCTCTATCTGGGATTACAGCGTGGAGGAGGTATGCGCTCTATCAGGGATTACAGCGTGGAGGAGGTATGCGCTCTACCCGGGATTACAGCGTGGAGGAGGTATGTGCTCTACCCGGGATTACAGCGTGGAGGAGGTATGCGCTCTACCCGGGATTACAGCGTGGAGGAGGTATGCGCTCTACCCGGGATTACAGCGTGGAGGTGGTATGCGCTCTACCCGGGATTACAGCGTGGATGAGCTATGCGCTCTACCAGGGATTACAGCTTGGAGGAGGTATGCGCTCTACCCGGGATTACAGCATGGAGGAGGTATGCGCTCTACCTGGGATGACAGCGTGGAGGTGGTATGCGCTCTACCTGGGATTACAGCGTGGATGAGGTATGCGCTCTACCAGGGATTACAGTGTGGAGGAGGTATGCGCTCTACCCGGGATTACAGTATGGAGGAGGTATGCGCTCTACCCGGGATTACAGCATGGAGGAGGTATGTGCTCTACCTGGGATTACAGCGTGGAGGAGGTATGCGCTCTCCCCGGGATTACAGCATGGATGAGCTATGCGCTCTACCCGGGATTACAGCATGGATGAGCTATGCGCTCTACCAGGGATTACAGCTTGGAGGAGGTATGTGCTCTACCCGGGATTACAGCATGGAGGAGGTATGCGCTCTACCTGGGATGACAGCGTGGAGGTGGTATGCGCTCTACCCGGGATTACAGCATAGGTGACGTATGTGCTCTACCCGGGATTACAGCCTGGATGAGCTATGCGCTCTACCCGGGATTACAGCATGGATGAGCTATGCGCTCTACCCGGGATTACAGCATGGATGAGCTATGCGCTCTACCCGGGATTACAGCATGGATGAGCTATGCGCTCTACCCGGGATTACAGCATGGATGAGCTATGCGCTCTACCCGGGATTACAGCATGGATGAGCTATGCGCTCTACCAGGGATTACAGCGTGGATGAGCTATGCGCTCTACCCGGGATTACAGCATGGAGGAGGTATGCGCTCTATCTGGGATTACAGCGTGGATGAGGTATGCGCTCTACCTGGGATGACAGCGTGGAGGAGGTATGCGCTCTACCCGGGATTACAGCGTGGAGGAGGTATGCGCTCTACCCGGGATTACAGCGTGGAGGAGGTATGTGCTCTACCCGGGATTACAGCGTGGAGGAGGTATGCGCTCTACCCGGGATTACAGCGTGGAGGAGGTATGCGCTCTATCTGGGACTACAGTGTGGAGGAGGTATGCGCTCTATCTGGGATTACAGCATGGAGGAGGTATGCGCTCTACCCGGGATTACAGCATGGAGGAGGTATGCGCTCTACCAGGGATTACAGCGTGGAGGAGGTATGCGCTCTACCCGGGATTACAGCGTGGAGGAGGTATGCGCTCTACCAGGGATTACAGCGTGGAGGTATGCGCTCTACCCGGGATTACAGCATGGAGGAGGTATGCGCTCTACCAGGGATTACAGCGTGGAGGAGGTATGCGCTCTACCCGGGATTACAGCATGGAGGAGGTATGCGCTCTACTCGGGATTACAGCGTGGAGGAGGTATGTGCTCTACCTGGGATTACAGCGTGGATGAAGTATGCGCTCTATCTGGGATGACAGCGTGGAGGAGGTATGCGCTCTATCTGGGATGACAGCGTGGAGGAGGTATGCGCTCTATCTGGGATGACAGCGTGGAGGAGGTATGCGCTCTACCTGGGATGACAGCGTGGATGAGGTATGCGCTCTATCTGGGATTACAGCGTGGATGAGGTATGCGCTCTACCTGGGATGACAGCGTGGAGGAGGTATGCGCTCTACCCGGGATTACAGCGTGGATGAGGTATGCGCTCTACCCGGGATTACAGCGTGGAGGAGGTATGCGCTCTACCTGGGATTACAGCGTGGATGAGGTATGCGCTCTACCAGGGATTACAGTGTGGAGGAGGTATGCGCTCTACCCGGGATTACAGTATGGAGGAGGTATGCGCTCTACCTGGGATTACAGCGTGGAGGAGGTATGCGCTCTACCCGGGATTACAGCATGGAGGAGGTATGTGCTCTACCTGGGATTACAGCGTGGAGGAGGTATGCGCTCTACCCGGGATTACAGCGTGGAGGAGGTATGCGCTCTACCCGGGATTACAGCGTGGATGAGGTATGCGCTCTGCCACGGATTACAGCGTGGAGGAGGTATGCGCTCTATCGTGTGCCTTTTAGGTGAATTCTCAGTGAATAAGATTGGTTCATTCACTTATCAATCTAGTAGCTGGTTGTTGGAGCATGACCAGCGCATTTGTTTGGAAACTATAGTCTTATAAACGACCAATAACCAATACGTATTGATGAAGAATTATACAGCATGAAACCTAACCTAATATGGTCCTATAATATATTTGTAACTAAACACGCCTCTGTCTGAACTAACAGAAACGAGCTACATGTAATAGAACAAGTCACGTTTTGAAATCTCGAAGGAATTTGCCGTCACCAGAAACAAAGAACAGAAATCCTTAATTCGCACAATTCCTCGCTATTCCTAGCATTATTTTGACAGAAATGTCATGAAATATTTATAAACGGTAACATGTGTCAAATGTAACTTGTTGCAAGAATTGAACTTGGAAATAGAGACATGCAAACGTGTTAATGCAAAACACAAACGCAATACAGTTTTGGGTAAGACATAGACATTGGCTAAGTGTTGCAACTCATAGTCCGGCTTGCATTCATTGTTGTAAGCTCAAGCGGAGGTTTAATGGTATACCGGCTCATTAGAAATAGGCGAGTACGGACTGTAAAGCACGCAAATAGGCCGGTACGGACTGCACAGCACGCAAATAGGCCGGTACGGACTGCATAGCACGCAAATAGGCAGGTACGGCCTGTATAGCACGCAAATAGGCAGGTACGGCCTGTATAGCACGCAAATAGGCAGGTACGAACTGCATAGCACGCAAATAGGCAGGTACGAACTGTATAGCACGCCGGTAGGCCGGTACGGACTGCATAGCACGCAAATAGGCAGGTACGGCCTGTATAGCACGCAAATAGGCCGGTACGGACTGCATAGCACGCAAATAGGCCGGTATGGACTGCATAGCACGCAAATAGGCAGGTACGGCCTGTATAGCACGCAAATAGGCCGGTACGGACTGTATAGCACGCAAATAGGCCGGTACGGACTGCATAGCACGCAAATAGGCCGGTACGGACTGTATAGCACGCCGATAGGCCGGTACGAACTGCATAGCACGCAGATAGGCCGGTACGGACTGCATAGCACGCAAATAGGCCAGTACGGACTGTATAGCACGCAAATAGGCCGGTACGAACTGCATAGCACGCAAATAGGCCGGTACGGACTGTATAGCACGCAAATAGGCCGGTACGGACTGTATAGCACGCCAATTGGCCGGTACGAACTGTATAGCACGCAAATAGGCCGGTACGAACTGTATAGCACGCAAATAGGCCCGTACGAACTGTATAGCACGCAAATAGGCCGGTACTAACTGCTTAGCACGCCGATAGGCCTGTACGAACTGCATAGCACGCCGATAGGCAGGTACCGACTGTTTAACACGTCAATAGGCAGACACTGACTGTTTAGCACGTCAATAGGCAGACACTGACTGTCTAGCACGCAAATAGACGGGAACTGACTATTTAGCACGCCAATAGGTAGGTACTGACTGCTTAGCACGTCAATAGGCAGGTACTGACTGCTTAGCACGTCAATAGGTAGGTACTGACTGCTTAGCACGTCAATAGGCAGGTACTGACTGCTTAGCACGTCAATAGGCAGACACTGACTGCTTAGCACGTCAATAGGCAGGTACTGACTGCTTAGCACGTTAATAGGTAGGTACTGACTGCTTAGCACGTCAATAGGTAGGTACTGACTGCTTAGCACGTCAATAGGCAGACACTGACTGCTTAGCACGTCAATAGGCAGGTACTGACTGCTTAGCACGTCAATAGGTAGGTACTGACTGCTTAGCACGTCAATAGGCAGACACTGACTGCTTAGCACGTCAATAGGCAGGTACTGACTGCTTAGCACGTCAATAGGCAGGTACTGACTGCTTAGCACGTCAATAGGTAGGTACTGACTGTTTAGCACGTCAATAGGCAGGTACTGACTGTTTAGCACGTCAATAGGCAGGTACTGACTGCTTAGCACGTCAATAGACAGGTACTGACTGTTTAGCACGTCAATAGACAGGTACTGACTGCTTAGCACGTCAATAGGCATGTACTGACTGCTTAGCACGTCAATAGGCAGGTACTGACTGCTTAGCACGTCAATATGCAGGTACTGACTGCTTAGCACGTCAATAGGCAGGTACTGACTGCTTAGCACGTCAATAGGTAGGTACTGACTGCTTAGCACGTCAATAGGTAGGTACTGACTGCTTAGCACGTCAATAGGCAGGTACTGACTGCTTAGCACGTCAATAGGCAGGTACTGACTGCTTAGCACGTCAATAGGCAGGTACTGACTGCTTAGCACGTCAATAGGTAGGTACTGACTGCTTAGCACGTCAATAGGTAGGTACTGACTGCTTAGCACGTCAATAGGTAGGTACTGACTGCTTAGCACGTCAATAGGCAGACACTGACTGCTTAGCACGTCAATAGGTAGGTACTGACTGCTTAGCACGTCAATAGGTAGGTACTGACTGCTTAGCACGTCAATAGGCAGACACTGACTGCTTAGCACGTCAATAGGCAGGTACTGACTGCTTAGCGCGTCAATAGGCAGGTACTGACTGCTTAGCACGTCAATAGGTAGGTACTGACTGCTTAGCACGTCAATAGGCAGGTACTGACTGCTTAGCACGTCAATAGGCAGACACTGACTGCTTAGCACGTCAATAGGTAGGTACTGACTGCTTAGCACGTCAATAGGTAGGTACTGACTGCTTAGCACGTCAATAGGCAGACACTGACTGCTTAGCACGTCAATAGGCAGGTACGGACTGTTAGGCACGCCAATAGGGCCAAAATGGACCTATACTACTTTCGGCCGACCTTTGAACATGCATGTAACGGAACTGTTGATTACAGTTAAGTTCCAAAAAGCTAATTGACAGTGAGTATAGGAATAATAGAGAAATTTAACACCAGCACATTATGAGTACTCTTCAAAAGCTGTGACATGGGGAGATATGTGACCTATATGGAGGGTGGCATACCATACTTTCGGCTGCTGTTGTTTCCGTAACAGCTTGATATGCATTTGATAGTGAACTTGGTAAATAGAGACGCCAGGTTGGAGTGGGAAAAAGAGAATGAAATTGACTTGGCGTAATTGTAAATATCTTAAACAATAGTATTTTTGAAGAAACAATGTTAAAACACTATACCGGAAACAACATATTTGAATTAATCTGTACAATGTGTTTATGACATTGTCATGTGACCTTCATGAGCAACCGATGAAATTTCTCAATTTAAAAATCAAACACATTTCTTTTAATTTAAATTTACAATTGTTTAAGGTTTAGCTTCTAAGGGTACAAATAAATGGGAGTAATGAAAACATCAACATTTACATACTTTCGAAATGGAATGTGAATGTTTACCTGCTCAGTTTGCTCAATTTGCTCCTTGAAAAGTAATACAACCCAGAAAACAAAGCACATAATTTTTGAGAGAGATGACGTCATTCGCTTTCGGGAAGTAAATAAAATCACGTGAATAAACTAAGGCCGGAAACAGGCGAGGGTCGAAATCAGGGTCATTGACGATACTATGAACCGACTGCATTAACCCGCAATTAACCCGGCCTGCATTGATGGTTTGTTTGTACGCTCAAGTCGGTGAAATGGTGTTAAACGTTGCTTTCTGTCATTTTGCAGCGAGAACTATAATGCCAGGAATCAATTAGGAAACTAAGTGGGGAACCATGTTCATATGTCTACTTATTATAAGAAAGTAGAAAATAGTGGAGCAATCCGATCGTAGTGCCTGCGATTTCCAGCCATGCTTTTAAATAAATTGACTATCAATTTAGTGGATTTACATGATTCAAGCTATTGTCACTGAGTAGAATAGAGGAGATATGAAATCGATTAGGCATTTTGCTGATTGAGTATAATATTTATATCATTAAAACACACGTACAAGCGACAGAAAATCCCCGCGCAAGTGTTAGAACATACGCATTGATATCCCGTGCAAACGACATAACATACGCATTGATATCCCGTGCAAGCGACAGAACATACGCATTGATATCCCGTGCAAACGACAGAACAAACGCATTGATATCTCGTGCAAACGACATACCATACGCATTGATATCCCGTGCAAGCGACAGAACATACGCATTGATATCCCGTGCAAACGACAGAACATACGCATTGATATCCCGTGCAAACGACATAACATACGCATTGATATCCCGTGCAAGCGACAGAACATACGCATTGATATCCCGTGCAAGCGACAGAACATACGCATTGATATCCCGTGCAAGCGACAGAACATACGCATTGATATCCCGTGCAAGCGACAGAACATACGCATTGATATCCCGTGCAAGCTACAGAACATACGCATTGATATCCCGTGCAAGCGACAGAACATACGCATTGATATCCCGTGCAAGCGACAGAACATACGCATTGATATCCCGTGCAAGCGACAGAACATACGCATTGATATCCCGTGCAAGCGACAGAACATACGCATTGATATCCCGTGCAAGCGACAGAACATACGCATTGATATCCCGTGCAAGCGACAGAACATACGCATTGATATCCCGTGCAAGCGACAGAACATGCGCATTGATATCCCGTGCAAGCGACAGAACATACGCATTGATATCCCGTGCAAGCGACA
>CM026396.1:17894438-17909438 GCA_014843695.1 Archivesica marissinica | reverse complement strand
AAGCAATACTTGAGTCGGACAGTCACTATGTATATTTTGAGTCGGACAGACACTATGTATATTGATGAAGCAATACTTGAGTCGGACAGTCACTATGTATATTTTGAGTCGGACATACACTATGTATATTGATGAAGCAATACTTGAGTCGGACAGTCACTATGTATATTTTGAGTCGGACAGACACTATGTATATTGATGAAGCAATACTTGAGTCGGACAGTCACTATGTATATTTTGAGTCGGACAGACACTATGTATATTGATGAAGCAATACTTGAGTCGGACAGTCACTATGTATATTGATGAGGCAATACTTGAGTCGGACAGACACTATGTATATTGATGAGGCAATATTTGAGTCGGACAGACACTATGTATATTGATGAGGCAATACTTGAGTCGGACAGACACTATGTATATTGATGAGGCAATACTTGAGTCGGACAGTCACTATGTATATTTTGAGTCGGACAGACACTATGTATATTGAGGAGGCAATACTTGAGTCAGACAGACACTATGTATATTGATGAGGCAATACTTGAGTCGGACAGTCACTATTTATATAGTCACTATTTATATTGATGAAGCAATACTTGAGTCGGACAGTCACTATGTATATTTTGAGTCGGACAGACACTATGTATATTGATGAAGCAATACTTGAGTCGGACAGTCACTTTGTATATTTTGAGTCGGACAGACACTATGTATATTGATGAAGCAATACTTGAGTCGGACAGTCACTATGTATATTTTGAGTCGGACAGACACTATGTATATTGATGAAGCAATACTTGAGTCGGACAGTCACTATGTATATTTTGAGTCGGACAGACACTATGTATATTGATGAAGCAATACTTGAGTCGGACAGTCACTATGTATATTGATGAGGCAATACTTGAGTCGGACAGACACTATGTATATTGATGAGGCAATATTTGAGTCGGACAGACACTATGTATATTGATGAGGCAATACTTGAGTCGGACAGACACTATGTATATTGATGAGGCAATACTTGAGTCGGACAGACACTATGTATATTTTGAGTCGGACAGACACTATGTATATTGATGAGGCAATACTTGAGTCGGACAGTCACTATGTATATTTGAGTCGGACAGACACTATGTATATTGATGAAGCATACTTGAGTCGGACAGTCACTATGTATACTTGAGTCGGACAGACACTATGTATATTGTTGAGGCAATACTTGAGTCGGACAGTCACTATGTATATTGATGAGGCAATACCTGAGTCGGACAGACACTATGTATATTGATGAGGCAATACTTGAGTCGGACAGTCACTATGTATATTTTGAGTCGGACAGACACTATGTATATTGATGAGGCAATACTTGAGTCGGACAGTCACTATGTATATTTTGAGTCGGACAGACACTATGTATATTGATGAGGCAATACTTGAGTCGGACAGACACTATGTATATTGATGAGGCAATACTTGAATCGGACAGTCACTATTTATATAGTCACTATTTATATTGATGAAGCAATACTTGAGTCGGACAGTCACTATGTATATTTTGAGTCGGACAGACACTATGTATATTGATGAAGCAATACTTGAGTCGGACAGTCACTTTGTATATTTTGAGTCGGACAGACACTATGTATATTGATGAAGCAATACTTGAGTCGGACAGTCACTATGTATATTTTGAGTCGGACAGACACTATGTATATTGATGAAGCAATACTTGAGTCGGACAGTCACTATGTATATTTTGAGTCGGACAGACACTATGTATATTGATGAAGCAATATTTGAGTCGGACAGTCACTATGTATATTGATGAGGCAATACTTGAGTCGGACAGTCACTATGTATATTTTGAGTCGGACAGACACTATGTATATTGATGAGGCAATACTTGAGTCGGACAGTCACTATGTATATTTTGAGTCGGACAGACACTATGTATATTGATGAGGCAATACTTGAGTCGGACAGACACTATGTATATTGATGAGGCAATACTTGAGTCGGACAGTCACTATTTATATAGTCACTATTTATATTGATGAAGCAATACTTGAGTCGGACAGACACTATGTATATTGTTGAGGCAATACTTGAGTCGGACAGTCACTATGTATATTGATGAGGCAATACCTGAGTCGGACAGACACTATGTATATTGATGAGGCAATACTTGAGTCGGACAGTCACTATGTATATTTTGAGTCGGACAGACTCTATGTATATTGATGAGGCAATACTTGAGTCGGACAGACACTATGTATATTGATGAGGCAATACTTGAGTCGGACAGTCACTATTTATATAGTCACTATGTATATTGATGAGGCAATACTTGAGTCGGACAGACACTATGTATATTGATGAGGCAATACTTGAGTCGGACAGTCACTATTTATATAGTCACTATGTATATTGATGAGGCAATACTTGAGTCGGACAGACACTATGTATATTGTTGAGGCAATACTTGAGTCGGACAGTCACTATTTATATAGTCACTATGTATATTGATGAGGCAATACTTGAGTCGGACAGACACTATGTATATTGTTGAGGCAATACTTGAGTCGGACAGTCACTATTTATATAGTCACTATGTATATTGATGAGGCAATACTTGAGTCGGACAGACACTATGTATATTGTTGAGGCAATACTTGAGTCGGACAGTCACTATTTATATAGTCACTATGTATATTGATGAGGCAATACTTGAGTCGGACAGACACTATGTATATTGTTGAGGCAATACTTGAGTCGGACAGTCACTATTTATATAGTCACTATGTATATTGATGAGGCAATACTTGAGTCGGACAGACACTATGTATATTGTTGAGGCAATACTTGAGTCGGACAGTCACTATTTATATAGTCACTATGTATATTGATGAGGCAATACTTGAGTCGGACAGACACTATGTATATTGATGAAGCAATACTTGAGTCGGACAGTCACTATGTACATTGATGAGGCAATGCTTGAGTCGGACAGAGACTATGTATATTGATGAGGCAATACTTGAGTCGGACAGCCACTATGTATATTGATGAGGCAACACTTGAGTCGGACAATCACTATGTATATTGATGAAGCAATACTTGAGGTCGGACAGTCACTATGTATATTGATGAAGCAATACTTGAGTCGGACAGACACTATGTATAGTGATGAAGCAATACTTGAGTCGGACAGTCACTGTGAATATTGATGAAGCAATACTTGAGTCGGACAGACACTATGTATATTGATGAAGCAATACTTGAGTCGGACAGCCACTATGTATATTGATGAGGCTATACTTGAGTCGGACAGTCACTATGTATATTGATGAAACAATACTTGAGTCGGATAGTTACTATGTATATTGATGAAGCAATACTTGAGTCGGACAGCCACTATGTATATTGATGATGCAATACTTGAGTCGGACAGTCACTATGTATATTGATGGAGCAATACTTGAGTCGGACAGACACTATGTATATTGATGAAGCAATACTTGAGTCGGACAGTCACTATGTATATTTTGAGTCGGACAGACACTATGTATATTGATGAAGCAATACTTGAGTCGGACAGTCACTATGTATATTTTGAGTCGGACAGACACTATGTATATTGATGAAGCAATACTTGAGTCGGACAGTCACTATGTATATTTTGAGTCGGACAGACACTATGTATATTGATGAGGCAATACTTGAGTCGGACAGTCACTATGTATATTTTGAGTCGGACAGACACTATGTATATTGATGAGGCAATACTTGAGTCGGACAGACACTATGTATATTGATGAAGCAATACTTGAGTCGGACAGTCACTATGTATATTTTGAGTCGGACAGACACTATGTATATTGATGAGGCAATACTTGAGTCGGACAGACACTATGTATATTGATGAGGCAATACTTGAGTCGGACAGTCACTATTTATAGACACTATGTATATTGATGAGGCAATACTTGAGTCGGACAGACACTATGTATATTGTTGAGGCAATACTTGAGTCGGACAGTCACTATTTATATAGTCACTATGTATATTGATGAGGCAATACTTGAGTCGGACAGACACTATGTATATTGTTGAGGCAATACTTGAGTCGGACAGTCACTATGTATATTGATGAGGCAATATTTGAGTCGGACAGACACTATGTATATTGATGAGGCAATACTTGAGTCGGACAGACACTATTTATATTGATGAGGCAATACTTGAGTCGGACAGTCACTATTTATATAGTCAATATGTATATTGATGAGGCAATACTTGAGTCGGACAGACACTATGTATATTGATGAGGCAATACTTGAGTCGGACAGTCACTATTTATATTGATGAGGCAATACTTGAGTCGGACAGACACTATGTATATTGATGAGGCAATACTTGAGTCGGACAGTCACTATGGATATTGATGAGGCAATACTTGAGTCGGACAGTCACTATGTATATTGATGAGGCAATACTTGAGTCGGACAGACACTATGTATATTGATGAGGCAATACTTGAGTCGGACAGTCACTATGTATATTGATGAGGCAATACTTGAGTCGGACAGTCACTATGTATATTGATGAGGCAATACTTGAGTCGGACAGTCACTATTTATATTGATGAGGCAATACTTGAGTCGGACAGACAATATGTATATTGATGAGGCAATACTTGAGTCGGACAGTCACTATGTATATTGATGAGGCAATACTTGAGTCGGACAGTCACTATGTATATTGATGAGGAAATACTTGAGTCGGACAGACACTATGTATATTGATGAGGCAATACTTGAGTCGGACAGTCACTATGTATATTGATGAGGCAATACTTGAGTCGGACAGTCACTATTTATATTGATGAGGCAATACTTGAGTCGGACAGTCACTATGTATATTGATGAGGCAATACTTGAGTCGGACAGTCACTATTTATATAGTCACTATTTATATTGATGAGGCAATATGAGAGTGTTGTGCGCACGGGTTGTTGTGTTATATTATGTAATGTATTTTGAGTAGGGCAGTACATTACCAGGGGGGAGCGACGGGTACATAATATTTTAATCATGAGTGCAAGCATATTGCTATGTCCATTAGACTGAGCGTGAGTGGAAGAAAAACATGCATGCCATTTTTGATGACGACAATATGTGTTGTATTTATGACGACAATATGTGTTGTATTCAATTATTAATGAATGCGTTGCACTCTGTAAACAACGAGGGAACATAGAACAATAAAGATATAATCATATTATGTAGCTTTACAATCATGCATCATCTTCCTAACTGCCAGTCTATGACTGGAAGTTATACGCCTGCTAGTTCTATGTCTTTGTCTGCAAGTTATACGCCTGCTAGTTCTATGTCTATGACTGCAAGTTATACGCCTGCTAGTTCTATGTCTATGACTGCAAGTTATACGCCTGCTAGTTCTATGTCTATGACTGCAAGTTATACGCCTGCTAGTTCTATGTCTATGACTGCAAGTTATACGCCTGCTAGTTCTATGTCTATGACTGCAAGTTATACGCCTGCTAGTTCTATGTCTATGACTGCAAGTTATACGCCTGCTAGTTCTATGTCTATGACTGCAAGTTATACGCCTGCTAGTTCTATGTCTTTGTCTGCAAGTTATACGCCTGCTAGTTCTATGTCTATGACGGCAAGTTATACGCCTGCTAGTTCTATGTCTATGACTGCAAGTTATACGTCTGCTAGTTCTATGTCTATGACTGCAAGTTATACGCCTGCTAGTTCTATGTCTATGACTGCAAGTTATACGCCTGCTAGTTCGATGTCTTTGTCTGCAAGTTATACGTCTGCTAGTTCTATGTCTATGACTGCAAGTTATACGCCTGCTAGTTCTATGTCTATGACGGCAAGTTATACGCCTGCTAGTTCTATGTCTATGTCTGCAAGTTATACGCCTGCTAGTTCTATGTCTATGACTGCAAGATATACGCCTGCTAGTTCTATGTCTATGACTGCAAGTTATACGCCTGCTAGTTCAATGTCTATGATTGCAAGTTATACGCCTGCTAGTTCTATGTCTATGACTGCAAGTTATACGTCTGCTAGTTCTATGTCTATGACTGCAAGTTATACGCCTGCTAGTTCTATATCTATGACGGCAAGTTATACGCCTGCTAGTTCTATGTCTATGACTGCAAGATATACGTCTGCTAGTTATATGTCTATGACTGCAAGTTATACGTCTGCTAGTTCTATGTCTATGACTGCAAGTTATACGCCTGCTAGTTCTATGTCTATGACGGCAAGTTATACGCCTGCTAGTTCTATGTCTATGACTGCAAGTTATACGTCTGCTAGTTCTATGTCTATGACTGCAAGTTATACGTCTGCTAGTTCTATGTCTATGACTGCAAGTTATACGCCTGCTAGTTCTATTTCTATGACTGCAAGTTATACGCCTGCTAGTTATATGTTTATGACTGCAAGTTCTATGTATATGACTGCAAGTTATAGGCCTGCTAGTTCTATGTCTATGTCTGCAAGTTCTATGTCTATGACTGCAAGTTATACGTCTATGTCTGCAAGTTATATATCTATGACTGCAAGTTATTATTCTATGTCTGCAAGTTCTATGTCTGCAAGCTATATGTCTGCAAGTTCTATGTCTGCAAGTTATATGTCTGCAAGATATATGGCTATGTCTGTTAGTTATATGTCTGCAAGTTCTATGACTGCAAGATATATGTCTGCAAGTTGAATATCTGCTAGTTCTATGTCTGCTAGTTATATGTCTATATCTGCTAGTTATATGTCTGCAAGTTGTATGTATGCTAGTTCTATGTCTGCTAGTTCTATGTCTGCTGGTTCTATGTCTCTGTCTGCTAGTTCTATGTCTGCAAGTTCTATGTCCGCAAGTTCTATGTCTGTACGTTCTATATATGCTAGTTCTATGTCTGCAAGTTCTATGTCTGCAAGTTCTATGTCTGCAAGTGCTATGTCTGCTAGTTCTATGTCTGCAAGTTCTATGTCTGCTAGTTCTATGTCTGCAAGTTCTATGTCTGCTAGTTCTATGTCTGCTAGTTCTATGTCTATGTCTGCTATTTCTATGCCTGCTAGTTCTATGTCTGCTAGTTCTATGTCTGCTAGTTCTATGTATGCTAGTTCTATGTCTGCTAGTTCTTTGTCTGCAAGTTATATGTCTGCAAGTTGAATGTCTGCTAGTTCTATGTCTGCTAGTTCTATGTCTGCTAGTTCTATGTCTATGTCTGCTAGTTCTATGTCTGCTAGTTCTATGTCTGCTAGTTCTATGTCTGTTAGTTCTATGTCTGCTAGTTCAATGTCTGCTAGATATATGTCTGTTAGTTTTATGTCTGTTAGTTCTATGTCTGTTAGTTCTATGTCTGCTAGTTCTATGTCTGTTAGTTCTATGTCTGCTAGTTCTATGTCTGCTAGTTCTATGTCTGCTAGTTCTATGTCTGCTAGTTCTTTGTCTGCAAGTTATATGTCTGCAAGTTATATGTCTGCAAGTTGAATGTCTGCTAGTTCTATGTCTGCTAGTTCTATGTCTATGTCTGCTAGTTCTATGTCTGCTAGTTCTATGTCTGCTAGTTCTATGTCTGTTAGTTCTATGTCTGCTAGTTCAATGTCTGCTAGTTCTATGTATGTTAGTTCAATGTCTGCTAGTTATATGTCTGTTAGTTCTATGTCTGTTAGTTCTATGTCAGTTAGTTCTATGTCTGCTAGTTCTATGTCTGTTAGCTTTATGTCTGCTAGTTATATGTATATGTCTGCTAGTTCTATGTCTGCTAGTACTATGTCTGCTAGTTCTATGTCTGTTAGTTCTATGTCTGCAAGTTCTATGTCTGCTAGTGATATGTCTGCTAGTTCTATGTCTGTTAGTTCTATGTATGCTAGTTATATGTCTGCTAGTGTTATGTCTGTTAGTTCTATGTATGTTAGTTCTATGTCTGTTAGTTATATGTCTGTTAGTTCTATGTCTGTTAGTTCTATGTCTGCTAGTTCTATGTCTGCTAGTTCTATGTCTGCTAGTTCGATGCATGCTAGTTCTATATCTGCTAGTTATATGTCTGCCTGTTCTATGTCTGTTAGTTCTATGTCTGCTAGTTCTATGTCTGCTAGTTCTATGCCTGCTAGTTCTATGTCTGCAAGTTCTATGTCTGCTAGTGATATGTCTGTTAGTTCTATGTCTGTTAGTTCTATGTCTGCTAGTTCTATGTCTGCTAGTTCTATGTCTGTTAGTTATATGTCTGTTAGTTCTATGTCTGTTAGTTCTATGTCTGCTAGTTATATGTCTGTTAGTGCTATGTCTGTTAGTTATATGTCTGCTAGTTCTATGTCTGCTAGTTCTATGTCTGTTAGTTATATGTATGTTAGTGCTATGTCTGTTAGTTCTATGTCTGCTAGTTCTATGTCTGTTAGTTCTATGTATGTTAGTTCTATGTCTGCTAGTTCTATGTCTGCTAGTTCTATGTCTGCTAGTTCTATGTCTGCTAGTTCTTTGTCTGCAAGTTATATGTCTGCAAGTTATATGTCTGCAAGTTGAATGTCTGCTAGTTCTATGTCTGCTAGTTCTATGTCTGCTAGTTATATGTCTATGTCTGCTAGTTCTATGTCTGCTAGTTCTATGTCTGCTAGTTCTATGTCTGTTAGTTCTATGTCTGCTAGTTCAATGTCTGCTAGTTCTATGTATGTTAGTTCAATGTCTGCTAGTTATATGTCTGTTAGTTCTATGTCTGTTAGTTCTATGTCAGTTAGTTCTATGTCTGCTAGTTCTATGTCTGTTAGTTTTATGTCTGCTAGTTCTATGTATATGTCTGCTAGTTCTATGTCTGCTAGTACTATGTCTGCTAGTTCTATGTCTGTTAGTTCTATGTCTGCAAGTTCTATGTCTGCTAGTGATATGTCTGCTAGTTCTATGTCTGTTAGTTCTATGTATGCTAGTTATATGTCTGCTAGTGTTATGTCTGTTAGTTCTATGTCTGTTAGTTCTATGTCTGTTAGTTATATGTCTGTTAGTTATATGTCTGTTAGTTCTATGTCTGTTAGTTCTATGTCTGCTAGTTCTATGTCTGCTAGTTCAATGTCTGCTAGTTCTATGTATGTTAGTTCAATGTCTGCTAGTTATATGTCTGTTAGTTCTATGTCTGTTAGTTCTATGTCAGTTAGTTCTATGTCTGCTAGTTCTATGTCTGTTAGTTTTATGTCTGCTAGTTCTATGTATATGTCTGCTAGTTCTATGTCTGCTAGTACTATGTCTGCTAGTTCTATGTCTGTTAGTTCTATGTCTGCAAGTTCTATGTCTGCTAGTGATATGTCTGCTAGTTCTATGTCTGTTAGTTCTATGTATGCTAGTTATATGTCTGCTAGTGTTATGTCTGTTAGTTCTATGTCTGTTAGTTCTATGTCTGTTAGTTATATGTCTGTTAGTTCTATGTCTGTTAGTTCTATGTCTGCTAGTTCTATGTCTGCTAGTTCTATGTCTGCTAGTTCGATGCATGCTAGTTCTATAGCTGCTAGTTATATGTCTGCCTGTTCTATGTCTGTTAGTTCTATGTCTGCTAGTTCTATGTCTGCTAGTTCTATGCCTGCTAGTTCTATGTCTGCAAGTTCTATGTCTGCTAGTGATATGTCTGTTAGTTCTATGTCTGTTAGTTCTATGTCTGCTAGTTCTATGTCTGCTAGTTCTATGTCTGTTAGTTATATGTCTGTTAGTTCTATGTTTGTTAGTTCTATGTCTGCTAGTTATATGTCTGTTAGTGCTATGTATGTTAGTTATATGTCTGCTAGTTATATGTCTGCTAGTTCTATGTCTGTTAGTTATATGTATGTTAGTGCTATGTCTGTTAGTTCTATGTCTGCTAGTTCTATGTCTGTTAGTTCTATGTCTGTTAGTTATATGTCTGCTAGTTCTATGTCTGCTAGTTATATGTCTACTAGTTATATGTCTGCTAGGAGCATCAGTTTGAGGATCCCATTGTTACTACTTAGCAGTGTTAAAGTTGGCATAGTTTCTGGTGTATTAGCATAGTTGGTAATGTCTTCTTTTAACAGTTTGATCTACGATAGTAGTTTACTGTAGTATGCCAACTTTTTTGGATTGTTTTTATCTTTGGAATTTAGAGCCGCGCCAAATGTTCATATTGACATTTGCTGTCGATTAGCGATTCTGACGAAACATTGTCATTTTTCCTAATGCTGCTTTAAAAATGTTGTTAGCTTTGTTGGATCGATGGTGATTGTTTTTATTTGCATGATAACAGATTAATGCATGTCTGTATAGTCGTCCAAGTACGGTATTATCATTACATGAATGTCGATCTTTAAAGTTGACTATTGTGAACTATTGTGTGAAGTGATACTCATCTTCCAAAATTCTAGAATTACAATATATACATAATCTTTCGTTTCTAATATATATATATATATATATATATATATAGAATATAAGACAATTGAACGGAAATTACAAGATTAAGCCATATAGTTAGATACACATCCTATATGCTATATCACATGGTTATTTTAACCTCAGACATACATCCTATATGCTATATCACATTGTTATTTTAACCTCAGACATACATCCTATATGCTATATCACATGGTTATTTTAGCCTCAGACATACAGCGTATATGCTATTATCACATGGTTATTTTAACCTCAGACATACATCCTATATGCTATATCACATGGTTATTTTAACCTCAGACATACATCCTATATGCTATATCACATGGTTATTTTAACCTCAGACATACATCCTATATGCTATATCACATGGTTATTTTAACCTCAGACATACATCCTATATGCTATATCACATGGTTATTTTAACCTCAGACATACATCCTATATGCTATATCACATGGTTATTTTAACCTCAGACATACATCCTATATGCTATATCACATGGTTATTTTAACCTCAGACATACATCCTATATGCTATATCACATGGTTATTTTAACCTCAGACATACATCCTATATGCTATATCACATGGTTATTTTAACCTCAGACATACATCCTATATGCTATATCACATGGTTATTTTAACCTCAGACATACATCCTATATGCTATATCACATTGTTATTTTAACCTCAGACATACATCCTATATGCCGATTTCGCGAAGATAATGAAGATTTCTGACACTGTAGATCATGTGACACAGTGCTCAGAGGCGTATCCAGGGGTGCTCAAAGGACGAGGGGCCCATTGGTTAAGGCGTCCGCCTACGGAGCGGGAGGTCGAAGGTTCGAATCTCGTCAGGGGTTCGTTCTGATATAGCCGGTTGGTGAGCCGCCAGCTAGTTAAATAATGGTTACCGATTGCCTACCAGCCTGGCGTCTGGCATACAAGCATAGGATTCGCGAAGTACTGATATTCATAAAAATAGGTGTCTCATAAGTCAGAAATGGCTGACCCTTTAAATAGGGGTGACACTATAATAAACAAACACACACACACACACACACTATATGCTACACGGTAACGTCTATCCCTGCTACCCTCCGCTATTGGTATTAACAGACTATATGTGTGGTTGTTTTACGTTTATTTATCGTCGCTACCGGTTGCCCATATGGGCGACGCCTCCTGAAGAGATTACGTCATTTTAGATTTTGGAGGACAGTGCATGATACAGTGTCTCCTCTGGTTCTTTTACGTGCACGGTGTAAAGCACCGACACGAGACCTCGGTTTACCGTCCCATCTGAAAGACTGTTAATTTTATTAGGGTCAGACGGAGGATCGAACCTGTGATCCCTGGATTACCAGTCCAGTGTGTTAAATGTGTTACCACTGGACTACAGACAGATCCGTCCGTGAGACTATATTTTATGGTACCCAGGAAAGTATTAGGTCAGCGACAATCTGATTAAAGTGTATGGCTAGCGGTGTTGTGCGGTGTTGCTACCATAGTTTAATGTTACCCGTGATGGTGTGTGCTTACGCTACCATAGTTTAATGTTACCCGTGCTGGTATTGTGTCTAGGGCTCAAATTTATTATGTTTACAGTATGTTCTCCTGTTTATATGTTTGTTATACGTCAAGCGATTATCTCCAATATTCATCTGGGAAACGCATTGCAGTACATCTTCTGTTCGCAGGTTGGCACATGGTCTTCAGTTGCATGCCTTCCACTACTCACTCACCTTTACATGCTGGTTTATATTATACGGATAATTTCATCCAAGGATTTTTTTTATGTTTAGTGTATGCTTGTATGTTATACAGCTACGAGCCATGCTTCCGTATTATGCTACAATCGTATGCTACTTTTCTTCTATACGGACGATTTTAATTATTTAAGAAAACAAAATTTGGAATATTCTTAATGTTTACAGGTTGGATTCTATATATTACTGTGTTGAACATGCTGCACGGTTGTGACGTATTACACGCACCTGTACAGACTACAGTCATTACGTCATCAATTAGTAAATCTGTCGACAGCCAATTGTAAGTATAATCTATTTTCGAAGTACACTTAGCTTGTAGACAATATTGGGTGAATTGTCCGTCCGTCTATCCGTCTGGCAACTCGAATCGATATGCTGTCGTGGTTGCCGTCGGAGACACCTTGAACTACATAGCAGTCCACACAGTGTGTGGACGTCGTGATAGCGCTGTGGTAGCGCGTTCGCTTCAGGTGCGAAAGGCTCGAGCCCCGCTGGAGCCTTTACGATTGTGCCCTTAGGCAAGGCTTTTAAATTCCACATTGCCTCTTCTCTCTCCTTCACACAGACGGATCTGTAGTCCAGTGGTAACACGCTGGACTGGTAATCCAGGGATCGCAGGTTCGATCCCCCGTCTGACCCTAATAAAATTAACAGTCTTTCAGATGGGACGTTAAACCGAGGTCTCGTGTCGGTGCTTTACACCGTGCACGTAAAAGAACCAGAAGAGACTCTGGAATGGGTCTCTCTCTGTATCATTGCACTATCCTCCAAAAATCTAAAATGACTAATCTCTTCAGGAGGCGTCGCTCACATGGGTAACCGGTAGCGACGATAAATAAACGTAAAACACACACTCTCTCCTTCATGGCGATGGATTCCATCAAGCTCAGGAATGAGGTATCGAGTGATTAGTATATTAGTTGTAAGAACTTGTTTCACAGTAGAGCTAAGATAAATGTGTATTGACTATAACAGTCCCACAAAGTCCACTAAAATATTGTAGAATTATTCATTATAGAATTATAGCGATAACGTATTTAAAATAGGGTAAAGTATTCATTCCAGCACATGCGCTTACTAGTGTGTGGCGAGTATAAACAAGCCATACACATTACGCTCAACTCGCAATCATTCTCCGAAATTAAGTTGTCAATTCCTGACGTAGATTTTAGTTGATTTAATGAATATGTATGTGATCTGCGTGTCGAAAGTATCGTCAATCGCCATGTTCTCCTTTCCCACCTCTTTCTGAATTTGTTTGCAAATAGTATCCATGACTCCATCTGCTATACAAGAGATAAATAGAAGTTATTCACCGACCAATGAGGGACATCTCTTATTTTCTATTACTTCCCTTGACAGATAAAGTCTGATTTAATCCTTTTAGTTAGAATCCTTTGTTTTTACTGTTGTTCCATAACCAAATGTTGCATATGATAAAATGTATGTGATTTTATCAAAAACGTGTTAATTAAATGATAATATTCTTTTACAAATAAGTACCCATTGCATATACTGTAGGAGATCTGTCGAGATAGAGTAATTTAATACTCGTAAGACGCGATAGTGGCATAACATTGCTAGCATGTTGTGCAAAGGAAACAACGATAAAAACAGAGGAAAACGCTTAATATGACCTATCTTTAGGGAGTATTCAGGGGCAGTAACTGACCGATGTCTCCCATTAGAGAGGTCCAAAAACCTGTATAATACAAATTTAGAATCTTAAATGACCAACATTCTCTTCTATCAAAAATTCGTAACCGCAGCTAAATTGTGATCTTTAATATTCCATGCAATTACTAAGCATACCGTCCGGAATTCAACGATCAATTTTGCAATGACTACATAATTTAAACATGAACTGTTTGTTCCATAACATAATTAGCTAATTCATTTACGATTACCGGTACATGAATATTTTACATGTGTACGTTCACGGTCTGCTTGTAAATAGACTTGTATCTTGATTGTTGATTAATGTCCTGCTACGATGAAATCCATTCACAATGTGTCAAACGACCTTACGCAATTAGTGCGATTACCACGCCTCCCGGGTTCTGGGAAATCTACTATAACAATATCTGACGTCAGACGGCTATCTGTGCACTATATCACGCCTTCCATTTATGTCAACCCCCCTAGCGGTGACATAAACATGTTTTCCTGGACAAGCCTAGCCGACACAACGGTACCGTGAATACACTAAGCAATGTGTGTGATGTGTCTTGCGCAAGGACACTACACACATACCGTGACCGAGTACCGAACCCACGACCTCTCCATTCCAAATATGACGCTATGTCACTTGACCACGGACGCCACATAATACAGCTTAGAATGGAAAGCATGGCTCACCATTATTATTTCATTGTTCACATTACACAATCATACCCTCCCCACCCACTCAAGTATATTATTTATCAATTGGAATGTAATTATTATAAATAATTTCATTCAAAGGATATACTATAAGCTTGCATTCATATAAAACACATAATAACTAATGTACGTATTGACGTGTGAAAGAAGCGTATTGCAAAATATTCTGTATTGAAAATCGATCCGACATCACTTCTGCCCAAACATTTCGATGACATTGTGGAAGCCATGTTATCAAGCATGTCAACATGTTCAACCCGCTATTGTGTGTGTGTGTGTGTGTGTGTGTGTGTGTGTGTGTGTGTGGTTTGTGTGGTGTGTGTGTTGTGTGTGTGTGTGTGCATGTGGTGTGTGCGTGTGATGTGTGCGTGTGGTGTATGCGTGTGATATCTGCGTGTGGTGTG
>CM026396.1:17742160-17890938 GCA_014843695.1 Archivesica marissinica | reverse complement strand
CATAATTATGCCCCCAGCTGTTGTGTACAGTATATACTAATTATTGATAAATTAAACAGATCACACGTATCGGCTAATATACGGTTGACCGTTAACCTACCTTACGATGATTGAAATGATAATTATTTTATCTCGCAATATATTTGTCCAAACTTTAATGATTTAGCAAGTGGAACATTTGTTCACGAAACGTTATATGGGTTATGTCATCCGCCATAATGCCTTAGCAAAACTCTCCAGATGACTAATTGTGACATAGCCATCATTTCTGAGAACAAGCTTCCACAACAATCAATATCCGTTAACGGTTAATAGTTTCCATCTTCGCATGAACTACATTGGGTGTGGTTAAATTGTGGACATGCACGTTTATGTAGTTCATCCCCGATGGAAACTATTAACCCGCGGGTCATTCCTTATATTTACATTATTATTCAACTCAATGATACAAAGAAAATATAGCACACTTTGCATTTAAAATGATTTTAGTCCAGATTTGCCACTTACTGCCGGTAAATAGATCATCATTGGAACAGCGTAACCTGTAAGACACATCTCTTCTCGCGACTTTTCTATACTGCCTAGCACTGCGAAAGCGCATGCCCGTAACTTCGAATGCACATGACAGCTGCATAACAATACGAAAATGTAAACAATCAGGGCACATACGTTCATCGAAGGAAATACAATAGCGATGTAATATATATATATATATATATATATATATATATATATATATATATAGACCACGTTATTATCTGCGGTGATATGAACGCTACTATTATAGACGTTGAATATCTAGCATATTAAGGACTGACACAGGGGTCTCTTTATACCAATTTTCAAAGGTAAAGGAAATACTCACTTAATATGAGCAATTGCTCCGTGTGTTGGCTAAATATTGTGCACACAGCCTTTGACGGATCTGTAGTCCAGTGTAGCTCATTTTGTACTTTATTAGTTTAATTCCTAAAACGGATCTGTAGTCGAGTGGTAACACGCTGGACTGGTAATCCGGGGATCGCAGGTTCGATCCCCCGTCTGACCTTAATAAAATTAACAGTATTTCAGATGGGACATTAAACCGAGGTCTCGTGTCGGAGCTTTACATCGTGAACGTAAATGAACCATAGGAGGCTCTGGAATGGGTCTCTGTCTGTATCATTGCACTATCCACCAAAAATCTAAAATGACTAATCTCGCTCATATGGGCAACCGGTAGCGACGATAACTAAACGTAAAACATACATGAGCGTGTCTATGATCGAGGTCCTAGTCCCACTCATGAAAATGTTCATTCGGAGAAATATAATTCTACCATACACTGAAGCAAGCAAACACCCGCTTATTGGTACACATTACCTCTTCCCTCTTCCTCGTGGTGATGGATTCCGCCAGGAATTAGGTATCGAGAGTGATTAACTAACGTTGAAATAACTTGGTTTAAACAGTATTTATTCCAATAAATGTACATGTATAACACACAAAAATGTTACAAATTACATCAATTGTGAATGATTTGGATTGGAAAACAAGTTTTCAGAAAACTTATATTTATTCCTGAATTGAAATAACTTGTTTATCAATCGAGCTAAGCTACATTTGCCCAGCATAGAATCAAGTAATACTGGAGGTGACGCATTGATTGTAGCTGTCACAGTCTGGTCGACAATACAAAACTTGTATCCATCTCTCGCAAACACATGCAAAATCTATTGTTCGTTTCTGATTGGGGATTGTGATACAGCACCGTTAAGAGTGTTGCCATTACAATCCCGACACAACGAAACAAGAGATATCAAACAACTGTGTTTTATGTTTATTTATCGTCGCTACAGGTTACTCATATGAGCGGCGCCTCCTGCAGAGATTAGTCATTTTAGATTTTTGGAGGATCGTGCAATGATACAGACAGAGGCTCATTCCAGAGTCTTCTCTGGTTCTTTTACGTGCACTGTGTAAAGCACCGACACGTGACCCCGGTTTAAAGTCCCAACTGAAAGACTGTTAATTTCATTAGGGTCAGATGGGGGGTCGAACCTGCGATCCCTGAATTACCAGTCCACTGGACTACAGATCCGTCTGTAACAACTTCCGACGCTATTTAAACAATTCTCAGCTGAAACAGGCCAATATTGTAAATCACGTGACCATTACTTAAAGCCACGTTATGAACGTTAAGCACGGTTCTGCATCACAATTAAACATATAAACATGATAACTATATGAACAAAATGATACAACTGCAATGCTAGGCTTATACTTGAACACTGTAAAAATAAAATGTAGAAGCAAATGGGTTGCCGGGCAACAAGTTTTACCAACATTAGCGAGTGCCCGTCCCAACGTGAGCGTTGCATCGTTTTCTATCATAAAAAATATGTTCTGCCTAAAATAAAAAGAACATTTGTTTTTTAAGTGCATGGTCGAATACTATTACACTTTTGAACACAGAATGCTATTATTATCCCTCGTGGCTAGCGTCACTCCCGATCCTACTGCTTTCAATGTTTATTCAGTGACGTATAATTCGATGATACACTGATGCAAGCATATATCCACTTATTATTTCCCAGATGAATTTCTATATTTTATTGGAAATAATAAAATACAAGAGCGAGTCTAGTTCATAGAAGCCAAATCCCATTAATGGGTATTTAATGTTTTACCACCATGCCTAAGAAATGCAGTTAGCTAATTCACTGTTAATGTAATTATATAGCAATGCAGAAAACAGCATAGCACACATTATTCCGGTGTTATCTGTATAGCAATATAGTTGTACGACACAACTTGACGTGGTTTGCAGTCGTACATAGTCTACCTTTCAGACTAGATACTAATTTATGTATTATTTTCTCATTTTTTGTTATTCGTTTCTAGGCGTACTATGGTAAAGTGGGTCAAGTGATATCAATCTAAATAAAATCAAATACAGGAAATGGAATTCTATTAAGACCTAGTATCAATAATAATAATAACAATAATAATAATAATAATAATAATAATAATAATAATAATAATAATAATAATAATAATAATAATAATAATAATAATAATAATAATAATAATAATAAAAACAATAATAACGACAACAACAACAACGACGACGAAATAAAATAACAACAATAACAGCAACAACAATAATACATACTAAAGTTAGTATATATCCATTGGTCTTTCTAACATATATACATGCTGATACAAACGCCTACCTATAATCGCATTTTTGTATATCTCTCATATATATCCATGTTCATGTTGTGATAGCGCAGTAGTAGCGCGTACGCTTCAAGTGTGAAATGGCTGCTGGAGTTCACGACCACATGTAGCCATTACGAGTGTGCCTATAGGCAAGGCACTTAAATCCACATTGCATCTTCTCCCTCTCTCTCTCTCTCTCTCATGGCGATGGTATCCACCAGGAATGAGGTCTCCAGAGTGATTAATATAATGTTGTAAAACCTTGTTTCGCAATCTAGCTAAGGTCAATTATTATAAAATATAAACCATTCAATCCCCTCTGACTGTAATATATTTATTGTACATGGATGTTACACAGTTGTGTAACAATCGTCTGCTATCGTACATCTATGTAAGTAATTTAAAACAGGTGTAATCAGATTGCGCAATAGTTAACAAGTTCAATAGCCCCCGGTCCAGTTCTATACATAGTTCCAGTGTGACGTCATCATTCCTACTGTGGCTGCCATTTTGATTGGCAAAGTTGATTAGATATTATATATAGTAGCGTAATTTTGTTTTCTTCATAAAATATTTAGTTTTCATCCCATCACCATGGTTCATATATTGTTGGAAAGCTCCCAATGGATATATTTTTTGTATAATTTCACAAATTTCGTATCAATAACGAATAAATAATACTCTACCTGTATATTAATATTTCAACTGTGAAAATAGACTTTCAAAAATAGGTGCAAATTAAGTTCATACATCATTGTCAAAAAATAAATTAATATTTAAAAAGTGCATTTCAATACCATTAAAATCATACCAAATATTATATTAAGAAACAACATTAATAAAGGTATTGCAATTAAAGAAATACTAGTAAAATCATGAAATTGCCGTTAATAAAACTTAAATGGCTGCCAAGATAAGATCTTATCAGTGTTTTTGACTATTTCCACAGGCCATGGGAACTATGTATTGAAGTGTTATCTAGCTCGTTCTTTTGTGCTGGTGTTGTTGCTTAGTTTAGCGTTACATTCAGATCATACCGGGACATTGCTGGTATTTCTATTACCTCCCTTGACAGATAAAGTCCGATTTATCCCGAAATGTGTATTGGTCATTTTAGTTGGAATTCTTCTTTTTATGGGCATGCTAGTAGTGCAGTGGTTAACACGTTTAATTGCGAATATAGGGATCACAGGTTCAATCCGGACACCATGCCTGACCATAGCAATATATAGTCACAGTATTTCACATGGGGCGACTTGAAACAGAGGGCTCGTGCTGTTGCTTTACACCCTGCGCGTAAGAGAACCAGAGGAGACTCTGGAATGGGGGAGTCGCTCATATTGACAACCGGTAGCGACGATAAATGAACGTAAAACACAAAACTAGAACTCTTTAGAATACTATGGTTCAAAGATATGGAATTGTCTACCATTGGAAATTAAGACGTCCAGATCTTTAAATATGGTCAAGACAAAATGTAAAATATGGATACAACAACTTTTTAATCGGTTGACACTAGAAAGTTATATGTATAATGATTGTCATGCAATATGCTTATGTCGTTTTCTATTTCGATAACATTACCTGCTTTGTTTAATTTACATTGTACAACATTATACATGTATATTGCATGGCGTAACTGTGTACTTTGGTTATAATTATTGTCTATGTGCATTACTGCTATTATGTTAAGAAAGAGGGTCCTACGGAAGATTAGTTCAGAACTAATTAGGTCACCCTCTATAAATATAAAAAGCTATCTACCTTTGTTTTTACAGTTGTTCACCAACAAGATGTTGCGGTAGGATAAATGTAATGTTATCAAAGCCATGTTAATTAACACAGTTTTGCTGTAAAGTATCCGTTGGATTTGATGTAGGATATCTGTAGAGATTTAATAATTTAATAATTATGGATGAACATTGATAGCATGTTGTGCAAAGGAATCAACGATAAAAGCAGAGAGCATACATTAAAATGATCAATTTACCTTTAGGAGTATTCAGGAGCAGTAACTGACTAATGTTGGAACCAACTTCTAAATTACGTGGATGCTTCTGAATTATACGGAGTTTATAGAAATGGTAGTTGTTACCTCAGTTAGTTTACCTATGTGAGCCTTATAGATGAAACTGAAAGCTCGTTTCAGGGCGTTTATCAATTTTAGTAGAAACATCGTTTGAATTAAAATGCCAGCTGGCTGCTTAGTGTTATCTTTATGTTAACTATCTGATTTAGCTTGTAGATTCAACACCGTGGTATACGCTTCTATTGGAGATTACCGACGTGCTCGAGTACGCCTGCTTGAGCATTGCGTGTCTGTATAGTGGTTATAATACATGTTTGGGTGAAGATAAACGCAGTGGTTAATACGTTGGACTGCGAATCCAGAGATCGCATGTTCGATCCCTCGTCTGAGCCTAATAATATTAACAGTCTTTCAGCTGAGACATTAAACCGAGGTCAAAATGAACAAGAGGATACGCTGGAATGGTGTTCTGTCTGTATCATTGCTATTGCACATTGTTATCAACTATCAGGTTGTATGTATGTTATAAATGTGACAGTATGTAATTGTAAATTGTATTCCTCAATCCTCATTATGAAAACTGTCGCAATGAACTATTATTATATTATCCACCAACATCTAATCTGACTAATCTGTTCAAGAGTCGTCGCTCATATGGGCAACCGGTAGCGACGTTTATATATACTAAAAAGCACAACACAAAAATAAACGCATAAACAGTGATACAGATGGAAATACAGCATTTGTTACCAAGCTGTGTCGCCGTAGATTCATTCATAGTTTCATTCCCACCAACAACCCATAGCGACGGTACCTCTCATAGTAACAGTACCTCCCATAGCGACGGTACCTCCTATAGCGACGGTACCTCCCATATCAACGGCCCCCATCCAATCCAATGGACACCCACATCAATGTGTTTTCAGTATTTTATATCATCGTGTGTCACTCATGAACAATATTGGACTTTTCAATGTGGACAAGAATAGTCGGGTGGACGGGATCAAAGGGCCATAACTCGTTGGAGGATATCCACATATCTCGTTGGAGGATATTGACATAACTCGTTGGAGGATATTCACATAACTCGTTGGAGGATATTCACAACTTGGTTTTGATATTAATCACACCTGAGAAATATTATTGATGTTCAGCCAGTGGTTGCTGAGAAATAGTGAGGACAAAATGCTATCTATACTATATGTATAAAAAAAATGAAAGGGTCATACTCAATATTATCCGAGTAGAACGCGCCGGCGATATGCACAACTAAGATGGGTACAAGTCACCCAGGAGAAGTTTCATCGATTTTAATTCAGTGATTGCTGAGAACTAGGACGGCCAAGAATAACGAAGTTTTAATGATTTATAACCATTGGTCCATTGGTTGCTGCGAAATAGCGCGGACACGAATATCGAGACGGACGGACACACGGACGGACGGACGGATGGACGGACGAAGGGACTACTATATCCTTCCACAAATGGTATCTGATGTCACTATAGACATTCAGGAAACATTCAACGCGTTCGTGCAAAAGTTCAAATCGCTACCAGCTGAGCTACCTCGACTCATGGTTTTTAAACTGAAGAAACTACGCAAGAATATAGCGGCTAATCTAATTCATCTGGTTCCTGTTACCAATTTAGGACTACGTGACCGTCTGTTTTTCTAAATGTAAATTTTCATATAATTATAGGAGTTATTTTCCTTCTACACCAACAGGTGTTCACTTCCACACGAACAAAATCGCAATGTAACATATTTCATGCTCACGCTGGTTGATCCCTTGTTTCATGCTCACGCTGGTTGATCCCTTGTTTCATGCTCACGCTGGTTGATCCCTTGTTTCATGCTCACGCTGGTTGATCCCTTGTTTCACGCTCACGCTGGTTGATCCCTTGTTTCATGCTCACGCTGGTTGATCCCTTGTTTCATGCTCACGCTGGTTGATCCCTTGTTTCATGCTCACGCTGGTTGATCCCTTGTTTGTGTGGTTGTTTGTTTTGTGTGGTTGTTTGTTTTGTGTGGTTGTTCGCGTGATTTGCGAATTTAGTAACGTCCGAAACATTTTGAAATTCAGCCAACGCGTATCGAAAGCCTACTTATTAGGAAAAGCTAATCGCGAATGATGGATGATGTATCAACCCAGATCCCATCGCCAGTTTACACCTATCTCTTCCAGTTTATTAACGAGTGATTGATTGATTTGGTACTTTAGGCATAAATAAGTAAAACGATTGATTTTGCTTACTGAATTCAGTCATTCATTCAGCTTCGATTGTGTATTTATTCAAACATGTATATTTATTGCATATGTAATATTTAACGCAATACATGTAATGCAAAATATGGGCCTAATACAACTGTAATACAGAGTGAAATATACAGTCCGTATTTACACCTGTTGATGTCGGATCTGTAGTCCAGTGGTAACACGCTGGACTGGTAATCCAGGGATCGCAGGTTCGACCCCCCGTCTGACCCTATTATAGTTAACAGTCTTTCACATGGGACGTTAAACCGAGGTCTCGTATCGGCGCTTTACACCGTACACGTAAAAGAACCAGAGGAGACTCTGGAATTGGTCTCTGTTTGTATCATTGCACTATCCTCCACCATCTAAAATAACTAATCTCTTCAGGAGGCGTCGCTCATATGGGCAACCAGTAGCGACGATAAATAAACGTAAAAACACACACTGTTGATGTCCAGTCAAACCTCTCTTAAACAGCCAGCCAATGGAATCACACAAAGTGGTTACTATCATGTGTGGCTACTTAATATAGGGTAAATGTATAACAAAGTAACATATTGGTAATCAGAAACTGGCTGTTTAAAGCAGGTTGGTTGATTAATAGAGGTGACCACTAACACAGGTTTGACTGTATATTGGCTTAAACATATTCATTCGACATTATATCATATAATCTACAGTAACTAATTATGTCGCTCGCCCATATGGTTCGCCGGAGGCGAAGGTAAATAAGCTCAATCATCATCATCATCATCATCATCATCATCATCGACTAATTATGTACACAATAAATACAAGTGGATTGAAATGAGAGCTAAACACTGACGGTATATTATGTTCTATGTATGACGTCCATTGTTATTTGTTTGACTGTATTTCTATCTCCCATTGGGGCGGAAATAAAGCTTTCACTTGACTTGAACTACAGTGAAATCTAGTTCCCCCAATTCCTTTGAATTATTACCGGACTACTCTCATTTCTAAGAATATTCTACACATATAAAAATAGTTTTATTTTCAAATTCAGTAAGCCAGGTGCCCATGTGAAAATACAACACACATAAACATAGATGTAATACAATGACGCAACAAGAAGACAATGAAATACACACAGGGAATACAATATACATTCAATCATAAATCATTTATCAGACTAAACGTAAAACACTATGTTTTCAATTTAAAGTCATAATTCTATCAAATATGCAGTTGCATTGTATACGAGGAACCCGATTTTACGCACAATTATAATATAATAAATAGTAAATGTGATGCACACACATTCTGAGAAACGGGGTTACGAAGAGCTTATTGAAAAACGGGGTTACGAAGAGCTGATTGAAAAACGGGGTTACGAAGAGCTTATTGAAAAACGGGGTTACGAAGAGCTTATTGAAAAACGGGGTTACGAAGAGCTGATTGAAAAACTGAGTTACGAAGAGCTGATTGAAAAACGGGGTTACGAAGAGCAGATTGAAAACAGACTAGCATAGTCACAATCAGTATATATATTTTTCTGAACTGATTGATTTTGTTTCTTCAAAAAGTGGCTAGAATTGGTTTTGTAACTAATACATTGAGCAACATCGGTCGGTTACTGCCCCCTTGTATATAAGTCCTCTGTTTTTATCGTTGTTTCTTTTGCACAACATGCTATCGATTGTCACCCAATTGTTAAATATCTATATCTCAGAAGATATCCTACAGTATATATTCATTGTGTATTTATCTGTACATATTTTTTAATATGCGCAATAGTGTTCTCATACAATCATCAGCATTTTATGATATCATTTTGATTGTAAGCTTATTTTAGGTTAGATTAGCGTAGGCTATTCAGATTTATCATGTGTTGTTTACAAATACATGTATGTATATACATGTCTTATATCATACTATTGTACGTACGCATTTACTTGAGACATCTGCATATTCGGCTGACCTTAGGTCATATACGAAGTTACAATCGGTATAAGGCCGTTCTAACTTGATGTTTTAATCAAATCCGATTGATGGCGCAGCGATAATGCCACTAATTATGACGGTAGATGTCCCGGGTTCGATCCCCGAAAAGGTAAAATTTTATTTTTATGATTTCTTGATTATATAAAAATGCTACACATAGCACGAACTCTCGCTGTGTACGATTTTATTAACATTCATTGATTGGCGATGCCGGGGAAGTATTTGAAAGCTGCTGAAAAAGAGAAACTTGCAAACGTTCTGAACTATTTTGCTGCTAGTGGTTTACCTAATGGGATATGCTTACAAAAGACGGCCGAGTCAACTGGGGTCAGTAGGGCTACGGTGTACCGAATCCAAGGGGAATTGAAGTCTAGTGGGACATTGGCATCACCAAAACGCAAGAAGAGGGGCCCATACAAACCAATTGATGGCTTTGACGAGGGTGTTATAAGGAACAAGCTGAGAGAGTTTTACACTATCCGTCGCCAGCTGCCTACCATCAGGAAGCTACATAAAGTGTTGAAGGATGAAAACAAATACCCAGGAAGTCGCACACTATAAGCCGACTGAGGTAGTGATTACCATACATGGCTCGGATACAGAGGATACCGACTCGGCATATGAGTGTTGCAGCTCCACTGACACAGCGAGCGAAGATGGATCGTAATTTTGAAATTGCATGATGCTCGTAAAATTGTATAAGTTGTGTTGTAGAAAAATAATAAAATATCATAAAAATAAGAAATAAAAAATAAGAAATAAAACACATACTAGCATCAAAATGGGAATCGGGAAACATTGATTTAAAATATAAAGAACATAACTGAAATAATTTATAAATAAATATCTATATCATCGTAATAAAACATCTTTCTTTCTATTTTTGTAACTTCGTAATTTTTAAGCAGTGAGGATTCGAATCCACGCCAACTAGCTCATTTCATTTGAATTTAGTATCGACCCTTTAGACCGTTCGGCTACCGGCGCTTGCGTTCATTGCATAGATTAAATACATTCATGAAGTTATTTAATTACTTTACCGCTGTAATTGAAGCGTGTAATTTATGATAATGTCTCAAGTAAATGCGTACGTACAATATAGTATTACAACTGCATAATGTGTTTTATACTTTGATAAATACCGTCTCTTGTAACTCATTAATGAGTGGCAATGTACTATACCATGTATTATTTTAATGTTGTTCTGTTATTGTTGTACATTGATAATACCGCAACATCTGGCTATAGTACAACAGTAAAAACAAAGGATTCCAACTAAAAGGACCTATTTGCTTGTTGGGATAAATCAGACTTTATCTGCCAAGGGAGGTAATAGAAAATTCGCGATGTTTCGCATTCCAGATTCTTATTTCGCCGTGTAATATGACGATGACCCTACGTACGTAGCATGTCTAAGAATAACTACATTGATTGACAGGGCTGGTTAAATATCCGGACAATAAGTGGTTGATTGACTGTGTAAGCAACCCGAAATGCTAATGAGTTAAGCATAAGACAAAGCACAGGTAGTATGTGTGTATGGTGTATGTGTGTATGGTGAGATAATTGATGAGCCCAAGTCGATTATTGACGGTACATGTGCATAACCCGTGCTGCTGCTTGCTGCTTGCTGCTGCTACTGCTTGCTGCTTGCTGCTGCTACTGCTTGCTGCTGCTACTGCTTGCTGCTGCTGCTGCTTGCTGCTGCTTGCTGCTGCTGCTTGCTGCTTGCTGCTGCTGCTTGCTGCTGCTGCTGCTTGCTGCTGCTGCTTGCTGCTGCTGCTGCTTGCTGCTGCTTGCTGCGCTGCTGCTGCTGCTTGCTGCGCTGCTGCGCTGCTGCTGCTGCTGCTGCTGCTGCTGCTGCTGCTGCTGCTGCTGCTGCTGCTGCTGCTGCTGCTGCTGCTGCTGCTGCTGCTGCTGCTGCTGCTGCTGCTGCTGCTGCTGCTGCTGCTGCTGCTGCTGCTGCTGCTGCTGCTGCTGCTGCTGCTGCTGCTGCTGATGCTGCTGATGCTGCTGATATTTGAGCTTATTTACCCTCGCCGCCGGCGAACCATGTGGGCGAGCGTACTAACATGCTTAGTTAACACGCATATATTATAAACTAAGGCGATTAAGTTGTGTGAGTTAGTAATACGATTTGAACCCGGCCATAGATTAGGCTACAAGCACCAACATGTATAGGGTCAGTACAGGAGTCACTCTATACTGTCTCACATCTCATATTCCGTGCTCTATCTTACTTGTGATCAGACACCGCTATTGCAATTTCCATAGGCCATCATTATAACACACAGTGCAATTATATTTCCCCCAAAAATAGTTTGGCACAAAAGAGAGTAGTTTTCAACAGAATGGCCTTTGAGCCACAAGAAATGTCAAATTTCAATGGGGTTGGCAGATTGCGTTTTTTTTTATTTCCCACTAAAGGCACCCACCCCCTACTCTGAAGGTAATTTAGTGGTGAATGTTGCACTGACACCTGCATTTATAATATGCTGTTTATTTGTCACCAAATAGTCTGCAATTTTTTTTAATATTCCAAAATGCAGCTCATTTATTGTATTTTAATATTTAGAAGTCATTTTCACTATTTGTGACAATACCTACTCAGCCAATCAGTTCATGTTTTCAACCAATCCCAGACCCAGACCGTCTGACCTTGTACAGTTAGCTAAATACTCGCGAAACCAGCACTGCACATTCTGGCTGTTGAGGTACACGTGCAGTTAGGGGGGTGGTTAATGAATAATTAACGGAACAGCCAGACCTGTTAAAAGATCAGAAGCCGCAACCAGCAAAAGACGGCACCAGATCAGAGCAGCATGGTTTATCCAGCTAATGCTAATGATAAACGAACTCGGATAATTGATTCTGACGATAACTGTAGATAAACATATCATAAAGGAAATTATCCGTTTGATAAAATAACCCAGACAATGTTTAACAAGACTCATTGAAATTGGCCAGATCATTTCTCGGTTATATTTATAGATGAGGAAAACTTGTATCCGCTATCTATGGACATACACTTGCCTAACTTATCAGCCGCTTGGTGTCCCATTCTATTTAGGATGTGCTACGTTTGATGTTTAAGCGGCACACCGGGAGAGTACCTCAGTGAAGATTGTGTAAAATATGTGTTGCCATTTCGATCCCCCGTCTGACCCTAATAAAATTAACAGTCTTTCAGATGGGACGTTAAACCGAGGTCTCGTGTCGGTGCTGTACACAGTGCACGTAAAAGAACCAGAGGAGACTCTGGAATGGGTCTCTGTCTGTATCATTACACTATCCTCCAAAAATCTAAAATGACTAACCTCTTCAGGAGAAGTCGCTCATATGGGCCTGCGGCTCCATGGATATCACACCTGGCCGGCACTATATACTGTGGCTCCATGAATATCACACCTGGCCGGCACTATATACTGTGGCTCCATGAATATCACACCTGGCCGGCACTATATACTGTGGCTCCATGAATATCACACCTGGCCGGCACTATATACTGTGGCTCCATGAATATCACACCTGGCCGGCACTATATACTGTGGCTCCATGAATATCACACCTGGCCGGCACTATATACTGTGGCTCCATGAATATCACACCTGGCCGGCACTATATACTGTGGCTCCATGAATATCACACCTGGCCGGCACTATATACTGTGGCTCCATGAATATCACACCTGGCCGGCACTATATACTGTGGCTCCATGAATATCACACCTGGCCGGCACTATATACTGTGGCTCATGATATCACACCCTGCCGGCACTATATACTGTGGCTCCATGAATATCACACCTGGCCGGCACTATATACTGTGGCTCCATGAATATCACACTGGCCGGTATATCTGGTCATGAATATCACACCTGGCCGGCACTATATACTGTGGCTCCATGAATATCACACCTGGCCGGCACTATATACTGCGGCTCCATGAATCACACCTGGCCGGCACTATATACTGTGGCTCCATGAATATCACACCTGGCCGGCACTATATACTGCGGCTCCATGAATATCACACCTGGCCGGCACTATATACTGTGGCTCCATGAATATCACACCTGGCCGGCACTATATACTGCGGCTCCATGAATATCACACCTGGCCGGCACTATATACTGTGGCTCCATGAATATCACACCTGGCCGGCACTATATACTGTGGCTCCATGAATATCACACCTGGCCGGCACTATATACGTGGGCTCCATGAATATCACACCTGGCCGGCACTATATACTGTGGCTCCATGAATATCACACCTGGCCGGCACTATATACTGTGGCTCCATGAATATCACACCTGGCCGGCACTATATACTGCGGCTCCATGAATATCACACCTGGCCGGCACTATATACTGTGGCTCCATGAATATCACACCTGGCCGGCACTATATACTGTGGCTCCATGAATATCACACCTGGCCGGCACTATATACTGTGGCTCCATGAATATCACACCTGGCCGGCACTATATACTGTGGCTCCATGAATATCACACCTGGCCGGCACTATATACTGTGGCTCCATGAATATCACACCTGGCCGCACTATATACTGCGGCTCCATGAATATCACACCTGGCCGGCACTATATACTGTGGCTCCATGAATATCACACCTGGCCGCACTATATACTGCGGCTCCATGAATATCACACCTGGCCGGCACTATATACTGTGGCTCCATGAATATCACACCTGGCCGCACTATATACTGTGGCTCCATGAATATCACACCTGGCCGGCACTATATACTGTGGCTCCATAATATCACACCTGGCCGGCACTATATACTGCGGCTCCTGAATATCACACCTGGCCGGCACTATATACTGTGGCTCCATGAATATCACACCTGGCCGCACTATATACTGCGGCTCCATGATATCACACCTGGCCGGCATTATATACTGTGGCTCCATGAATATCACACCTGGCCGGCACTATATACTGTGGCTCCATGAATATCACACCTGGCCGGCACTATACTACTGCGGCTCCATGAATATCACACCTGGCCGGCACTATATACTGTGGCTCCATGAATATCACACCTGGCCGGCACTATATACTGCGGCTCCATGAATATCACACCTGGCCGGCACTATATACTGTGGCTCCATGAATATCACACCTGGCCGGCACTATATACTGTGGCTCCATGAATATCACACCTGGCCGGCACTATATACTGTGGCTCCATGAATATCACACCTGGCCGGCACTATATACTGGGCTCCATGAATATCACCCTGGCCGCACTATATACTGTGGCTCCATGAATATCACACCTGGCCGGCACTATATACTGCGGCTCCATGAATATCACACCTGGCCGGCACTATATACTGTGGCTCCATGAATATCACACCTGGCCGGCACTATATACTGCGGCTCCATGAATATCACACCTGGCCGGCACTATATACTGTGGCTCCATGAATATCACCCTGGCCGGCACTATATACTGTGGCTCCATGGATATCACACCTGGCCGCACTATATACTGTGGCTCCATGGATATCACACCTGGCCGGCACTATATACTGTGGCTCCATGAATATCACACCTGGCCGGCACTATATACTGTGGCTCCATGAATATCACACCTGGCCGGGCACTATATACTGTGGCTCCATGAATATCATACCTGGCCGGCACTATATACTGTGGCTCCATGAATATCACACCTGGCCGGCACTATATACTCATATACCCTGTCAACAAACCAAATAATATATAGCTCACGTGACTAATCAATGCAATAATTCCATAGGTAAACAGTCAATAGTATTTACTATTCGCCCCCCCCCCATCCCCGATCAGTCAATATGTTCGATACTATTGACTGCCATTGGCTTCCGGTCTGAATCAGTAAACGCTCATTGAGATATTGCTAAGAACAAAGCGTCTCTTTTAACAAGTAGACGTTTATTGAAATGCGTACATAAAAGCTTGTAGAAACGATTATATAAATATAATTACTGAGATAAGTCGTACCTTTTTCAAATACATGTACATTGTACCTGGGTTCGGTACAATAAAATATAACACGGAGCGAACCCGTGTCACTACCATGACGTTGCATGGCACTAGCAGGTGCTCTCACTCTACCACTGCAATAACTTCCAAAAAGGTTGTACAAATAACGCTGAAACTGATGAAGATTTGCAATATAATCACCCCAATGACATATTTAGTGTGATATCAACTCTTACTATAAACGGCACCGACCAGCTTACTATAGAAAGTTAGAAACATACATATACATCGTTTCAGACTGTATGTATCTCTAAAATCATAATATAATGAGAGTTTCCGGTGTATGAACAATCTCACATTACACTACCAAGTCATCCGTATATTTAGATTCACCAGACGGCCGTTTGTTTCCTCGTGTGAGAGTTACTTGGATATCCCTCAGCATTTATCTATCCTCAAAGAAAATGATGCGTCTAATACATAAAAAAGAAAGAAACGTGTGTTCCTGGTTATCAATCATGTGCGTGTTCTAGGGGATTAGGAATTAAACTAATAAAGTACAAAATGAGCTATATAGTATATATCGCATCACCCAACCACCGGATATACAGACGGATATGTAGTCCAGTGGTAACACGCTGGACTGGTAATCTAGGGATCGCAGGTTCGACCCCCCGTCTGACCCTAATAAAATGAACAGTCTTTCAGATGGGACGTTAAATCGATGTATCGTGTAGGTGCTTTACACCGTGCACGTAACAGAACCAGAGGAGTCTCTGGAATTGGTCTCTGTCTGTATTATTGCACTATCCTCCAACAATCTAAAATGACTAATCTCTTCAGGAGGCGTCGCTCATATGGGCAACCGGTAGCGACGATAAATAAACGTAAAACACACACCCAATCACCGGTTTTCCTACAGTAGGGGAGGGAGGGGCTGATGGTACAGCCCCAATTAATATAGCACACTAAAAACATTATATACATGTATGGTCTATGTTTAGTTTAAGCATATTGTATTGCGTTCAACTAACATACATACCCATATACTGCACAATAGTTGTACAACAAATGAAATATAACGACTATTATATGATACTGTTATAATTTATAAGAAGCAAATGGGTTGGGTCACAAGTTTTACCAACATTAGTGACGACCCTTCACCTGTTACTAATAATAGAGAAATGGTTATATGGATTATGAAACCGTTTCACAGAATTGATCACTGAAGCATATCCAACCTGTCATAAGCAACATTGACTCGTTAACCTTAAAATGAAAACAGAGTTCAGTGATATGAAAGCACATGTCAACTATACACTACTCTATACAAGTTGCATGCGCATTACAGTCAAACTGGCTAGAAAGATCACCTCTAATAAGATACTACTTGGATTAAGAGAGAACTTTTTTCAGTTCCCGCGTGTGTTGTTAAAGAACACATTAGCCCGTATTCCCGTTACATAACAATTTAGCCTGTATTCCCGTTACAGAACAAATTAGCCCGTATTCCCGTTACAGAACAAATTAGCCTGTATTACCATGTGTGTTGTTACAGAACAAATTAGCCCGTATTCCCGTTACATAACAAATTAGCCCGTATTCCCGTTACATAACAAATTAGCCTGTATTCCCGTTACAGAACAAAGTAGCCTGTATTCCCGTTACATAACAAATTAGCCTGTATTCCCGTTACAGAACAAATTAGCCTGTATTCCCGTTACAGAACAAATTAGCCTGTATTCCCGTTACAGAACAAATTAGCCTGTATTCCCGTTACAGAACAAAGTAGCCTGTATTCCCGTTACAGAACAAAGTAGCCTGTATTCCCGTTACAGAACAAAGTAGCCTGTATTCCCGTTACAGAACAAAGTAGCCTGTATTCCCGTTACAGAACAAATTAGCCTGTATTCCCGTTACAGAACAAATAGAACAAAGTAGCGAACAAATTAGCCTGTATTCCCGTTACAGAACAAAGTAGCCTGTATTCCCGTTACAGAACAAATTAGCCTGTATTCCCGTTACAGAACAAATTAGCCTGTAGTCCCGTTACAGAACAAAGTAGCCTGTATTCCCGTTACAGAACACATTAGCCTGTATTCCCGCGTGTGTTGTTACAGAACAAAGTAGCCTGTATTCCCGTTACAGAACAAATTAGCCTGTATTCCCGTTACAGAACAAAGTAGCCTGTATTCCCGTTACAGAACAAAGTAGCCTGTATTCCCGTTACAGAACAAATTAGCCTGTATTCCCGTTACAGAACAAATTAGCCTGTATTCCCGCGCGTGTTGTTACATAACAAATTAGTCCGTATTCCCGCGCGTGTTGTTACATAACACATTAGTCCGTATTCCCGCGTGTGTTGTTACATAACAAATTAGTCCGTATTCCCGCGTGTGTTGTTACAGAACAAATTAGCCCGTATTAAAAGACCGTTCCTGCGTAGAGACCGCTTTTTGCTATTCCCTTGTTGTGGTCTGTTGATACAAGTTTGACTGTATGTATTGGTAAATACAATTTGGTAAATACAGTCATTGTAAACACCGATATGTTGACACTATAGGACAAGGTGGCCGATTAAAACTAGAACTATGGTTTCTGCGCATTCGATGTCAGTTTAATTCACCTGTTACTAATAATAGAGAAATGGTTATGTACGGATTATGAAATAGTTTCACAAAATTGATCACCGTAGCATATCCAACCTGTCATAAGCAACATTGGCTCGTTAACCGCTGGAGCATGCCCATGAAATGTGTTGTTAGGTAAACTGCCCATCGCTCATATGGGAAACCGGTAGCGACGATAAATAAACTTCCGAAAAGAATTATGACCTAATCTACCAGTCACATGCAATACCGAAATGTCTCTGTAACTAAATTAGAGAAATGCATACATGGGGGAATTTAGAATCACGGCACATGGGTGGGTACATATAATATCCAACATAAATCATAGATGGTTCCAGTTAAATAACTAGGCCATACACATTGACAATACTGGAATAATTATGCATAGCATGTCACAGCACAAAGCCTTGTCAACCAATTATCAAGGTCGCTGTTTCTAAAAATAGAAAAAAGATAGTTTCCATTCAATATCTTTGTAACACTATCATTAATACATCAAATAATACCAAACTTGTTTTCACTCATTTTTTTCACATTTGAAACAGTGTGGCTTTGTGACTACAACAATATGGCGACATGTCGCATACAATACTTAGGTTAATTTCACTGTGGGTGGTAGAACACTAGTTCAATAGAACTACACTCAATAACTTCATCATACATGGAGGAATGTGGCACATTTCTGACATAAAAAGCCCAGCGGGGGTACGCTATCCAGTTAAATAGTACGCTATAAGTTGTTGCTAGTCTCCATGGCAGCTGTTGCCAATGTCTAACATACTGCTTTGTTGTCAGTGATATGTGTTAAAGTTGTGTTTGACGATACGAATCGTATGAAATATCACTGAAGTATCCAACAGGGCCATGTTTCACAAAAAACAAATTAAGTCTGATGTTTACATTGCCGCTAATAGACAACTACAATAATACCAAGGATCCGTTTCATATATACATAATTAAGTCATGCTGAGTTTTACATTCCCTCCGCATGCTAATGTACTGTGATCTAAAAACATACGTATTTAAATAAGTTAGCTAAAGCTTCGCTAACGCTCATATATTCTACACGGTATTGAACGGATGACACATCGCGATTGCTGTACTGTATGTCCAGTGTATTATATAATAATTTATTGAGGTAGGTTCCATCATCATCATCATCATCATCATCATCATCATCATCATCATCATCATCATCATCATCAATAACAACAACAACAATAATCATCATCATGTCATCATCATCATCATCATCATCATCATCATCATCATCATCATCATCATCATCATCATCATCATCATCATCATCATCATCATCATCAACACAACAATCATAATAATCATCATCATCACCCATCATCATCATCATCATCATCATCATCATCATCATCATCATCACAACAACCACATATAATAATCATCATCACCATCATCATCATTATCATCATCATCATCATCATCACACCATCTACATAGCCATCATCATCATCACAACATCTAAATAGCCAGTATCATCATCATCATCATCATCATCATCATCATCATCATCACCATCATCACCATCATCATCATCATCATCATCATCATCACCATCATCATCATCATCATCAACAACAACAACAACAACAACAACAACAACAACAATCATCATCATCGTCATCATCAACAACAACAACAACAACAATAATCATCATCATCATCATCTAGGGGGTTCTTCTTTTCTCTCTCCATTGTTCACATATTGAAGTTGCAATGTAGAGTTCATTTCCATGGGCGGTAATAAATCACAGCAATGGCCATAGACATGTTCCGATGCTGATTACGGAGATGCAAGCAGTGATCGACCATAAACTGAACACAATTCCTGCAATCAATCTAAAACATTTCTTATAATAACACGTTTCATTGTTTATACATATGTCCGCTCCAGTTGTATGGTTGAGAACGTGTTTCTTGGTAAATGACGTCAGACAAACAACCATTAAATTTTAGAGAACCGGAAGAGAATTATTATAAATGGATATATATTTTTATACAAATTTATTTCAGTTGTGAAACAATTTCTTGTAACATTATATTGATCTCTCTCGATACCTCATTCCTCATTGAATCCATCGTAATGGGGGAGAGAGTAGGGGCTTGAACTCCGGGATTTTCACACGTGAATCGAACGCGCTATCACGAATTACACACATGATCAGTAGGCCTAGCGGTCGAACACCCATTTAAATGAACTCAATAAATCAGTTCATATTGAATTTTATAGCAGAATGAAGTAATTAATTCAGATTAGCAAGATATATGTTATTTAAGCTATTAAAAAAACATTAGTTTATTTCAAATAATGATATATAACATATACAAATGTACAATTTACACAAATATTTACATACATGTATGAAAAAGGATTAGAACCGAAAGCTATAGCTTATAGAGGTCTTCTCCTATAGCTTATAGAGGTCGTCTCCTATAGAGGTCTTCTCCTATAGCTTATAGAGGTCTTCTCCTATAGCTTATAGAGGTCTTCTCCTATAGCTTATAGAGGTCTTCTCCTATAGCTTATAGAGGTCATCTCTTATAGAGGTCTTCTCCTATAGCTTATAGAAGTCTTCTCCTATAGCTTATAGAGGTCGTCTCTTATAGAGGTCGTCTCCTATAGCTTATAGAGGTCTTCTCCTATAGATTATAGAGGTCGTCTCCTATAGCTTATAGAAGTCTTCTCCTGTAGCTTATAGAGGTCGTCTCCTATAGCTTATAGAGGTCTTCTCCTATAGAGGTCTTCTCCTATAGCTTATAGAGGTCGTCTCCTATAGCTTATAGAGGTCGTCTCCTATAGCTTATAGAGGTCTTCTCCTATAGATTATAGAGGTCGTCTCCTATAGCTTATAGAGGTCTTCTCCTATAGAGGTCTTCTCCTATAGCTTATAGAGGTCGTCTCCTATAGTTTGAGGTCGTCTCCTATAGCTTATAGAGGTCTTCTCCTATAGATTATAGAGGTCGTCTCCTATAGCTTATAGAGGTCTTCTCCTGTAGCTTATAGAGGTCGTCTCCTATAGCATATAGAGGTCTTCTCCTATAGAGGTCGTCTCCAATAGCTTATAGAGGTCGTCTCCTATAGCTTATAGAGGTCCTCTCCTAGAGATCTTTCCTATAGCTTATAGAGGTCGTCTCATATAGCTTATAGTGGTCGTCTCCTATAGCTTATAGAGGTTTTCTCCTATAGCTTATAGAGGTCGTCTCCTATAGCTTATAGAGGTCGTCTCCTATAGCTTATAGAGGTTGTCTCCTACATCTTATAGAGGTCGTCTCCTATAGCTTATAGAGGTCTTCTCCTACAGCGTATAGTGTTCTTCTCCTATAGCTTATAGAGGTCGTCTCCTATAGCTTATATAGGTCTTCTCCTATAGATTATAGAAGTCTTCTCCTGTAGCTTATAGAGGTCGCCTCCTATAGCTTATAGAGGTCTTCTCCTATAGAGGTCTTCTCCTATAGCTTATATAGGTCGTCTCCTATAGCTTATAGAGGTCTTCTCCTATATATTATAGAGGTCGTCTCCTATAGCTTATATAGGTCTTCTCCTGTAGCTTATAGAGGTCGTCTCCTATAGCTTATAGAGGTCTTCTCCTATAGAGGTCGTCTCCTATAGCTTATAGAGGTCTTCTCCTATAGAGGTCGTCTCCTATAGCTTATAGAGGTCGTCTCCTATAGCTTATATAGGTCTTCTCCTATAGCTTATAGAGGTCTTCTCCTATAGCTTATAGAGGTCCTCTCCTATAGCTTATAGAGGTCGTCTCCTATAGCTTATAGAGGTCGTCTCCTATAGCTTATAGAGGTCGTCTCCTATATCTTATAGAGGTCGTCTCCTATAGCTTATAGAGGTCGCCTCCTATAGCTTATAGAGGTCGTCTCCTATAGCTTATAGAGGTCTTCTCATATATCTTATAGAGGTCGTCTCCTATAACTTATAGAGCTCGTCTCCTATAGCTTATAGAGGTCGTCTCCTATAGCTTATAGAGATCTTCTCCTATAGCTTATAGAGGTTTTCTCCTATAGCTTATAGAGGTTTTCTCCTATAGCTTATAGAGGTCTTCTCCTACAGCTTATAGAGGTCTTCTCCTATAGCTTATTGAGGTCTTCTCCTATAGCTTATAGAGATCGTCTCCTATAGCTTATAGTGGTCGTCTCCTATAGCTTATAGAGATCTTCTCCTATAGCTTATAGAGGTTTTCTCCTATAGCTTATAGAGGTGTTCTCCTATAGCTTATAGAGGTTTTCTCCTATAGCTTATAGAGGTCGTCTCCTATAGCTTATAGAGGTCGTCTCCTATAGCTTATAGAGGTCGTCTCCTATAGCTTATAGAGGTCGCCTCCTATAGCTTATAGAGGTCGTCTCCTATAGCTTATAGAGGTCTTCTCCTATAGCTTATAGAGGTCGTCTCCTATAGCTTATAGAGGTCGTCTCCTATAGCTTATAGAGGTCTTCTTCTATAGCTAATAACTAGCCTCTTTTGAGAATTTGTAGTGAAACACTATGTCCAATGTGGGAAATTTGTTTGATTGGATACAAACATATTGTGAACACACCGCGACGTGGAAGTCGTGATAGCTCAGTGGTTGCGCGTTCGCTTCATGTGCGAAACGTCCGGAGTTCGAGCCCCGCTGGAGCCGTTACGATTGTGCCCTTAGGCAAGACATTTAATTTCCACGTTGCCTCTTCTCGCTCCCTCATCCCTCAGGAATGAGGTCTCGATACTTATTAATATAAGTTGTAAGAACTTGTTTCGCAATCGAGCTAATATAAATTTGTATAAACAAACATCGCGACAATAAGGGTATAGAGCCATTGTACGCAGACTAATCCTGGTTCGATCCCTCGTCTGGTCCTAATATAATTAACCGTCTTATAGATGGGACGTTAAACCGAGGTCTCGTGTCGGTGCTTTATACCGTGCACGTAAAAGAACCAGAGGAGACTCTGGAATGGGCCTCGGTCTGTATCATTGCACTATCCTCCACATATCTAAAATGACTAATCTCTTTCGGAGGCGTCGCTGATGTAGGCAACCGGTAGCGACGATAAATAAACGTAAAACACACATCCTGATCCTTGACGACTACCGCGTGTCAGTACAGTCAAACATGTGTAAGAATATATCATGTTATGCACTATATATCTCGAATATATCATGTTATGCACTATATATCTCGAATATATCATGGTATGCACTATATATCTCGAATATATCATGGTATGCACTATATATCTCGAATATATCATGTTATGCACTATATATGATATATCTCGAACATATCATGTTATGCACTATATATGATATATCTCGAATATATCATATTATGCACTATATATCTCGAACATATCATGTTATGCACTATATATCTCGAATATATCATGTTATGCACTATATATCTCGAATATATCATGTTATGCACTATATATCTATAATCTATCATATTATAAACTATCGATCTAGAATATATTATATTATACGATATATCTATAATATATCATGTCATGAACTATATATCTATAATCTATCGTATTATGTTGAATAAATAACAGTTTTCCGTGCCAATACCAGTATCTGCTATACAGAATATTATGTTTCTATACAAGCCTATCGTATATCATACCCGATACACATCCCGATCCTATCAACATAAACAATTGCACACATCTACGTGGGTGTATGTGCACTTAATGAATTGAATTATGGGGAAAGTTAAGTGTGTTTTTACGTTTATTTATCTTCGCTACCGGTTACCCATATGAGCGACGCCCCCTGAAGAGATTAGTTATTTTAGATTTTGGAGGATAGTGCATGATACAGATAGAGACCCATTCCAGAATCTCCTCTGGTTCTTTTACGTGCACGGTGTAAAGCACCGACACGAGACCTCGGTTTAACGTCCCATCTGAAAGACTGTTAATTTTATTAGGGTCAGACGGGGGATCGAACCTGCGATGGGGAAAGTTACAGCTCGATGGAGTGTGTGTGTGTGTTTGCGTTTATTTATCGTCGCTACCGGTTGCCCATATAGAGCGACGCCTCCTGAAGAGATTAGTCATTTGAGATTTTTGGAGGATAGTGCAATGATACGGACAGCGACTCATTCCAGAGCACCCTCTGGTTCTTTTACGTGTACTGTGTACAACACCGACACGAGACATCGGAAAGTCACAACGGAAAGACTTAGGGTCAGGGTGTGATCGAACCTGCGATCCCTGGATTACCAGTCGAACGTGCTAACCACTGGACTACAGATCCGTCTGTCAGCTCGATGGATAATGCGATCCCTGGATTACCAGTCCAACGTGCTAACCATTGGACTACAGATCCGTCTGTCAGCTCGATGGATAATGCGATCCATGTTAGCATTCTGAAAGCATTGATCCGATGTAATGAGCATCGCTGGTTTTTCTATTACCTCCCTTGGCAGATAATGTCCGATTTATCCCGAAATGCCGTGTTAGTCCTTTTAGTTGGACTCCTTTGTTTTTACCGTTGATATACCTAACCAGATGTGCTGTATGATTAATGAAATTTCACCAACATCATGCTAATTAGATAACCTTTTTATCATTAGATATACTGACGGATATCTGTCGAGATTTAATAATTATTTCACGAGAACGCGGATGAACTATGATAGCATGTGGCGTAAACAAACCCACGATAAAAACAGAGGAAACCAATTTAAGGGGACCTATCTATTGTTAGGAATATTCAAATGGCAGTAACTGACTAATAGCCATCATTCCACTGCATGGAAAATGCAGATCAAGGTCACTGTGGGGGAAGGGGTGGGTTTCCCCGGGAACATATCCGTATACACAATATGCACAGTTATACGTTATTGATCTGTTTCAGGCTAGGTGTATGCACATGTTGGTGGGTGGCAGTTGCAGGATTGTGAACGTTTTGCTATGGATGCATCCTAGTGCCCAAGTGTGTGTAATATTATATATAATGCTACGGTGATAAACATAACCCCTAATTATGAGCATTTGTCGTAACTATGAATTCTTTTATTACCTCAGCATTATGACTTACTTAGTGGCCCATCATGAGGAGTTAATATCTGCTAAATTATCACTTAGTTCCTAATAATTAATTACTATTACTGACGGGTTTCGATCTACAGTAACGGTCGAACTATTTCTCACGATGTTCGCCTCCAATCTCAATGTTTTCGTCCTCCAGTCTCACTATCGCTCACGATGTTCACCTCCAATCTCACGGTTTTCGTCCTCCAGTCTCACTATCGCTCACGATGTTCGCCTCCAATCTCAATGTTTTCGTCCTCCAGTCTCACTATCACTCACGATGTTCGCCTCCAATCTCAATGTTTTCGTCCTCCAGTCTCACTATCACTCACGATGTTCGCCTCCAATCTCAATGTTTTCGTCCTCCAGTCTCACTATCACTCACGATGTTCGCCTCCAATCTCACTGTTTTCGTCTCACGGTTTTCGTTCTCCAATCTCACTATTTCTCACTAATTGTGTTCACTTGTGGGCAGAAAACTCAGTAATTGTTAGTGAGGACCCAATCTATCCAAACTACATACATAGGTATGGCAGGGCGACGTCACGACGCCAGGACGGCATGGGTAATCCCTACCCCATCTGAACTTCAAAGCGTGTTGTATTCGCCATTAAACAACGGCAAGACAAATTTTATTGTGTGTTTTACGTTTATTTATCGTCGCTACCGGTTGCCCATATGAGCGACGCCTCCTGAAGATATTAGTCATATTTTAGATTTTGGAGGATAGTGCATGATACAGACAGAGACCCATTCCATAGTCTCCTCTGATTCTTTTACAGTGTAAAGCACCGACACGAGACCTCGGTTTAACGTCCCATCTGAAAGACTGTTAATTTTATTAGGGTCAGACGGGGGATCGAACCTGCGATCCCTGGATTACCAGTCCAACGTGTTACCACTGGACTACAGATCCGTCTTTTTATTTCCATTCTAACCTGACCCAATATAATGCTATAAACTAATAAATGTGAGTGTTAAATAGTCGGTGGAGCAAAATTCAACAGCCATAACATAGACCGGCTCTATCCGCTGTTCAATGCAGATTTAACAACGGTAGATTTGACCTTTGTTTATAGGAACAACATACCAAGTCATGTTAGAATATATAATAATAATTTAATAATTTAAAAAACTAATACGAGTAAGAGAAATGTTCTAGTTTTGGATTCAAGCCTACATGTATAGAGAAAGTAAAAGACACAGTGAAATAATATAAATATTTGGATAATAAACACAACACTATTTTCTTTCTCCTTTGGTGGAAATTTAACTGCCAAGAAATATATAATTAAGCTATACAAGTTTTGTATTATCGTCTTGACTTATCTATTGATGTTCAGCGTCGGCTCTTTAATCAAACTATCTTAACTACTTTAACGCGAGCCATGGGGATTCGAAAACAATTATAGTATTTGAACAATTTCTAAATCTATAAATCGTATCCCACTGACGATGATGCTTTACGGGGAACTTGGTCAACACCCTAAAGACACCCTAACGACACCCTAACGACACCCTACCGACACCCTAACGACACCCTAACGACACCCTAACAACACCCTAACGACACCCTAACAACACCCTTACAACACCCTAACGATACCCTAACGATACCCTAATGACACCCTAACAACACCCTAACGACACCCTAACAACACCCTAACGATACCCTAACAACACCCTAACTACACCCTAACAACACTCTAACGACACCCTAACAACACCCAACGACACCCTAACGATATCCTAACGATACCCTAACGATATCCTAACAACACCCTAACGACACCCTAACAACACCATAACGACACCCTAACAACACCCTAACGACACCCTAACGATATCCTAACAACACCCTAACGATATCCTAACAACACCCTAACGATAACCATAACAACACCGTAACGATACCCTAACAACACCGTAACAACACCCTAACGACACCCTAACGATACCCTAACAACGCCCTAACGATACCCAAACAACACCCTAACGACACCCTAACGATATCCTAACGATACCCTAACGATATCCTAACGACACCCTAACGACACCCTAACGATACCCTAACGACACCCTAACAACACCCTAACGATACCCTAACAACACCCTAACTACACCCTAACAACACTCTAACGACACCCTAACAACACCCAACGACACCCTAACGATATCCTAACGATACCCTAACGATATCCTAACAACACCCTAACGACACCCTAACAACACCATAACGACACCCTAACAACACCCTAACGACACCCTAACGATATCCTAACAACACCCTAACGATATCCTAACAACACCCTAACGATAACCATAACAACACCGTAACGATACCCTAACAACACCGTAACGACGTACTACATACACCCTAACGATACCCTAACGACACCCTAACGATACCCTAACAACACCCTAACGATACCCTAACAACACACTAACGATACCCTAACAACACCGTAACGATACCCTAACAACACCGTAACGACACACTACATACACCATAACGACATCCTAACAACACCCTGACGATACCCTAACAACACCCTGACGACATCCTAACAACACCCTGACGATACCCTAACAACACCCTAACGATAACAATCACAACACCGTAACGATACCATAACAACACCGTAACGACACACTACATACACCATAAGGACACCCTAACAACACCATAACGATATCCTAACAACATTACGACGTATACTATGGAACACCGAGAAAACACTTGTGAATGTGATGCATGGTCACCTTACATTACTTCCTATGGAAAAGATAACAACTTCGGTATTATCATATTATATAGTATATGTAATTTGATTACACACATTTACAATATATGCGTTAATGAGATGAGAAAGTAATTCATAATTTATACGCGTATAGCCTAGGAAACGGGTCGGGCCATATACCTCAAACTAGATCAATCGAAAGTATGCTAACAATGGTGATATATAAACATCAGAGGCGTATATAGGAAAAGTATAAAAGGGTGCTAAATTAGTAGTAACACCGCCCATATGGTTTACCGGTGGCGAGGGTAAATAAACGGAATCATCATCAGTAACACCGGGCAGACGGATCTGTAGTCCAGTTGTAACATGCTGGACTGGTAATCCAGGGATCGCAGGTTCGATCCCCCGTCTGACCATAATAAAATTAACAGTCTTTCAGATGGGACGTTAAACCGAGGTCTCGTGTCGGTGCTTTACACCGTGCACGTAAAAGAACAAGAGGAGATTGGGTCTCTGTATCATCCACTATCCTCCAAAATCTAAAATGACTAATCTCTTCAGGAGGCGTCACTCATATGGGCAACCGGTAGCGGTGATAAATAAACGCAAAGCACACAGTAGCACCGGCTCCGGGCAGCAAAGCACACAGTAACACCGGCTCCGGGCAGCAAAGCACACAGTAACACCGGCTCCGGGCAGCAAAGCACACAGTAACACCGGCTTCCGGGCAGCAAAGCACACAGTAACACCGGCTCCGGGCAGCAAAGCACACAGTAACACCGGCTCCGGGCAGCAACACAGTAACACCGGCTCCGGGCAGCAAAGCACACAGTAGCAACGGCTCCGGGCAGCAAAGCACACAGTACCACCGGCTCCGGGCAGCAAAGCACACAGTAACACCGGCTCCGGCAGCAAAGCACACAGTAACACCGGCTCCGGGCAGCAAAGCACACAGTAGCACCGCTCCGGGCAGCAAAGCACACAGTAGCACCGGCTCCGGGCAGCAAAGCACACAGTAACACCGGCTCCGGGCAGCAAAACACACAGTAGCACCGGCTCCGGGGAGCAAAACACACAGTAGCACCGGTTCCGGGCAGCAAAGCACACAGTAGCACCGGCTCCGGTCAGCAAAGCACACAGTAACACCGGCTCCGGGCAGCAAAGCACACAGTAGCACCGGCTCCGGGCAGCAAAGCACACAGTAGCACCGGCTCCGGGCAGCAAAGCACACAGTAACACCGGCTCCGGGCAGCAACACAGTAACACCGGCTCCGGGCAGCAAAGCACACAGTACCACCGGCTCCGGGCAGCAAAGCACACAGTACCACCGGCTCCGGGCAGCAAAGCACACAGTAGCACCGGCTCCGGGCAGCAAAGCACACAGTAACACCGGCTCCGGGCAGCAAAGCACACAGTACCACCGGCTCCGGGCAGCAAAGCACACAGTAGCACCGGCTCCGGGCAGCAAAGCACACAGTAGCACCGGCTCCGGGCAGCAAAACACACAGTAGCACCGGCTCCGGGCAGCAAAGCACACAGTAACACCGGCTCCGGGCAGCAAAGCACACAGTAGCACCGGCTCCGGGCAGCAAAGCACACAGTAGCACCGGCTCCGGGCAGCAAAACACACAGTAGCACCGGCTCCGGGCAGCAAAACACACAGTAGCACCGGCTCCGGGCAGCAAAACACACAGTAGCACCGGCTCCGGGCAGCAAAACACACAGTAGCACCGGCTCCGGGCAGCAAAGCACACAGTACACCGGCTCCGGGCAGCAAAGCACACAGTAGCACCGGCTCCGGGCAGCAAAGCACACAGTAGCACCGGCTCCGGGCAGCAAAGCACACAGTAACACCGGCTCCATGCAGCAAAGCACACAGTAACACCGGCTCCGGGCAGCAAAGCACACAGTAGCACCGGCTCCGGGCAGCAAAGCACACAGTAGCACCGGCTCCGGGCAGCAAAGCACACAGTAGCACCGGCTCTGGGCAGCAAAGCACACAGTAGCACTGGCTCCGGGCAGCAAAGCACACAGTAGCACCGGCTCCGGGCAGCAAAGCACACAGTAGCACCGGCTCCGGGCAGCAACACAGTAACACCGGCTCCGGGCAGCAAAGCACACAGTAACACCGGCTCCGGGCAGCAAAGCACACAGTAACACCGGCTCCGGGCAGCAAAGCACACAGTAACACCGGCTCCGGGCAGCAAAGCACACAGTAGCACCGGCTCCGGGCAGCAAAGCACACAGTAACACCGGCTCCGGGCAGCAAAGCACACAGTAGCACCGGCTCCGGGCAGCAAAGCACACAGTAGCACCGGCTCCGGGCAGCAAAGCACACAGTAACACCGGCTCCGGGCAGCAAAGCACACAGTAGCACCGGCTCCGGGCAGCAAAGCTGAAGTTGCACATCCTAGGGGTTATGGGGAAATTTGAAAACTTAATACTAATGTGTGCAATTGCCTGGTAGCTGTGGTGTACAATTGGATGTGTTGGTGCAACGATTTTATAGGACATTAATGAGATGAACATTCATCACTTATAGGGGGTGCTCGAGTCCCCATGAGCACCCCGCTGGATGTATACGCCTGTGAACATTATCTTCCGGCATTGTAGTGTTTCAGTCACGGATGTGGGTACTTGGTGGCTCACTAACCGGTTATTTCAGAACGTACCCGAAATTTCTTTCACAAGAATGAAATGTATCAAAGCCATTAAATAACATATAGTGTATATTGTATTCCCTAAGGGCACAATCGTAATAGAGACTGCTGCTGTGCGACTTACAGCGTGTGTGCGTGCGTGCGTGCGTGCGTGCGTGCGTGCGTGCGTGCGTGCGTGCGTGCGTCTGTGCGTGCGTATATCGCCATAGATAACACCATTTGGTTGAGAATTATAAGTCGCTAACTTACTAAGATTACACAGATTGGCTCAGATGTCACAAACCGCTAAGATGACGTCAGGGTCGGTTCCAATGTCAATAACAGTTGATAACACGAGTCGTGAGAATTTGTGCGTGCGTGCGTGCGTGCGTGCGTGCGTGCGTGCGTGCGTGCGTGCGTGCGTGTGTGCGTACGTGCGTGCGTGTACAGTACGGGTTTTACTAGAAGATTGGGTGGTTATAACCACAGTGTCCGTTCTCGTTCGTATTTGTATTGGCATACACTCAGTATTATCCCACACAACGACTACTGTCAGCATTAAATAATTATAACACCGCTAAGACCTGTTTGTGGCTATATGGGTTTATTAACTACTATCGTTTGTTTAAAAAACTGTCAGCACAAATTTTACGACACATCTGCTGTAGCGGCTTTGTACGATCGAACGTGTGTGTTGACGTCATGGCGACCAAGGAGGTCTTGTTATTTTCTCATTAGATAGTGCTAAATGATCTCTTTGCCAGATGACACACTGTGTGAATATTACATAAATTCTTCGAAAACGATTCAATTTTGAAACTGAAAGTAATAAGACACTAATAATACTTGATTGACAATATCTATAGTCGTGTAAACATTAAGTGCACAGTATATGCTGACAATATCTATAGTCGTGTAAACATTAAGTGCACAGTATATGCTGACAATATCTATAGTCGTGTAAACATTAAGTGCACAGTATATGCTGAGAATATCTATAGTCGTGTAAACATTAAGTGCACAGTATATGCTGAGAATATCTATAGTCGTGTAAACATTAAGTGCACAGTATATGCTAAGAATATCTATAGTCGTGTAAACATTAAGTGCACAGTATATGCTAAGAATATCTATAGTCGTGTAAACATTAAGTGCACAGTATATGCTAAGAATATCTATATTCGTGTAAACATTAAGTGCACAGTATATGCTAAGAATATCTATAGTCGTGTAAACATTAAGTGCACAGTATATGCTAAGAATATCTATAGTCGTGTAAACATTAAGTGCACAGTATATGCTGAGAATATCTATAGTCGTGTAAACATTAAGTGCACAGTATATGCTAAGAATATCTATAGTCGTGTAAACATTAAGTGCACAGTATATGCTGAGAATATCTATAGTCGTGTAAACATTAAGTGCACAGTATATGCTAAGAATATCTATAGTCGTGTAAACATTAAGTGCACAGTATATGCTAAGAATATCTATAGTCGTGTAAACATTAAGTGCACAGTATATGCTAAGAATATCAATAGTCGTGTAAACATTAAGTGCACAGTATATGCTAAGAATATCTATAGTCGTGTAAACATTAAGTGCACAGTATATGCTAAGAATATCTGCCAGCTAACGGCTTCAACTGTACAACTGGCAGCCTTGATGATCATTTCGTAGTCCATGAGCCTTCATATACCCAATGTGGATGATAGTTGCATAGTCCGTGAGCCTTCATATACCCCATGTGGATGATAGTTGCATAGTCCGTGAGCCTTCATATACCCCATGTGGGTGATAGTTGCATAGTCCGTGAGCCTTCATATACCCCATGTGGGTGATAGTTGCATAGTCCGTGAGCCTTCATATACCCCATGTGGATGATAGTTGCATAGTCCGTGAACCTTCATATACGCCATGTGGATGATAGTTGCATAGCCCGTGAGCCTTCATATACCCCATGTGGGTGATAGTTGCATAGTCCGTGAGCCTTCATATACCCCATGTGGATGATAGTTGCATAGTCCGTGAACCTTCATATACGCCATGTGGATGATAGTTGCATAGCCCGTGAGCCTTCACATACCCCATGTTGGTGATAGTTGCATAGTCCGTGAGCCTTCATATACCCCTTGTGGATGATAGTTGCATAGTCCGTGAGCTTTCATATACCCCATGTGGATGATAGTTGCATAGTCCGTGAACCTTCATATACCCCATGTGGATGATAGCTGCATAGCCCGTGAGCCTTCATATACCCCATGTGGATGATAGTTGCATAGTCCGTGAACCTTCATATACCCCATGTGGATGATAGCTGCATAGCCCGTGAGCCTTCATATACCCCATGTGGATGATAGTTGCATAGTCCGTGAACCTTCATATACCCCATGTGGATGATAGCTGCATAGCCCGTGAGCCTTCATATACCCCATGTGGATGATAGTTGCATAGTCCGTGAGCCTTCATATACCCCATGTGGATGATAGTTGCATAGTCCGTGAGCCTTCACATACCCCATGTGGATGATAGCTGCATAGCCCGTGAGCCTTCATATACCCCATGTGGATGATAGTTGCATTGCCCGTGAGCCTTCATATACCCCATGTGGATGATAGTTGCATAGTCCGTGGCCTTCACATACCCATGTGGATGATAGCTGCATAGCCGTGAGCCTTCATATACCACGTGGATGATAGTTGCATAGTCCGTGAGCCTTCATATACCCATGTGGATGATAGTTGCATAGTCCGTGAGCCTTCATATACCCCATGTGGATGATAGTTGCATAGTCCGTGAGCCTTCATATACCCCACGTGGATGATAGTTGCATAGTCCGTGAGCCTTCATATACCCCATGTGGATGATAGTTGCATAGCCCGTGAGCCTTCATATACCCCATGTGGGTGATAGTTGCATAGTCCGTGAGCCTTCATATACCCCATGTGGATGATAGTTGCATAGCTCGTGAACCTTCATATACCCCATGTGGATGATAGTTGCATAGTCCGTGAGCCTTCATATCCCCTTGTGGATGATAGTTGCATAGTCCGTGAGCCTTCATATACCCCATGTGGATGATAGTTGCATAGTCCGTGAGCCTTCATATGCCCCATGTGGATGATAGTTGCATAGCCCGTGAGCCTTCATACCCATGTGGTGATAGTTGCTGCCGTGAGCCTTCATATACCCTGTGGATGATAGTTGCATAGTCCGTGAGCTTCAATACCCCATGTGGATGATATGCATAGCCGTGAGCCTCATATACCCCACGTGGATGATAGTTGCATAGTCCGTGAGCCTTCATATACCCCACGTGGATGATAGTTGCATAGTCCGTGAACCTTCATATACCCCATGTGGATGATAGTTGCATAGTCCGTGAACCTTCATATACCCCATGTGGATGATAGCTGCATAGCCCGTGAGCCTTCATATACCCCATGTGGATGATAGCTGCATAGCCCGTGAGCCTTCATATGCCCCTTGTGGATGATAGTTGCATAGTCCGTGAGCCTTCATATACCCCATGTGGATGATAGTTGCATAGTCCGTGAGCCTTCATATACGCCATGTGGATGATAGTTGCATAGTCCGTGAACCTTCATATACCCCATGTGGATGATAGTTGCATAGTCCGTGAGCCTTCATATGCCCCATGTGGATGATAGTTGCATAGCCCGTGAGCCTTCATATACCCCATGTGGATGATAGTTGCATTGCCCGTGAGCCTTCATATACCCCATGTGGATGATAGTTGCATAGTCCGTGAGCCTTCACATACCCCATGTGGATGATAGCTGCATAGCCCGTGAGCCTTCATATACCCCATGTGGATGATAGTTGCATTGCCCGTGAGCCTTCATATACCCCATGTGGATGATAGTTGCATAGTCCGTGAGCCTTCACATACCCCATGTGGATGATAGCTGCATAGCCCGTGAGCCTTCATATACCCCATGTGGATGATAGTTGCATAGTCCGTGAGCCTTCACATACCCCATGTGGATGATAGCTGCATAGCCCGTGAGCCTTCATATACCCCACGTGGATGATAGTTGCATAGTCCGTGAGCCTTCATATACCCCATGTGGATGATAGTTGCATAGCCCGTGAGCCTTCATATACCCCATGTGGATGATAGCTGCATAGTCCGTGAGCCTTCATATACCCCATGTGGATGATAGTTGCATAGTCCGTGAGCCTTCATATACCCCATGTGGGTGATAGTTGCATATCCCGTCAGCCTTCATATACCCCATGTGGGTGATAGTTGCATAGCCCGTGAACCTTCATATACCCCATGTGGGTGATAGTTGCAGGACTGGTCCCTAAACTTGATCTATGTTGACATGTTAGGAACCAATAGAAATGTGTATACTACTCTTGAGTCCACTGTTCCGTTTGTTTAAAACCGTATAGTACAAAACGTGCTCATTTATTTGATCTGCAAAACTGAGAATGCAAAAATTGTGTAATTTCATTACGGAATACATCTACTCGCCGGATCAAGTCATTACATATTGATATCTCACTTGCCCGCCGAGGGTGTCAGCTTCCCCTCTATTCTCCTAATTCTATTTTCAATCAGTGCTAATTTGATTGTCAGAATAGGGCTCATGTTCAAATGATTCTGTGCATTATGTCAGAACCACGTGATCGTATGTTAGATGCGTTCACGTGCACATGGGGGATCCTTTACAAGAAATACTGTTGAAACTCTATTCTTCAAAATACATACATCATCGTTTCAGTGACCTAGTGGTCAATGTGTTAGGTGTTAGCCTTCGGAGCGGTAGGTCGAAGGTTCGAATCTCGTCAGGAATTCATTCTAGTAATGCAGGTTGGTGAGTTTCCAACTAGTTAAATCGAGACAAATAATATAATGGTTACTAATTGCCTGGCCATTGAAATGTAACGGTAGGATTCTGGAAATACTGGTGTTCATCTGTCAGAACTGGCCATACCTTTGAATAGGTACTTAGAAATTGCTACGATAATTTGGAAATTATGTACTTCATTTGCCTAAATTATCGGCCGGGAATGCCAGGCAGTCCACTCATCAGTTTCTACGCCACTGCAGTATGCCAACAATTGTAATACGCCAGCTGTGCCTTTGGCAGATTAATAATGACTCTAAAATATCATCTCGTTTTTCACTTTCCCTCAAGTATGTACCTACCATCAAAATTACAGTGCAAACCGATGCCACATGGGTTAGCGTATGTTCAACAGGTGTGCAATATATGAGATTTAGAAACGTTGTTTTCGTCTATATCGTTCGAGTACATTGTAAAGGTGTGTATTCTACTTAAGTATACAGTAAAACTACTACAATGAAACAGCCCGTGGGTCTTCAAAATAGTGGAATTTCTTAACGTGGTATTATCACCGATTTCAAAATAATAGGCGGATGTTCCGTTGTCGCGTGGTTAAGGTAATTTACTTCAAATCACTTGACCCTCACTGCTGTAGGGTGTGGACTTATTGCAGGGGGGAACTATCCATGTGGCTTGTAGGTTTCTGGTTATACCCGGGTGCTCGTCCGTGCCTTAAATACTGCTCGTGTCTTCCTTTCTAAACTACTGGAGAGTTTAGTTTAATCATATTTTATTGCAAATCAATAGTAAATAAAAATATTATGTCATACACAAAATGATCCAATACATAGCATAAACATGCAAATGGGCCACATGTTTTAACGACATTAGACAACGGCCCGCATCACTAGAGAGTCACCATATGAACTTCTTTTTTATTAAGTTTATTTATCGTCGATGCCGGTTGCCCATATGAGCGATGGGCAGTTTACCTAACAACACCTTTCCTGAGCAGGTTTCCGCGGTTAACCAGTACTTAGTGCACCAACCTCCGTAAGAAACTGCCAACCTTTTCATATAAAGAGATACGGGCTGAGCGGGGTTTGAACCCGCGACCATCAGTGATGATAGGTCGCAGTGGTATACAACGCAGTGACCTTAAAGCGACATTACGCAACAATCAAATAAAATGCATTGCTACTACAGATTCTTCTGAATGCATTCGAACACTAACATTGAATCAATTTAACAGTGTTTTTATTGTATATAAACTTTCAAAAGTGAAAGTAGGATTTCATATAACGGTCATCCAGGCGCCTGAATTGACGTTTGTTGACATTGAAGTTAATACTAAACACGAGATACTTTCAATTAGAGATAATTTAATTAAGATTAGTCTACACATAAATATGCATAGGCACACATGTGAGATATCACGATAAATATGTACGATAAATTGTGTTATTCAGGATAAACGCTTTGTATTAAGCATGAATGTCGACCATATTTACATTATTTTATTATGTCAACAAACCGCGTATACGACGTTTGTTTATTTGTTGAAATATTCAGTTTTTGAGGCAAATATTTGGGGGGAAAATATACCATATAACAGGAAATTACATTCTGCAGACATTTGCGTTTTCACCGATGTAGTGAGTCACCCGATCACGGAGACGGACTATATGACCTAAGCTGTCGGTGCGACTTTTAACTCCCTAAAATCAAACACACAAACAAGCATACTGACACACAAACAAACATACTGACACACAAACAAACATACTGACACACAAACAAACATACTGACACACAAACAAACAAACATACTGACACACAAACAAACAAACATACTGACACACAAACAAACATACTGACACACAAACAAACATACTGACACACAAACAAGCATACTGACAAACAAACAAACATACTGACAAACAAACAAACATACTGACACACAAACAAACATACTGACACACAAACAAGCATACTGACTCACAAATAAACATACTGACACACAAACAAGCATACTGACACACAAACAAACAAATACACAAACAAACATACTGACACACAAACAAACATACTGCTATACAAACAAACATACTGACACACAAACAAACATACTGACACACAAACAAACATACTGACACACAAACAAACATACTGCCATACAAACAAACATGCTGACACACAAACAAACATACTGACACACAAACAAACATACTGACACACAAACAAACATACTGACACACAAACAAACATACTGACACACAAACAAACATACTGACACATAAACAAACATACTGACACACAAACAAACATACTGACACACAAACAAACATACTGACACACAAACAAACATACTGACATACAAACAAACATACTGACACACAAACACGCATACTGACACACAAACAAACATACTGACACACAAACAAACATACTGACACACAAACAAACATACTGACACATAAACAAACATACTGACACACACACAAACATACTGACACACAAACAAACATACTGACACACACACAAACATACTGACACACAAACAAACATACTGACACACAAACAAGCACACTGACACACAAACAAACATACTGACACATAAACAAACGTACTGACACACAAACAAGCATACTGACAAACACACAAACATACTGACACACAAACATACTGACACACACAAACAAACATACTGACACACACACACACACACACACATACTGACACACACAAGCAAACATACTGACACACAAACATACTGACACACAAACAAACATACTGACACACAAACTTACAAATACACAAATACACATCGAAACAAATACACACAACAAACATAGATACACACAAACAAACAAATACACAAACAATCACCAAAACATACAAACAAACATACAAACATACAGACATACAAACAAACACACACACACACACAAACAATCACAGAAACATACAAACAAACATACAAACATACAGACATACAAACAAACACACAAACATACAGACATACAAACAAACACACAAACATACAAACAAGCATACAAACAAGCATACAAACACACACACAAACACATACATACAAGCACACACACATATATACATATAAACAAACACACAAACAAACATACACACATACAAACAAACAAACACACAAACATACATACATACATACAAACAAACGCATACAAGCATACACACATACAGACAAATATACACATACAAACAAACATACAAACACACATACAAACACACATACAAACACATGCAAACAAGCATACACAGAAACATACAAACACACATACAAACACATGCAAACAAGCATACACAGAAACATACAAACACACATACAAACACACATACAAACACATGCAAACAAGCATACACAGAAACATACAAACACACATACAAACACATGCAAACAAGCATACACAGAAACATACAAACAAACACACACACACACACAATCACACAAACAAACACACGTGTCGCATAGTGCAATGATACACAGAGAGAGAGACCCATTCCAGAGTATCCTCTGGTTCTTTTAAGTGCACCGACACGAAACCTCGGTTTAAAGTCCCAAGTGAAAAACTGTTAATTTTATTAGGGTAAGACTGGGGATTGAACCTGCGATCCCTGGATTACCAGCCCAGCTAGTTAACCACTGGACTACAGATCCGTCTGTTTTTACGGTGTAAAAGCTCCCCTATGAGACCTGTACTTAAAGTCTCACGAGGCATGTGTTTAAAGTATCGCGAGACTTGTGTTAAACTATCTCGATACCTGGATTTAGAGTCTCATCCGAAAGACTATGATATTAGAAATCTTAGGACGGTATTTAGAGGGCATTCAAACCTTCGATTCGTCCTGGAGTATGGGTCAATCGTGTTAGTCCCTGGGTCACTGAGCTAGTAGTGTTTACTGACATAGTCCTTTGATAGAAGAAATACAGTCAAATATGTGTTAGTGGTCACCACTATCAAACAGCCAACCTGTATTAAGCAGCCAGTTAACATATTCCCAATGTGTTGTTTTATTATACATTTGATCTCTATTAAGCAGCCTGCATGTGCGTTGAGACAATCCCGTTTTTAATTGAGATGTAATGTTGTATTGCTTTATATACATGTATATGTGAAGCACAATTATATTACAAATACATACTTAGCAAATGGTTTGGACCACACGTTCTAACAGCGTTAGTCATTGGCCTTCGCTATTAAGTTAGAAGGTGGCCTTAATATTGTCGTGGCCCTTATTAACGTACGAGGGGCTTAATACTAGATGTAGTTCATGGCAGACATTAGATGACTCAGGAGTTTGTGTGTGTGTGTGTGCGTGCGTGCGTGCGTGCGTGCGTGCGTGCGTGCGTGCGTGCGTGCGTGCGTGCGTGCGTGCGTGCGTGCGTGCGTGCGTGCGTGCGTGCGTGCGTGCGTGCGTGCGTGCGTGCGTGCGTGCGTGCGTGCGTGCGTGCGTGCGTGCGTGCGTGCGTGCGTGCGTGCGTGCGTGCGTGCGTGCGTGCGTGCGTGCGTGCGTGCGTGCGTGCGTGCGTGCGTGCGTGCGTGCGTGCGTGCGTGCGTGCGTGCGTGCGTGCGTGCGTGCGTGCGTGCGTGCGTGCGTGCGTGCGTGCGTGCGTGCGTGCGTGCGTGCGTGCGTGCGTGCGTGCGTGGAGGCACATGTACAGTAAGTTGTAGCGCATTCACTACAGTATTGTACGCCGTACCAATCAGAACAATGCGGACTAACCAACAACAACAACAACAACAACAACACCTTTATTGCATTACATATTCATACAATGGCTATAGCAAGTACATGTATACATCTAACCGGTCATGACACCTATTTCAAAGTTATACTTTCTTGTGGAATTATTAATCACACTATCTCTAATCCAAATCACACGTAAACTAGTGTACACAGTGAGCCACGTAGATTCAAAACATATACCACTCGCTTCCGGAAGTGTCTGCATTTTGTAATTCATATCTATACTCTGTGCGCAATATTGTCGGATCCCGTTGTCATAGAAACAGTCAAAATAAGTCAATATTGATCAAACAAGATATACAAGGCGATATACTATATTGGAATAAATTATGTGTTATGGTAAAAAGTACCAGGTATTTTAAAGAATATAATTTCCAATTAGTGTGTACTTCAAAAATTCAAAATGTAATATTCTCAAAGAAACGAACATATAAACATAGCACCATTGTATTGTTTATTAACAAACGTATGTAAACAATGCATGACGCAACAGCGAATGTTGAAACTTAGATGTGTGTTCTGATTGCCGATAGAGGGCGATGCGTTTCGACTGTGCGTAGGAAGAACCAATTCACGAAAAGTCGTACTTTCAGTTTATTATATGGCCAAAAAAACACTGTTTACTCTCTGAAAACAATTACCAAAATATAAACAAAGGCTGGGTAGTGGCATCGTTAACTGTAATATTGTTTTCAAATTTTATTATATTTTTATTCCATACGATAATTATAGTTTCGCTTTAAAGCAAATCATTATTTTTATGCTATCTAGAATGCGTTCTCGCGAGTTTCCATTTTTTACCGTTCTTGTGCATACATATGCAAATGAGATAACATCAAGCACGTGGTCGGTGTTCATAAATACGTTAATGATCAGTATCCTGCTTTTGAACTAGAACTGAAAAATAGAAATGCACATTTTACAACCTCGGACTCATAAACAGGGTATATACATGGTAAACTGGGTATACACATGGTAAACTGGGTATAAACATGGTAAGCTGGGTATAAACATGGTAAACTGGGTATACACATGGTAAACTGGGTATAAACATGGTAAGCTGGGTATACACATGGTAAACTGTGTATAAACATGGTAAACTGGGAATACACATGGTAAACAGGGTATACACATGGTAAACTGGGTATAAACATGGTAAACTGGGTATAAACATGGTAAACTGGGTATACACATGGTAAACAGGGTATAAACATGGTAAACTGAGTATAAACATGGTAAACTGGGCATACACATGGTAAACTGGGTATACACATGGTAAACTGGGTATACACATGGTAAACAGGGTATACACATGGTAAACTGGGTATAAACATGGTAAACTGGGTATAAACATGGTAAACTGGGTATACACATGGTAAACAGGGTATACACATGGTAAACTGGGTATAAACATGGTAAACTGGGTATACACATGGTAAACTGTGTATAAACATGGTAAACTGGGTATGGTATAAACATGGTAAACAGGGTATACACATGGTAAACTGGGTATAAACATGGTAAACTGGGTATACACATGGTAAACTGGGTATACACATGGTAAACTGGGTATAAACATGGTAAACTGGGTATACACATGGTAAACTGGGTATACACATGGTAAACTGGGTATACACATGGTAAACTGGGTATACACATGGTAAACTGGGTATAAACATGGTAAACTGGGCATAAACATGGTAAACTGGGTATAAACATGGTAAACTGGGTATAAACATGGTAAACTGGGTATACACATGGTAAGCTGGGTATAAACATGGTAAACTGGGTATACACATGGTAAACTGGGTATACACATGGGAAACTGGGTATACACATGGTAAACTGAGTATAAACATGGTAAACTGGGTATACACATGGTAAACAGGGTATAAACATGGTAAACTGGGTATAAACATGGTAAACTGGGTATACACATGGGAAACTGGGTATAAACATGGTAAACAATCACGTTCGATTACTCATTTTGATTTGTTATTATACACCTTGTTTAAGACAATAATTGTAAACTGATTGCTTGTTCACGCCTCCACTATCACTGGCAAGGCCGTTTGCTGTGTTTTCATAACTCACCTTTTGCGTGTAGGCCAAAGTAATTACTAATAGATCATCGATAATTTCTGCTATATTTGAATTTGGAACACAGTCTTCGTGGCCTAGTGATTAAGGCGTCCGCCTACGGAGCGGGAGGTCGATGGTTCGAACCTCGTAAGAGGTTCGTTCTGATATGACCGGTTAGTGAGCCGCCAGCTAGTTAAATAATGGTTACCGATTGCCTACCAGCCTGGCGCCTGGCCTACAAGCATAATAAACGGGAAGTACTGATGTTCTTAAGAGGTGTCTCATAAGTCAGACATGGCCGGCCCTTTAAATAGGGGTAACACTATAATAAACAAACACTTTATAGCAATGCATTTGGTGGTCTCGTAGTGGAAGGAACTTACGGTAAAGATAGCAGTTGTAGTCAGTTGTAGTCACTTGGTAACCGAGGGACTGGGGGTCGAGCCTCTCAAGCATGATGGTGGTTGTGATTTTAGGAAAGACATTTTGTGTCTGGTGAAATGTGTGGGGGTACCGCATCGTAAGCGAGGGACTGGGAGTTCGAGCGTCGCCAGCACAACAGTGGTGATCCTCCCCTGGTGAAATGTATGGGGTACCACCTCGTAACCGAGGGACTGGGAGTTCGAGCGTCGCCAGAACAACAGTGGTGATCCTCCCCTGGTGAAATGTGTGGGGTACCACCTCGTAAGCGAGGGACTGGGAGTTCGAGCGTCGCCAGAACAACAGTGGTGATCCTCCCCTGGTGAAATGTATGGGGTACCACCTCGTAACCGAGGGACTGGGAGTTCGAGCGTCGCCAGAACAACAGTGGTGATCCTCCCCTGGTGAAATGTGTGGGGTACCACCTCGTAAGCGAGGGACTGGGAGTTCGAGCGTCGCCAGAACAACAGTGGTGATCCTCCCCTGGTGAAATGTATGGGGTACCACCTCGTAACCGAGGGACTGGGAGTTCGAGCGTCACCAGAACAACAGTGGTGATCCTCCCCTGGTGAAATGTATGGGGTACCACCTCGTAACCGAGGGACTGGGAGTTCAAGCGTCACCATTGCCACCGTATTAGCTTATACAGTTACATTCACATTGATAATAATAAGTAGAAAAGTAGAATGAGACAATTAATGACAATAAATCTATATAACAATGTGCAGATATAACTTAGAGGGGTATATTGAAAATAAATATGAAATCAGCGACATTACATCGGTGAAAACGCAAATTTCTACAGAATGTATTTTCCTATTATATGATATAATCTTTTTCCAAAGATTTGCCTCAAAAACTGAGTATTTCAACTAATAAACAAACGTCGTATACGCGGTTTGTTGACATAGCAAAATCCATGCTTAATACAACTAGTGTATCCTGAATAACACGAGTTATGGTACAGATTTACCGTTATATCTCACATTTGTTCCTATGTAATTGTATCTCGCGTTTAGTACTGACTCCGATGACAAACAAACATCAATTCAGGAGCATGGATGACCATAATATGAAACCATAATTTCAATCCACAAAAACACTGTTTATTAATTTATACAAATTTATTTTAGCTCGATTGCGAAACAAGTTCTTATAACTTATATTAATCACTCTCGATACATCATTCCTGATGGAATCCATCGCCACGAAGGAGAGAGAAAAGGCAACGTGGAAATTAAATGCCTTGCCTAGTAATAGACTCCGCACCGTTCGCACCTGAAGCGAACGCTCATCCACTGCGCTATCACGACTTCCACCTTATTGATTCAATGTCAGTGTTCGAATGTATTCGGAAGAATTTGTAGTAGCAATGCATTTATACGTGAACAATGCATTTGTATGGCTTTTTGTGATAATGTCGCTAATCCACAGAACGTAGTAAATATAGCAATGGTAATGCACACATGTGATAAAGACTGTGTACAATATCATCTGAAGTATCTTCTCTCCATCATGACGATGTATTCCATTAGCAATCAAATCTCCAGAACGATTAAACTAATGATATATGAATTTATTTCGCAATTAAACGAATATTAATTAACTGAAATAAACGATAGCACGTGCGCAACATCCGATATTACCAGATGGCAGCTAATGTTTGTCCATTGACTCATGTTATCTCGTGGGCAAAAATACTCCGCTCTTCAGTAAACTTAAGGAGTGAATCGCGGGTTTATAGTTTACACCGGGGTATTAACTACATTGGGCATGTTTAAAGTTAGCGTGGAGACCGAAGTCCCGCGATTTAATGTTTACAGTTATGCTATGCACATTAGCTCGATTGCAAAACAAGTTCCTACAGCTCGTGGAACCCATCACCACGAGGGAGAGAGTAGATGCTGATATTTGATATAAAGACTAAAACTATGCCAGTGTCGCCGAAATCTTGCTAGCCCATATGTGTACATACTTCACATTCTTGTGGAAGTCGTGCTAACGCAGTGGTAGTGCGTTCGCTTCAGGTGCGAAAGGCTGGGGGTCCGAGCCCCGCTGGACCCGTTACGATTGTACCCTTACGCAAGGAATTTAATTTCCACGTTGCCTCTTCTCCCTCGTGACGATGGATTCCTTCAGGAACTCCGGGCCGTTCACACCTGAAGCGAAGGCGCTACAACTGGCGTTGGAACTACTTTCAGAAAATGCATGTCATTATCCATTTAGCATGCCACATATGTCAAGTAATACGAACAGGACAGATACGTATTTATTAAGAAGTTAGCATGCTCTTTATACACTTGAAAATATACTGCACATGGATAGCTCACTATGACCAGTCTATAGTTACTAAAACAAAGGCTGGGAAAGAAAATCATGGATGGAAAAAGAGTCAGGGATGGAAAAAGATTGCTGAAAAAGAACATTTATACTGTATTATTGCGCCTGATTCAGACAAGAACATGTTAACATATGTATTATAGTATGTTATTGTAATTATTCGTTATCAAATGAAGGAATACGATTTACACGAATGCCATGTCTAACGTGCATAACCTGACGATTAATTAACGTCAACTAAAGTTTAAATGTGAACTAGTTCAAGTGTGCATTGAATGGTAGTAATGAGGTTTTCAACATTAATGTGAGGGGTTCTCAGCCATTAATATGTAAAAGTATCATTGGAAAACATAAAATAAAACATTTATGTTTTCCAGTGTAAGATTGGATTTAAGATTGGATTTCTGGATTTCATCTCATCTCGTGAGCTGAGAAACCGTGTAGCTCCACTCATCTCGTGAGCTGAGAAACCGTGTAGTTCCACTCATCTCGTGAGCTGAGAAACAGTGTAGTTCCACTCATCTCGTGAGATGAGAAACCGTGGAGTTCCACTCATCTCGTGAGCTGAGAAACAGTGTAGTTCCACTCATCTCGTGAGCTGAGAAACCGTGTAGTTCCACTCATCTCGTGAGCTGAGAAACCGTGTAGTTCCACTCATCTCGTGAGCTGAGAAACAGTGTAGTTCCACTCATCTCGTGAGCTGAGAAACCGTGAGTTCCACTCATCTCGTGAGCTGAGAAACCGTGTAGTTCCACTCATCTCGTGAGCTGAGAAACCGTGGAGTTCCACTCATCTCGTGAGCTGAGAAACCGTGGAGTTCCACTCATCTCGTGAGCTGAGAAACCGTGTAGTTCCACTCATCTCGTGAGCTGAGAAACCGTGGAGTTCCACTCATCTCGTGAGCTGAGAAACCGTGTAGTTCCACTCATCTCGTGAGCTGAGAAACCGTGTAGCTCCTCTCGTGGCTACGCCACTCGTTAAAATACACTATTTCGGAGCTCACGAGATGAAATTCCAATTTTACATATCCTCTTAATATATTTGTCAGATCTACCCTGCTCAATTATGAAGCACTTGATCTAGAACAGTTTTATTGCTTAGAATTAGGCTTGGTTCGGCGCTTTGGTCTTTCTGGTGTAATATCACAGTGGCAGTGGAATGTTGGCACTAGCACCTCGACCACCTTAATTTTAAAAGAAGACGAGGTGATTCATATTCCGTCGCTACTCTAATGATGTTGAGCTGTGAACCATTATTCCAATAATGTCCGTGTTGCTTGTTAATTGAAATTTAAAAGCAATTCAATTTTTATTTTTAATTTAAAAAGCAGTGGAATGTCACATTTTATGGTCCAGTAACTACAATATAAAATAGCAGTCACGTGAACGTGTGTTTTTACGTTTATTTATCGTCGCTACCGGTTGCCCATATGAGCGACGCCTCCTGCAGAGATTAGTTATTTTAGATTTTGGAGGATAGTGCATGATACAGACAGAGACCCATTCCAGAATCTCCTCTGGTTCTTTTACGTGCATGGTGCAAAGCACCGACACGAGACCTCGGTTTAACGTCCCATCTGAAAGACTGTTAATTTTATTAGGGTCAGACGGGGGATCGAACCTGCGATCCCTGGATTACCAGTCCAGCGTGTTACCACTGGACTACATATGAACAGCAAATGATTGGTAGCTATACGTCATTGATTGCATCATCGTTGGCGTTTCGTTGTTTTCATCGTGTACGCTTTCGTACAAAAACAGTCAATGACGTCATTTATCAGCCTATGGTAAAAAGAAAATGTGTTCATTGTATTGTATGGTGGAATTATATAGTATTCATGAAAACTGAAAACTAACCATTTCTTTTATACTTTCCAATGTTTTTTCAGTGAAAGAAAAAATGCTACCTTTCACCGAGTTCAAACATTGGCATTTTCTCTGTCACTGATTGAGTTTCGAATTCCTCCGCGGTTGGATATACTTTTGTATTTTAGCTATTATCTGACAATTAGGAAGTGTTCATTATAAGTAATATATTCTAATGCGTTTGTTTTGTCTGTAATTTTTAATTTTGACAGCAAACAGAAACTAACTTGAATTATACTGGAACTATTTTTTATTACGGTCGTTCACAATAACATAAGTGGTTATGCGGTTGCGTTTGGCAGAAAAATGAGGCTCCCGACAGGGGCAGTTAAAATGAATTAAATGTGATAACAAATATTATATTAGCCCAAATCATTGGAAATATTCAATTGTGTTAATTAATGTATAGTATGTTTTTATTTCACCAAGTGATCACCGAAATATGTATTTCCACTCGTGGAACGAACGGCACGTGGCGAACGCCACGCCACGAGTGAACATATAATATATTACGGTGATGAAATAAAATCCCATCTTAAACTAATAAACACAAATCTCCCCTATTTTTTTTTTTTCCGAGTTTATGAAGGTCTGCCCGCCCGGAGGCACTGTAAGTGAGCGTACACAGTATGTTCACCTGTTGAGGCTTGACCCCGACGTGTATCCCTCACGTCTTAAAGATATATTTTGTAATACCAAAGGGATACATTTTCATAAAAACAGCTGATTTTGGCGCTGTGTATTTAATGCCTAAAGGTTGTATAATTTAATCTCAAAGTATGACGGTTGCACTGATGGTTAATGAAACCAGTGTAATGTGCTTCCGTCGGTCCTACTCTTGTTTCTTTATGTTTATAGACGTGTATCCTGGGTTTCGACAGCATTATTGTGTTCTGTAGTCCGGGATCGATTCACTTGTGTTAATTTTCGAATTTCGAATCTTTGAAGTTCTAATAATCTAAAATTTACTTTTTTGTTACGTCTGAAAGTTTTATGTGCATTCGTACTGCCTGTTTTACTAAGAAATAGCCTTTAATGTATGAGCTAGATTATATGCCACAGAAAGAACTACAAATCTCCCCTAAGTCACTCTTGGCTATATATAGACCATACACTGACATGTACACTGTAGTTATGTTTCCATCGTTTATATAACGAGTACACGTTAGGGTATGCTTCTCGCGCTCTGTGTGTTCTGGAACTGTCTAAGTAGTTATATATTTATACATATATAACAATGGTAGAAAAATGTAAAACTACATTAGTAGTCAAGTACGATATTGTAAGCGCTTGCTTGTTTTATAGGCCTGCTTATGATTAAACTAACATTTTCAACTTGGGAAAGTTAAGTTCACCTTGGAAACGTGTTTTATTCCGAGCGTTTATGTGTTAGCTACTTTACGCAGACTCATCCCTATCAGTGATCTGCCAAGTGTTAATTGTATTTTCAAAGAACAATTACGTTCACTGCATATAATCGTCATTTTGCAAGTTTGTTTAGTTGTATAAATGTAGCTATCCATACTGTTCTAATAATATGTATGACTACAGCGTCTATCACTCTATGATCTGTGATCACTGTTCGTTGATGGCTGGGTGAATGTTCATTGATGGATGGGTGACTGTTCGTTGATTGCTGTGTGATTGTATTTTGATGGCTGTGTAACTGTTCGTTGATGGCTGAATGACTGTTCGTTGATGGCTGGGTGAATGTTCATTGATGGCTGTGTAACTGTTCGTTGATGGCTGTGTAACTGTTCATTGATGGCTGAGTGGGTGTTCGTTGATGGCTGAGTGGTTGTTCGTTGATGGCTGGGTTGGTTGTACTGGCTGGGTGACTCTTCGTTGATGGCTGGGTTTAGTTTCGGTGATTATTCGTTGATGGCTGGGTTTAGTTTCGGTGACTGGTCGTTGAAGAATGGGTTTAGTTTCGGTGATTGTTCGTTGATGGCTGGGTTTAGTTTCGGTGATTATTCGTTGATGGCTGGGTTTAGTTTCGGTGATTATTCGTTGATGGCTGGGTTTAGTTTCGGTGATTATTCATTGATGGCTGGGTTTAGTTTCGGTGATTGGTCGTTGAAGAATGGGTTTAGTTTCGGTGATTGTTCGTTGATGGCTGGGTTTAGTTTCGGTTATTGTTCTCGGATGGATGGGTTTAGTTTCGATGATTGTTCGTTGATGGCTTGGTTTAGTTTCGGTGATTGTTCGTTGATGGCTTGGTTTAGTTTCGGTGATTATTCGTTGATGGCTGGGTTTAGTTTCGGTGATTATTCGTTGATGGCTGGGTTTAGTTTCGGTGATTATTCATTGATGGCTGGGTTTAGTTTCGGTGATTGGTCGTTGAAGAATGGGTTTAGTTTCGGTGAGTGTTCGTTGATGGCTGGGTTTAGTTTCGGTTATTGTTCTCGGATGGATGGGTTTAGTTTCGATGATTGTTCGTTGATGGCTTGGTTTAGTTTCGGTGATTGTTCGTTGAAGAATGGGTTTAGTTTCGGTGATTGTTCGTTGAGGAATGGGTTTAGTGTCGGTGATTGTTCTTGGATGAATGTGTTTAGTTTCGGTTATTGTTCTTGGATGAATGGGTTTAGTTTCGGTGATTGTTCGTTGGTGGATGGGTTTAGTTTCGGTTATTGTTCGTTGATGGCTGGGTTTAGTTTCGGTTATTGTTCGTTGATGGCTGGGTTTAGTTTCGGTTATTGTTCGTTGATGGCTGGGTTTAGTTTCGGTGATTGTTCTTGGATGGCTGGGTTTAGTTTCGGTTATTGTTCTTGGATGAATGGGTTTAGTTTCGGTTATTGTTCTCTGATGGATGGGTTTAGTTTCGTTTAGTGTTCTTGGGTGGCTGGGTTTAGTATCGATGAGTGTTCCTTGAAGACTGGGTTTACTTTCGGTTATTGTTCTTGGATGAATGGGTTTAGTTTCGGTTATTGTTCTTGGATGGATGAGTTTAGTTTCGGTTATTGTTCTTGTATGGATGGATTTAGTTTCGGTTATTGTTCTTGGATGGATGGGTTTAGTTTCGGTTATTGTTCTTGGATGGATGGGTTTAGTTTCGGTTATTGTTCTTAAATGGATGGGTTTACTTTCGGTTATAGTTCTTGGGTGGCTGGGTTTAGTTTCGTTTATTGTTCTTGGGTGGCTGGGTTTAGTTTCGTTTATTGTTCTTGGGTGGCTGGGTTTAGTATCGATGAGTGTTCGTTGATGGACACATGGGATGTGGTTTCCGTCGCCTGCACCGCTGGGAAATAGTATACGCCACACTGATGAATTCCTACATTATGAGTTCACATTATTTTATTTTGCTTCAGTGTCTGCCATTAAATCTTCAGTCATGTTACTACGTGTTGCGCTGTACCTGAAACTGTTACCCGGAACGATATACTGCTGCACTATAATGGACACTATTACACGGAACGATAGACTGCTGCACTATAACGGACATTGTTACCCGGAAAGATAGACTGCTGTACTATAACGGAGACTGTTGTACTATAACGGACACTGTTACCCGGACAGAGAGACTGCTGCACTATAACGGACACTGTTACCCGGAACGATAGACTGCTGTACCATAACGGACACTGTTATCCGGAATGATAGACTGTTGCACTGTAACGGACACTGTTATCCGGAATGATAGACTGCTGCATTATAACTTACACTGTTATCCGGAACGATAGACTGCTGCACTATAACTTACACTGTTATCCGGAACGATAGACTGCTGCACAATAACTTACACTGTTATTCGGAACGATAGACTGCTGTACTATAACTTACACTGTTATCCGGAACGATAGACTGCTGCACTATAACTTACACTGTTACCCGGAACGATAGACTGCTGTACTATAACATACACTGCTACCCAGAACGATAGACTGCTGCACCATAACTTACACTGTTACCCGGAACGATAGACTGCTGCACTATAACTTACACTGTTACCCGGAACGATAGACTGCTGCACTATAGCGGACACTGTTACCCGGAACGATAGACTGCTGCACCATAACTTACACTGTTATCCGAAATGATAGACTGCTGCACTATAACGGACACAGTTATCCGGAACGATAGACTGCTGCACTATAACTTACACTGTTATCCGAAATGATAGACTGCTGCACTATAACGGACACTGTTATCCGGAACGATAGACTGCTGCACTATAGCGGACACTGTTATCCGGAACGATAGACTGCTGCACTATAGCGGACACTGTTATCCGGAATTATAGACTGCTGTACTATAACTTACACTGTTATCCGGAATGATAGACTGCTGCACTATAACGGACACTGTTATCCGGAACGATAGACTGCTGCACTATAACGGACACTGTTATCCGGAATTATAGACTGCTGCATTATAACTTACACTGTTATCCGAAATGATAGACTGCTGCACTATAACGGACACTGTTATCCGGAACGATAGACTGCTGCACTATAACGGACACTGTTATCCGGAATGATAGACTGCTGCATTATAACTTACACTGTTATCCGAAATGATAGACTGCTGCACTATAACGGACACTGTTATCCGGAACGATAGACTGCTGCACTATAGCGGACACTGTTATCCGGAACGATAGACTGCTGCACTATAGCGGACACTGTTATCCGGAACGATAAGACTGCTGCACTATAACTTACACTGTTATCCGAAATGATAGACTGCTGCACTATAACGGACACTGTTATCCGGAACGATAGACTGCTGCACTATAGCGGACACTGTTATCCGGAACGATAGACTGCTGCACTATAGCGGACACTGTTATCCGAAATGATAGACTGCTGCACTATAACTTACACATTGGCAATTCTCTGCAAACGTTTATAACTTCATAATACTCGCCTGAACATTCACACCACCCATTTGAACGAATTCCATCAATTCAAAAAGTCCAACTTTTTTACAGTAATTTGTGACAAAGAAAATTATGACATTACCTCATATGGTTTAATGTTAAGGAGAATGGATAAGTGATGAATTGAATTTTATGTCTGTCTCAAGCCGAGGGTTTTATAAGTTCGAGCTCCAAAAGAACCCGATCGCTGTGTACTCAAGCACAACATTTACAGCCATTTTGCCACCTCTCTTTTCCTGATGGCGATCGATTCCATAAAGCGATCAAACTAATGCTGTGAGAATTTGATTCGCATTTAAGCGAAACTAAATATTTGCATTAACTACGTAAAGCTAGTATTATTATCAGCCAATCCGTATTTGTAATTCTTTATGAAACTAAATTTGCATACACTACTTAAAGCTAGCATTAGTAGCCACCAAGCCGTATTTGTAATTCATTATCAAACTACCATTCTTCATAGTTAATACATAAACGGGAACTGTTGTTGCTGTATTCTGTTTCCATAACGAGATTTATCGACGTACTGCTTAATTACAGGCTAACAATTGTTCAGATATTCGAGTGCGTGATATTGTGTGATTTAATTCTATGCTTCTGGACAAGATTTTCCTGCAACATGTCAATACTTTACAAAGCCGTTATTCCAGTCCGTTGCGTCCTTCCCAACGAGAGAAATCGGTCAGTTACTGCCCTTGAATACTCCCTATAAGTAGATAGGTCCTAGTAAGCGTTTCCTCTGTTTTCATCGTTCTTTCCTTTGCACAACATGCTACCAATTGTAACCATTTTCTAATCTGAATAATTGTTACATTATATGCAATCGGTACTTATCTGTAAAAAATGTTATCAATTAATTAACACGATTTTGATAAAATCACATTTATCATACCGCAACATCTTGTTAGGGAGCAACAGTGAAAACAAAGGATTCCAACTAAAATTACCTATTTACATGTTCGTGTGAACGCTTGAAATTCTCTCTTGTATTAAACTTATGAAACAAGACATATAGTCACGTGACTAAGGACGCAGAACAATTTCCCGTATTGTATTATAGTCGTCTTCATACAAACTGCGTCACCTGGCACACATGACTGGAGCTTGGTGTATATGCATGCATACAAACTGCGTCACCTGGCACAAATGACTGGAGCTTGGTGTATATACATGCATACAAACTGCGTCACCTGGCACAAATGACTGGAGCTTGGTATATATGCATGCATACAAACTGCGTCACCTGGCACACATGACTGGAGCTTGGTGTATACGCATGAATACAAACTGCGTCACCTGGTACAAATGACTAGAGCTTGGTATATATGCATGCATATCCCGAATCTGACACAGTTAAATTGTATACAGATAGATAGATTTCTTTATTTACAGAGGGTGGCCTAATTAGTTCTGAATTATGTGTGTGTTTTTACGTTTATTTATCGTCGCTACCGGTTGCCCATATGAGCGCCGCCTCTTGAAGAGATTAGTTATTTTAGATTGTTGGAGGATAGTACAATGATACAGACCCCATTCCAGAATATCCTCTGGTTCTTTTACGTGCACGGTGTAAAACACCGACACGAGACCTCGGTTTAACGTCCCATCTGAAAGACTGTTAATTTTATTAGGGTCAGACGGGGGATCGAACCTGCGATCCCTGGATTACCAGTCCAGCGTGTTACCACTGGACTACAGATCCGTCTGTGTTATGAATTATTCTTCCTTAGGGCCCTCTTAAACCATGAACTTTATTGCATTTCATTTTCAACTTGCAAAAATTAGGCACACACTCTAAACGTATTACAAAGGCGAATACTTTTGACATACGAGTTATAATATAAATATCAATATAGATTAATATATTACATACGTGAATGGAGCATCCGAAACAATCAACTACATTTCACAATAGGGCAATAGTTGGCTATCTGGTGTTTGTATCGCATGTATGTACATTCAACACTGCAAGAAAAGAAAATTGTACGGTTCCCACAACAACTGCGTCTATAAATAGCACATACAACGTAGTTTACTAGCCCTCTTGCAACTATATCTATAAATAGCGCAAACAACGTATTTAAGGATCCCTCAACAACTGCGTCTATAAATAGCACATACAACGTAGTTTACTAGTCCTGCTGCAACTATATCTATAAATAGCACATACAATGTAGTTTACTAGTCCTGCTGCAACTATATCTATAAATAGCGCATACAACATAGTTTACTAGTCCTGCTGCAACTATATCTATTAATAGCGCAAACAACGTATTTAAGGATCCCGCAACAACTGCGTCTATAAATAGCACATACAACGTAGTTTACTAGTCCTGCTGCAACTATATCTATAAATAGCGCAAACAACGTATTTAAGGATCCCGCAACAACTGCGTCTATAAATAGCACATACAACGTAGTTTACTAGTCCTGCTGCAACTATATCTATAAATAGCGCATACAATGTATTTAAGTCCTGCTGCAACTATGTCTATAAATAGCACATACAACGTAGTTTACTAGTCCTGCTGCAACTATATCTATAAATAGCGCAAACAACGTATTTAAGGATCCCGCAACAACTGCGTCTATAAATAGCACATACAACGTAGTTTACTAGTCCTGCTGCAACTATATCTATAAATAGCGCATACAATGTAGTTTACTAGTCCTGCTGCAACTATATCTATAAATAGCACATACAATGTAGTTTACTAGTCCTGCTGCAACTATATCTATAAATAGCGCATACAACATAGTTTACTAGTCCTGCTGCAACTATATCTATTAATAGCGCAAACAACGTATTTAAGGATCCCGCAACAACTGCGTCTATAAATAGCACATACAACGTAGTTTACTAGTCCTGCTGCAACTATATCTATAAATAGCGCAAACAACGTATTTAAGGATCCCGCAACAACTGCGTCTATAAATAGCACATACAACGTAGTTTACTAGTCCTGCTGCAACTATATCTATAAATAGCGCATACAATGTAGTTTACTAGTTCTGCTGCAACTATATCTATAAATAGCACATACAACGTAGTTTACTAGTCCTGCTGCAACTATATATATGAATAGCGCAAACAACGTATTTAAGGATCCCGCAACAACTGCGTCTATAAATAGCACATACAACGTAGTTTACTAGTCCTGCTGCAACTATATCTATAAATAGCGCAAACAACGTATTTAAGGATCCCGCAACAACTGCGTCTATAAATAGCACATACAACGTAGTTTACTAGTCCTGCTGCAACTATATCTATAAATAGCGCATACAATGTAGTTTACTAGTCCTGCTGCAACTATATCTATAAATAGCACATACAATGTAGTTTACTAGTCCTGCTGCAACTATATCTATAAATAGCGCAAACAACGTATTTAAGGATCCCGCAACAACTGCGTCTATAAATAGCACATACAACGTAGTTTACTAGTCCTGCTGCAACCATATCTATAAATAGCGCAAACAACGTACTTAAGGATCCTGCAACAACTGCGTCTATAAATAGCGTAGACAACGTATTTTACTGGTCGTGGAGAAACTACATCTATAAATAGCCTAGACAACGTATTTTACTGGTCCTGCTGCAACTATATCTATGAATACCGTATGTAGCGTAGTTTACGGTCGTGGAACAACTACATCTATAAATAGCGTATACAACATACACTGCAATGGAACGAGTCACGTGGTCATCTTACTAGTATAGCTTCTCTTCACAAGCCAATTTTAAGCTTGTTTTTGTGGAATAGTTACGAATGAATGTAAAGACAAGACAGTTCGGGTTTAGTGTTTTATCTAGCTTTGCGTAATTATGTTGTATGTTATTAAGTGGTCTGCCGAAGTGCAGCACGGCTACGTAATGTGTTTTCAATCACCATAGTTACATCTGATGTGCAAATGTAGTAGAATTGGCTCGTTATTACGCCATGCGAGTATGTTGCTGCAATTTATTTGCAGTCGCCATAATGGGTCGGCGACTACATCATGTTCCGTTGCATGTTAGCTTGCTCGATGATTTACTGTCTCCGTCAATTAGCTGTTCTATATGCGAAGTAATTGGACCACTAACTATGCCATACGGTGAATATGGGATTATCAATATAATATGTATGAACTATGCACTACGAACTAATATGACTACATCCCCGCGAGGGGGTGTCACACCCATGAAAGATTAACCCTTTCATTCATAGAGATTTAGGTTAATATACTATTATATCTCCATACAAACGACAGCCATTTAACCCTTTCCTTCATAGAGATTTACGTTAATATACTATTATATCTCCATACAAACGACAGCCATTAACCCTTTCATTCATAGAGATTTACGTTAATATACTATTATATCTCCACACAAACGACAGCCATTTAACCCTTTCCTTCATAGAGATTTACGTTAATATACTATTATATCTCCACACAAACGACAGCCATTTAACCCTTTCCTTCATAGAGATTTACGATAATATACTATAATAGCTCTATACAAACGACAGCCATTTAACCCTTTCCTTCATAGAGATTTACGTTAATATACTATTATATCTCCACACAAACCACAGCCATTTAACCCTTTCCTTCATAGAGATTTAGGTTAATATACTATTATATCTCCACACAAACGACAGCCATTTAACCCTTTCCTTCATAGAGATTTACGTTCATATACTATTATATCTCCACACAAACGACAGCCATTTAACCCTTTCCTTCATAGAGATTTACGTTAATATACTATTATGTCTCCACACAAACCACAGCCATTTAACCCTTTCCTTCATAGAGATTTAGGTTAATATACTATTATATCTCCACACAAACGACAGCCATTTAACCCTTTCCTTCATAGAGATTTACGTTCATATACTATTATATCTCCACACAAACGACAGCCATTCAACCCTTTCCTTCATAGAGATTTACGTTAATATACTATTATATCTCCATACAAACGACAGCCATTTAACCCTTTCCTTCATAGAGCTTTAGGTTAATATACTATTATATATCCACACAAACGACAGCCATTTAACCCTTTCCTTCATAGAGATTTAGGTTAATATACTATTATATCTCCACACAAACGACAGCCATTTAACCCTTTCCTTCATAGAGATTTACGTTAATATACTATTATATCTCCACACAAACGACAGCCATTTAACCCTTTCCTTCATAGAGATTTACGTTAATATACTATTATATCTCCACACAAACGACAGCCATTTAGCTATCATGCAGTGGATAAGTAGTCACCATATCTATCCCACCTTCATATATATATTACTGGGACTTCATAGAGATTTAGGTTAATATACTATTATATCTCCATACAAACGACAGCCATTTAGCTATCATGCAGTGGATAAGTAGTCGACATATCTATCCCACCTCCATACATATTACTGGGACTTCATAGAGATTTAGGTTAATATACTATTATATCTCCACACAAACGACAGCCATTTAGCTATCATGCAGTGGATAAGTAGTCGCCATATCTATCCCACCTCCATAAATATTACTGGGACTACATAGAGATTTAGGTTAATATACTATTATATCTCCATACAAACGACAGCCATTTAGCTATCATGCAGTGGATAAGTAATCGCCATATCTATCCCACCTCCATAAATATTACTGGGACTTCATAGAGATTTAGGTTAATATACTATTATATCTCCACACAAACGACAGCCATTTAGCTATCATGCAGTGGATAAGTAGTCGCCATATCTATCCCACCTCCATAGATATTACTGCGACTACATAGAGATTTAGGTTAATATACTATTATATCTCCATACAAACGACAGCCATTTAGCTATCATGCAGTGGATAAGTAATCGCCATATCTATCCCACCTTCATAGATATTACTGGGACATCATAGAATACATGTGATTCTGGCCTTTGTTATGAACATTGGTTTGGCTACTACATTGTCAATGTATGTTATATTGTATCATGGCGTCAAGAGGTGTTTCTATGAGGGAATGGGTTAAGGGGATATTTATTTGTGTCAGTGATTGGTCGAATTATAGTTCACCGAATGAATACTGAACGTAGTATCATCACGTGTGACGCTTGCCACGAGTGATAACAATAGCTGTCTATGTCCATAAGTGAAACAGTATTCGATCATCCACTTAAGCTAACAAATTTCCATTTTGTAGCCTCGTGACAAGTGATAGTTCTTGAATTGGGAACACTTCTTGATCTTGCATACACAGACACATTTCTGGACGCGTCGCCCATGGGTCCATCAGTGGTGTTAGGTTCAGGTCGTTGTCACGGGTTCGGGCTGTTATATAATGTTGTCATTAGTGGCCGACCCCAGTTGTAGTATGCTCTGTTTTTGTACAGTAGTTGATGTTTTGTATGTTGAACTATAATCATTGAGATCGAATGTGATTAAACTAAGTGGCGAACATACAAATAAATGATGTATACTGTTTGAAAACAAGAGGGTCATAATGGTCCTGTATCGCGCACCTGGCTCCATTGATTACCCCGGGTCACCATTTTAGCAATTTTAAAAGAGAATTGAACATCGATAATTCCTACCAAATGTTGCCAAAATCCGACCTTACATTCGTGAGAATATGCTTTGAAGAATGTGTTCTATTTTTAGAAGAATACTTTTGAAATCTATAATAATAATAGAACGATCGGTTGACCTTTCGGTGACAACTTGACAACAATTACATCAGAGCGATCGCCTTGTCGATACCTACGATTTGATATATGACATGACATATTCGCCTTGTCGATACCTACTATTTGATATATGACATGACATATTCGCCTTGTCGATACCTACGATTTGATATATGACATGACATATTCGCTTTTGACTCATACTGGACCTCCTGGGCAACGCCCATTTTTTGATCCCGTGTCACCGTTTGAACAATTTAAAAGATAGTTGTACATCGAACATTCCTGCCAAGATTCGTTAAAATACGGCTGGCGGTTAGTGAGAAGAAGATATTTTAAGAATGTGTGCAATTTTTATAAGACGGCCATCTTTGATTTCAGGGGAACTTAATTTTACTAACTTTCACCTAAGGCTGAGATGAGATAAAACAGTAATTGGCAGTGGTAGCGCTTTAGCTTCAGGTGTGAAAATGCCGAAGACGATACGACTGTTCCATTAGGCATGACACTTAATTTCCACATTCTCTCTTCTCTCAGATTCCACCAGGAATAAGGTTTCGATTAATCTAACCATGTAAAAACTAGTTTCGCGATCGGACACAAATAAATGTGTATAAACTAGTAATTGGTAAGTGGATATTATGTAATTACGGTTCTTGCATTTACTTTCAGATAAGACTGCATGATGGATTGGGTATTAGTATTCAACGTTTAGCATACTACTCCTGAGAGGTAAGTGCAGGCACAAGCATTTATCACGTGATTTATCAAAAGGGACCCACTGGGTCATTTCCTTAAGCGATTTTCAACATTTAAGGTAATTCCGGTTAGATTGTTCTAAAAATGAATTTTAAAATTACATGCATAGCGCGAAGGTTGTCGTTTTCGCTTGATTAAACTGCTACTGTAACAATTGCTTTCAAAACAAACAAACATTAATCGCGAAGAGCACTAATTGGAAATAATTGGATCCAGATCTACAATGTTGGTTGGCGGGAACAATGGCATATTTGAAACTTTGATAAATTGCAGGAAATATAGACGTTAATTGATTTACACATTCAGTTAACAGCGCGATTGCGTGACGTAACTTTAGACGTCATTTCTCGACATTTATATACAATACACTGTCGCTTTAATTTGCTGACGAGAATATGGACACTATTTGAGAAAAGGGGAATTTTAGGTAATCATTTTAATTAATTGGTGCATGGGAAAACCTGGGATGTTACCTGTGGTACTGTATATTATAACATATCAATAGATCTTCTGATCTAATATAAATGATATAACTTGTATAAGGAAATACTATCGCCATGAATAATCTGTCCCCTCTGTTAGGGGATTGAAAAAGTACCCCAAATCAAGTTGAGATGTTAATATATTAACCAACCAGCGAGCTTGTTACTAATTTCGTTCATACAATCTCTCATGTTGCCAGGCAAATTGTGCACATAATCCCCTCACGTTGTATAATGACAATACAATTATGTAGGTTGAACACAAATAAATTATTGATTTATACAGGTAGAACATCACTAATTTATCAACTGTGACATCGATATTCAGTCTACATCCGTTATGTCAAATTATCCGGTTATCTCGAAGTCGGACGAAAGTCCCCTTTTAGACACTATTATTTTACATATAACTGGCTCCGTTTATATCGAATTTCGTTAAGTCAAACTTCGGTTATGTCGAAGTATTTTGTTCGGTCTGACGGAATTCGACATAACGGATAAACAAACGTTTAAACTTTATTTATTTTATAATGATTGCGAAACAAGCTTTAACAACTTATATTAATCACTCTCGTTGGCTTGGAAGAAAACGTAAATGTGATCATTCGTGTGGGAGGAAACCGGAGAAAACCCACCTGTCCTATCACAATGGCGACCGCCGTATCATCTCACATGCTTCCCGGTCCGAGGATCGAACCCGGGTCGCATTGGTGAGAAGCGAGCGCGCTAACCACTGTGCTAATCGGACAGCCAACATAATGGATGTAGACTGTACTTAACAATTACATGTTCATTTACTGCGTTTCATCGAGGTATGACCTGCCAGTTATTTACACCTAATTTGCATAATCACGTGGTGAAAAGAACATTCAATTGTTATAATTACAACTGTTATTTTACACATTATAAAACAGGTTATCAATTTTATTCGTCACACCTTACAAAACGTAGTCGGCTCGGAATAGTGTGTGTTTTACGTTTATTTATCGTAACTACAGGTTGCCCATATGAGCGACGCTTCCTGAAGAGATTAGTCATTTTATATTTTTGGAGGATAGTGCAGTGATACAGACAGAGACCCCCATTCCAGAGTCTCCTCTGGTTCTTTTACGTGCACGGTGTAAAGCACCGACACGAGACCGCGGTTTAACCTGAAAGACTGTTAATCTGAAAGACTGTTAATTTTATTAGGGTCAGACGGGGGATCGAACATGCGATCCCTGGATAACCAGTCCAGCGTGTTTGCACTTGACTACAGATCCGTCTATGAATAGTAATACGACTAGAATCATTTTATAATTCAGTCGTTATGAACGGCAATCGCATGGGCTGAATCAGCCAATCAGAGTCGGGATATTGCAGGACTTTGAAATTATAATGGTATGTGGTGATAGTCTGATGATCACGGGTATATGAAAAACTTGGCTCTTGGAATCATAATCCAATGGTCACATGTTCGATTCCCCTCTATGATATACTAAAGTGACTAACACTAAGCTCTCTAGGGTTAGACTGTAAACCGAGGTCTCGTGTCGGTTCTTTACATTGTGCACGTGATAGAACTAGTGGTGGCTCTGTCTGTATCACGATCAATACTTGCAAAACGTGCATAGAATACAATCAGATTTCTAAATCCGCGTAAATATGACGCTTGCGAACATATCGGATATAATTCGACCTCAAAAACCGCGAACATATGACACTCATGAACATAGCGGATATAATTCGACCTCAAAAACCGCGAAAATATGACGCTCGTGAACATATCGGATATAATTCGACCTCAAAAACCGCGAAAATATGATGCTCGTGAACATAGCGGATATAATTCGACCTCAAAAACCGCGAAAATATGATGCTCGTGAACATAGCGGATATAATTCGACCTCAAAAACCGCGAAAATATGATGCTCGTGAACATAGCGGATATAATTCGACCTCAAAAACCGCGAAAATATGACGCTCGATAAAACAGCGGAATACAACCCGGTTTCTAGCTCGGCCATCTCTATTTTCCAACATTATAACATACAGTGTCATATGTTCCCCAAATATAAATGTTGGTGGGACAGTTGATTGGAGTAGCTATTACAGTTACATTTCCTAAACTTTTTTGGTTTGTTTATTGTTGTTTATTGTTTCTAAATTCTTATTATCTAAAATGTTGCTTATTCTCTTAATCATTGTCCCTTTTTTCTATTAGTATCATTAAATTTAGTAAAGTACTAGCACAACTCTTGTATTCAGTCTCTTTGTTAATTACAATCTAGTCTTTTGGGGAGGGCCGTAACTAATGTTGTTAAAACTTGTGGCCCAACCCATTTGCTTCAACATATAATGACAATCCTTGAGCAAACAATGCCACGAATCGTGCATTATGGATAGTTATACAAGTTTGTTCATTTGTTTTGTATTGTACATATATAGAATGCAATAAAATATGATTAAACTAAACTATATAAATTTGGCACAAAAAACTATAGTTTTCACCTTTGAGCCACAAGAAAATGGTAAATTTCAATAGGGTTGAGTAATTGCATGTCCCACTAAAGTCACGTACCCTCTACGTTGAAGGTAATTTGGTGGTGAATGTTGCACTGTCACCTGCATTTATAAATTACTGTTTAATTATCACCAAATAGTATGCAAACATTCTAAAAGAATCCAAAATGTAGCTCATATAAAGTATTTTCAAGTCAAATTTGAAAGTCACTTTCACTATTTGTGACAATACCTACTCAGCAAATAAGTTCATGTATCAATAACTCTTAAGGGCTTCCCTACGCCTTATCAACCAATCCATGGCTATTTCAAAATCAGCATCAGGCCGCGAAAATATGACTCACGCGAATATTGCGGAATACAATCCGATCTCAATATATGCTCATTTGGATAGTTTTATTGTTAAAAATAAAATCATAATGGGTAGTATTTCGATGTAGAAAGAATGTTTGTATGTCGTCCAATAAATTGTTCGTATAATGTTGTTGCATTCATTTGACTATATCCTATATATGTATGTATGTATGTATGTATGTATGTTCTACTTCTCAAGCTACGAGCTCGGGGGATATGCTATGGAGCACCACTCTATTCCCTAGTATACAGTATTAGTTATTTCTATGAGATTGTCTGCCTTGCTTGTGGTCATGCATTGTATCGTACATTATTATATAACACATATAAAAGCTTTTCCGCAAACGTCGCTACTTTAGCTTGTTTGGGAGAATAAACATAATCAATAGATAATAGCGCGCGAGAATGCCTGTGTCTGGGCGAAACGTAGGAATATTTGGATAAATGATTCACAAACAATATCATTGTGTAGAATGTCATTCATTATGGAATGTTTCAGAATAAATTTAAACAGGGGCACCTTAAATGGGACACCAGGCGCACTCTACAACATATCATCAAAACACACCATATTTGATGGAATGCGAGCTGTGATGGCAGTGGTTACCCAGGTATACACAGAAGTGAAAGTCGTGATAGCGCAGTGGTTGCGCGTTCGCTTCAGGTGCGAAATGCCCCGAGTTCGCGTCAAGTTGTAGCCGTTACGACTGTACCCTTAGGCAAGGCATTTAAAATCACATTGCCCCTTCTCTCTCCCTCGTGTCGCTGGATTACCTCACGAACGAGGTCTCGAGAGTGATTCATATAAGTTGTAATAACTTGTTTCGCAATCGAGTTCAAATAAATTTGTATACAAGCAGGTATAGCGATTTATGTCCCACATGACTGCACACTAAGTGAGATACAGCTTGCCACATCAACTTGACAGAGATCCACTCCTTACTGCCTGAGCCCAGTCTCAATGTTAGGGCTCTGTTCCCTGTTACACCTAAGTCCATTGTTCCCATCTAATGGCGTCACTCAGAATTCTAACGTTATTGTATGTAACCGTCAATAGCCCTATTTCCGTACACAACCTATTGTCGAATTTGTTTGCAAATGACGTCACCGCCGTCAGCAGCAGGTACTTGGATTATATGATAGACGCTAACGTGCCAAATATGTAACCGGTGGCTACCTTAAATGAATTTAACACCATGCACGTGTACCCCAAATATCCCTTACACAGAGATATGTGCAAATACATATTTGTTAATTTTGTAACGCGAGAAGTATAATGCTTGACCTTACAAGGGCACGTGTCAATCATGCCACAATACTAGAAAACACATGAACATGAAATTGGATTGGTGTCCGAAACGTAGGTCCTTTCGTGTTCATCATGTTGGATCTACATGTGAGTGAAATAGTTGTTTCATTTTGAAACATATTATGCAATCTGAGTTTAGTCAAGCTTATTAAATGTAAGAATGATCACTTTACATAGTAATATTATTTCATCTGTTATAAAAGTGAGTGACTAGAAGCTATTCACATTCAAACCTTAGGTGGCCGAATACAGGGGCAGCCATGGTATACAAATAAGCCTATCTTAAGCAGCCAGCCAAGGGAATCACAGAAAGTTGCTGCTTAGTGCAGGTGGCTGCTTAATAGAGGTGAAATGTATAGTAAAACAGCATTTTGGGAATTTATAAACTGGCTGCTTAATACAGGTTGGCTGCTCAATGGACGTGACCACTAACACAAGTTTGACTGTATGCATACTGTTCTACACTATACTACTCTATTTAACTCCCACGATTAATTGGTATTGTATGGTTCAAATTCAAGTGAGCAGGCATTTGACGTCCGGAAAATATATATATACAGTTACATCTGTGTTAATGGTCATCTCTATTAAGCAGCCAACGTGTATCAAGAAGCCAGTTTCCACATTATCAATATGTTGTTTTATTAAATTAGTATGCATTTGAACTCTATTAAGCAGTCACATGTGCTAAGCAGCCACTTTCTGTGATTCCATTAGCTAGCTGCATAACACAGGTTTGACTGTAGGTAGTATTTGCGAAAGCCCTATTGTAGCATTGAGACTGCACAGAGCGGGGTCGTTCTTTCATTGTGTAGCTGATGCTGGGTTATACCAACAAAGCCCGAACGTATATTGACATTTCACTCGAGAAGTTCCCGTATAACAACTTGTTTTATGTTCGGACACATTGTAACAGTCGGGTTGCACGGCGGGATGGTTGTCGTATTGATCGCTTGCCACTCGGCTGTATAATAACATTGATTTTACGTATAATATATTATTCACAAGGCTAAATCTCTCTAAATCCACTCACGCACATTTCTCTTATAAGAAATAACAACATTTACGGCGTTCTGACAATAACGTAAAAAGCGTCGCTTGAGGCATACATCCTTAACTGTCGCTTGAGGCATACATCCTTAACTTAAGTTGTATGATTTTATTAAATAAGGTGTACACGGCATGTTGCTGAAATGGATCACTGGTTTATATGATGAGACGAGTGGGTAAATGTGTGTTTGTTTGTTCAGGTTTTGCGCCTGCATTAGCACCATTTAATATGGGATAACACATTTCATGGGCAGGCTCCCGCTATTAACCAGTACTTGATTCACCAAGCTCCGTAAGAAACTGCAAACTCTTTCAGAAACGGTCTGGGCGGGGCTCGAACCCGTTACCATCGTCAGTGATGATAGGTTATTGTGGTATATAATAGAATGACCGTAACCGCTCGACAATCTGTTTTATATCATATAATATCAATGTTGTACTGTGCCGGTTCCAGTCTGTCCAATATTCAATTGTTTGCTTCTGGCAAAACAGTTGATATTATCAGAAACTCAATACGGCTCAATTAATGGTCTCGGTGTTAAACTATATTTACATGACTGACCAGGTAAAATAGATGAACGCCTGTTGCAAGGCTATACGTGTGTTAGAATCTTACATAACGATGACAGGTGACTGTTTCCGATGACAATATAATGCAGTTTGTGCGCATCAGTATCTAGTTATCACTAGCTGTACTATGTATCAATGTATGTAATATAGATCGCAAATATATCCCAGTGCTCATAGTCACGTTGTTTTCAAGACAATTCGATCTCATACATATACTTTATAATCATTGGAAGAACCGCATTAGTTCTCTATGCGAATAGTGTTTGCGGTTTGTTTGTGTGTGTATTTACGTTTATTTGTCGTCGCTATCGGTTGCCCATATGAGCGACGTATCCTGAAGAGATTAGTCATTTTAGATTTTGGAGGATAGTGCAATGATACAGACAGAGACCCATTCCAGAGTCTTCTCTGATTCGTTTACGTGCATGGTGCAAAACACCGACACTAGACCTCGGTATAAAGTCCCATCTGAAAGATTGTTAATATTTGTAGGGTCAGACGGGGGATCGAACCTGAGATCCATGAATCCGCAGTCCAAATGTTAACCACTGAACTACAGACCCGTCTATTTGCTGCGGTGGCGAATGAAATAGACTTGTCTAGTTTAGTTTAACCATATTATATTGCCTGTATATACATGCATATAGAAGATACACACTAATTTATTATTATTATTATTATTATTATTATTATTATTATTATTATTATTACTAATAATACAATATAACAAAAGCAAATGTGCTGGTCAACACGTTGTAACAGCATTACATTAAGCCCTTCCCATAGACTGGTCTGATTTACTATATGGTTAGGTGACGTCCCGCAGCGATACGGACACAGATCCAGACTAATACGTATACTTATAATACATGTATATCACACGTGATCAGACCGTTAAAGCCCCAGTAATTATAGTAAGTATGTTTAACATAGTCGAGTTCGCAGCTTCGATCCCCCGTCTGACCCTAATAACATTAACACTCTTTCAGATAGGACGTTAAACCGAGGTCTCGTGTCGGTGCTTTACACCGTGCATGTAAAAGAACCAGAGGAAACTCTGGAATGGGTCTCTCTGTATCATTGCACTATCCTCCAAAATCTAAAATTACTAATCTCTTCAGGAGGCGTCGCTCATATGGGCAATCGGTAGAGACGATAAATAAACGTAAAACACACAATAGTCGAGTTCATTGATGCATCTTTACATACAAAGTGCACCACGCTGATTTCGCAACATACTTAGTTTATACAAATTTATTTTAGCTCGATTGCGAAACAAGTTCTTACAACTTATATTAATCACTCTCGAGACCTCATTCCTGATGGAATCCATCACCACGAGGGAGAGAGAAGAGGCAACGTGGAAATAAATTAAATGCCTTGCCTAAGGGCACAATCGTAACGACTCCAGCGTGACTCGAACTCCGGACCGTTCGCAACTGGAGCGAACACACATCCACTGCACTATCACGACTTCCACTACGCAACATACTTAATATGATATGTGTACACATTACACCTGAAGATCGAACACACTTAATGATGTAATTAAGTCCCAATAACTTCTAATCACTTGCGCCTCACCGTTGCAGGTTCAACTGTTGCACTGGGGGTGTCAAATTATTACACGTGAGAAAACTAGCCAGCTGGCTTGTGGTAGATCGGTGGTTCTACCACTGTGTCCTTCCATGCCTGAACCACTGCTCGGGGGTGCACTAGGGTCGTCCTCGTGAAACAATAGCTGGAGAGTCGCCATAAACCCTAAGCTGTTGGTACCACTTTATACACACAAACAAACAAAAACAAACAAACAAACAAAACAAAACAATCACCTAAAGTCCTAAATCAAGGGAAATCACTCAGTATGAGCCTAGCACCTCGGTTATCAACACAATATTAACGATTACAAAATTATGTATTTACTAGTATTTACATTTCCTATCAACAGAGTTTATGCTTTAACTCTTTCAACACCAAGTAACTGACATGGACTGGTCCATGATATTCTTAGACCAATAAATGAATAAGAAAATTACATTCGGACCAGTTCATTTATCAAGATGGGTAATTTTGTCTAAAATTAGTAATACTACTTGCAAAAAGTGCAGATCCTGATGAGACGGCTCGTCACGAGCCGGCTCATCTGGATCTACGCTTTTTGTAAGCCTATATAGAGGTATGTGGTGTTGAAAGGGTTAATAAACGACTGTATTGTATATTGTATTGTAATTCCCGTGACCTGTAACGCCCTGGACTACCATACCGAATGTCGCGGGTTCGATTCACGGTCGGAAGTTATCAAGCAGCGAGATAGTTAAATAATGGTTACTGATTGTCTATCAGCCTGGCGCATGACCTGCATGTATTGAGTGAAATAAAAGAGATGTTCTGTTCTGTTCTGTTCTGGTAGGATGATGTGTCACGTAAATCTGTAAATGACTGGCCCTTTTTAGTAGAGGAGTACTATGATAAACATTACATACCAGTATACAGGCAAACCTGTCTTAAGCAGCCAGCCAATGACATCACGGAAATTGGCTGCTTAGCACAGGTGGCTGCTTAATAGTAGTCAACTGTATATATTAGACCAACATTTCAGGAATCTGGAAACGGGCCGCTTTTTACAGGTTTGGCTGCTTAATATGTAACCACTAACAAGTGTTCACTGTACTATGCATTGTTGTTGTGTTTCAGGTTCAGCTACGAGACTATTCTTGAACCCAACTCCTACTACTACTGGTAAAATTGCGAAACCTTCATACGCAAATATTAACGACATAGAGATCCCTATAATGGCTGTAGAAGCCGGCTATTGACATTTACGAGTTCAGTATTCATCTACGAGAAAAGACTTGCTATTAGTTTGGTCAGAGTATAATATCTGTGGCGTTAATTAATTGAATTGGCGTAAATACAGTGTCATGCAGCGGTATTAAATTAATACGAGATAATATTTGATGTATATAGTCACTATTCATAGACTCTATAGATACGAGAAAAATGTGTTGATATATTTGGAGTGTAATTAAAAGACAGGTTTTCGTAGGTGAAACATCTCTAATATATATACATGCACGAGCATTGATGAAAGGTGTTGAAAGGGACCAAGATACAGTGGACGTATACTAGTGTTTTCATTCAAATGTTTTCCCCATGAATAATGTTTATGGAACGAGAACCAGTCTTCAAACGTGTATACACAATAGCATTGTGAAATATAATATCATTCCGCGCTCGATAAATGTGTTCAATATGTCCTAATGACAGCCAGTTATTATAAATCTGGATATGTTATGTGATAATGTAAAAAGACGATGACATTTTAAAGAAACGAGAGAAAGGTACTAACAGTGTTAACAAATTAATAAGATTTATAAACAAACGCATCGACGACAATGAAACGCATGGACATGTTATTAATAATGCAGGAGAAAGTGAAAGAGATATAGCAATCGAGCTAATATAAATGTTATAAAAGTTGTGGTATTTTAAGGTTATGATTTCATCATAGAGGGCAGCCAGTGATGCTCGGAATTTAGTGTTATCGATAATTATACAAGCATTGTTGGATGAAAGATTTACCAGGATTACTGTAAAGGAAGAAATGGAATCGTCGAACTAAATCATCAAAGAATATCGCATGGTTTATATAGTGTAAGCTTAGAATTTACAAATAACTTATACCAATCCCATGCATGAAAGAAGACATTGCACACGTGCAAAGCATTAATGTAATAGATGTTTACATGTAGTTCCATTTAGAAAACCATGTTGTTTACTCCATTAAGGTTATTGAATGTACACATTAACGAGAGCACCTTAGCCATTGATGTAGAACCATATCAAGGAGTATGAACCAACAGGACGCAGATAACCGCGTAATAATCAATGTTGGCGGGATACGCCACGAGACTTACAAGGCCACGTTGAAAAAGATTCCCGCCACGAGGCTGTCCAGACTGACAGAAGCATTAGCAAACTACGACCCAGTTCTCAACGAGTACTTCTTCGATCGTCATCCGGGGGTATTCGCTCAGATATTGAACTATTATCGCTCGGGAAAGTTGCATTACCCGACTGATGTATGTGGCCCCTTATTTGAGGAGGAGCTGGAATTCTGGGGCCTAGATTCCAACCAAGTAGAACCGTGTTGTTGGATGACGTACACAACGCACCGAGACACTCAAGATGTATTAGGAATACTAGATAGACTAGATTTAGACACAGATAAGCCCACCGAAGACGATATAATGAAGAAATTTGGCTGGGAAGAGCAGCACAGAGCGGGAGAATTGAACTTTTGGCAACGCATACAGCCCAAAATTTGGGCTCTGTTTGATGAACCTTATTCCTCAACTTCCGCAAAAGTAAGTGCGATATCTTTATTATTTCTTTTAAATGAATCATTTGTGTTTGTTGAATCATGTATGTATGGAACGTCTTTGTACCATGCAAATCAGAGTTTATGTATTCAGCAATGTGTGCTGGGCTGGAGGTACTGTGTGCTGGGCTGGAGGTACTGTGTGCTGGGCTGGAGGTACTGTGTGCTGGGCTGGAGGTACTGTGTGCTGGGCTGGAGGTACTGTGTGCTGGGCTGGAGGTACTGTGTGCTGGGCTGGAGGTACTGTGTGCTGGGCTGGAGGTACTGTGTGCTGGGCTGGAGGTACTGTGTGCTGGGCTGGAGGTACTGTGTGCTGGGCTGGAGGTACTGTGTGCTGGGCTGGAGGTACTGTGTGCTGGGCTGGAGGTACTGTGTGCTGGGCTGGAGGTACTGTGTGCTGGGCTGGAGGTACGTTTCTACAGTGGTATGATTAGATCGATATCGGTTTGTATACTTATAGCTCGCGTATCTTCACAACTCTTCTAAGGAAACATTCAATCATCTTATGTTACTTTCAGCATTTTTTAACAAATGTGTTTTCAATTTAGTTTTGAGCATCAGTTACACACACACACATCGCTTGCGCAGCGCACTTCACCATGATATACTAACATTATTTTATAAACAATCAAAACAAAATTTATAGATCAAATGTCTAGATCCTTTGCGAAATAAAAAAAACTAACGAGACAAAATAAATACTTGGCATCAGATATTTCGTCATAGTTTAGAGTTTGTTTACTGTTGATATTGTCTGGACTATGAACAGTTGGCCAGGTTGTTGATATTGTCTGAACTATGAACAGTTGGCCAGGTTGTTGATATTGTCTGGAATATGAACAGTTGGCCAGGTTGTTGATATTGTCTGGAATATGAACAGTTGGCCAGGTTGTTGATATTGTCTGGAATATGAACAGTTGGCAAGGTTGTTGATATTGTCTGGACTATGAACAGTTGGCAAGGTTGTTGATATTGTATATATACTAGTATACTATATACTATATAATATACTGTTTTATGCCTCAGACAGACATATAGACAGACATACACACAGACAAACACACACACACACACATACACACATACAGACACATACACAAACAGACAGACAGACACACATACACACCGACAAACACACAGACAGACACATACACATACAGACATACATACACATAGACAGACACACACACAGACAAACACACACACAGACAGACACATACACACACAGACAGACACATAGACAGACAGACACACAGACAAACAAACACACACGCACAGACATACACATACACACATACAGACACATACACAAACAGACAGACAGACACACATACACACAGACAAACACACACACAGACATACACATACACACACAGACAGACAGACAGACACACATACACACAGACAAACATACACACAGACATACACACATACACACATACACACAGACAAACATACACACAGACAGACACACAGCCACACACACAGACATACACACACAGAGACAAACACACACACACACAGACAGATACACATACAAACACACACATACAGACAGACAGACAGACAGACAGACAGACAGACAGACAGACAGACAGACAGACAGACAGACAGACAGACAGACAGACAGACAGACACAGACAGACAGACAGACAGACAGACAGACAGACAGACAGACAGACAGACAACAGGCAGGCAGGCAGCAGGCAGGCAGACAGGCAGACAGGCAGGCAGGCAGGCAGGCAGCAGGCAGGCAGGCAGGCAGGCAGACAGGCAGGCAGGCAGGCAGGCAGGCAGGCAGGCAGGCAGGCAGGCAGGCAGCAGCAGCGGCAGGCAGGCAGGCAGGCAGGCAGGGGCAGGCAGGCAGGCAGGCAGGCAGGCAGGCAGGCAGGCAGGCAGGCAGGCAGGCAGGCAGGCAGGCAGGCAGGCAGGCAGGCAGGCAGGCAGGCAGGCAGGCAGGCAGGCAGGCAGACAGACAGACAGACAGACAGACAGACAGACAGACAGACAGACAGACAGACAGACAGGCAGGCAGGCAGGCAGACAGACACACAGACAGACAGACAGGCAGACAGGCAGACAGGCAGACAGACAGACAGGCAGCCAGCCAGACAGACAGCCAGACAGACAGACAGACAGCTGTATTCGGTGTACGACTGGTATTATTGATATTGGTTCAAATTAAAGATAGCCGTAGTATTGAGATGGATTCAACCTCATAAACCTTGGTTGTGTACTCGAGTCCCATCATAGCGACGCTGGTTGTGTCCTTATGCTAGACACTTAAAATCCATATTTCCTCTTCTCTTCTGCACCATCGCGATGTACTAGAATGAGGCCCTGAAAGCGATTACTCTAATGTTGTAAGAACTTGTTTTGCGATCGAATTAAAAGACATATTCTATAGTCCAATCCTTATTTCAATTGTTGTAAATAATCATGTACTTGATAGAAAATAAATATGATTAAACCAAGACATAGTCACAACTATTAAAACTATTCATTATTTGGCAACAAGCCAACTAACCCCTATGTCCGATTAGCGCATTGGTTAGCGCGCTCGCTTCTCCCCAATGCAACTCGGGTTCGATCCTCGGACCGGGAGGTATGTGAGATGGTACGGTGGTCGCCATATCGGACATGTGGATTTTCTCCGGGTACTCCGGTTTCTTCCCACACGAATGACCCCATATACGCTTTCATTCGCACCAACGAGAGTGATTAATATAAGTTGTTAGAACTTGCTTCGCAATCGTTGTAAAATAAATAAAGCTTAAAAAGAACACTCACTGCCCTCACTATCATATCATACTACAGTTGCAACAACTAACACTCACTGCCCTCACTATCATATCATACTACAGTTGCAACAACTAACACTCACTGACCTCACTATCGTATCATACTACAGTTGCAACAACTAACACTCACTGCCCTCACTATCGTATCATACTACAGTTGCAACAACTAACACTCACTGCCCTCACTATCATACCATACTACAGTTGCAACAACTAACACTCACTGCCCTCACTATCGTATCATACTACAGTTGCAACAACTAACACTCACTGCCCTCACTATCATATCATACTACAGTTGCAACAACTAACACTCACTGACCTCACTATCGTATCATACTACAGTTGCAACAACTAACACTCACTGACCTCACTATCGTATCATACTACAGTTGCAACAACTAACACTCACTGCCCTCACTATCGTATCATACTACAGTTGCAACAACTAACACTCACTGCCCTCACTATCGTACCATACTACAGTTGCAACAACTAACACTCACTGCCCTCACTATCGTATCATACTACAGTTGCAACAACTAACACTCACTGACCTCACTATCGTATCATACTACAGTTGCAACAACTAACACTCACTGCCCTCACTATCGTATCATACTACAGTTGCAACAACTAACACTCACTGCCCTCACTATCGTATCATACTACAGTTGCAACAACTAACACTCACTGCCCTCACTATCGTATCATACTACAGTTGCAACAACTAACACTCACTGCCCTCACTATCGTATCATACTACAGTTGCAACAACTAACACTCACTGCCCTCACTATCGTATCATACTACAGTTGCAACAACTAACACTCACTGACCTCACTATCATATCATACTACAGTTGCAACAACTAACACTCATTGACCTCACTATCGTATCATACTACAGTTGCAACAACTAACACTCACTGACCTCACTATCGTATCATACTACAGTTGCAACAACTAACACTCACTGCCCTCACTATCATATCATACTACAGTTGCAACAACTAACACTCACTGTCCTCACTATCGTATCATACTACAGTTGCAACAACTAACGCTCACTGCCCTCACTATCGTATCATACTACAGTTGCAACAACTAACACTCACTGCCCTCACTATCGTATCATACTACAGTTGCAACAACTAACACTCACTGCCCTCATTATTATATCATACTACAGTTGCAACAACCTAACACTCACTGCCCTCACTATCGTATCATACTACAGTTGCAACAACTAACACTCACTGCCCTCACTATCGTATCATACTACAGTTGGAACAACTAACACTCACTGCCCTCACTATCGTATCATACTACAGTTGCAACAACTAACACTCACTGCCCTCACTATCGTATCATACTACAGTTGCAACAACTAACACTCACTGCCCTCACTATCATATCATACTACAGTTGCAACAACTAACACTCACTGCCCTCACTATCGTATCATACTACAGTTGCAACAACTAACACTCACTGCCCTCACTATCGTATCATACTACAGTTGCAACAACTAACACTCACTGACCTCACTATCATATCATACTACAGTTGCAACAACTAACACTCACTGCCCTCACTATCGTATCATACTACAGTTGCAACAACTAACACTCACTGCCCTCACTATCATACCATACTACAGTTGCAACAACTAACACTCACTGCCCTCACTATCGTACCATACTACAGTTGCAACAACTAACACTCACTGCCCTCACTATCGTATCATACTACAGTTGCAACAACTAACACTCACTGACCTCACTATCATATCATACTACAGTTGCAACAACTAACACTCACTGCCCTCACTATCGTATCATACTACAGTTGCAACAACTAACACTCACTGACCTCACTATCATATCATACTACAGTTGCAACAACTAACACTCATTGACCTCACGATCATATCATACTACAGTTGCAACAACTAACACTCACTGCCCTCACTATCGTATCATACTACAGTTGCAACAACTAACACTCACTGCCCTCACTATCATATCATACTACAGTTGCAACAACTAACACTCACTGCCCTCACGATCATATCATACTACAGTTGCAACAACTAACACTCACTGCCCTCACTATCGTATCATACTACAGTTGCAACAACTAACACTCACTGCCCTCACTATCGTATCATACTACAGTTGCAACAACTAACACTCACTGCCCTCACTATCGTATCATACTACAGTTGCAACAACTAACACTCACTGACCTCACTATCATATCATACTACAGTTGCAACAACTAACACTCATTGACCTCACGATCATATCATACTACAGTTGCAACAACTAACACTCACTGACCTCACTATCATATCATACTACAGTTGCAACAACTAATATTCATTGACCTCACTATCATATCATACTACAGTTGCAACAACTAACACTCATTGACCTCACTATCATATCATACTACAGTTGCAACAACTAACACTCACTGCCCTCACTATCGTACCATACTACAGTTGCAACAACTAACACTCACTGCCCTCACTATCGTATCATACTACAGTTGCAACAACTAACATTCACTGACCTCACTATCATATCATACTACAGTTGCAACAACTAACACTCATTGCCCTCACTATCGTACCATACTACAGTTGCAACAACTAACACTCACTGCCCTCACTATCGTATCATACTACAGTTGCAACAACTAACACTCACTGACCTCACTATCATATCATACTACAGTTGCAACAACTAACACTCACTGACCTCACTATCGTATCATACTACAGTTGCAACAACTAGCACTCACTGCCCTCACTATCGTATCATACTACAGTTGCAACAACTAACACTCACTGACCTCACTATCGTATCATACTACAGTTGCAACAACTAACACTCACTGACCTCACTATCGTATCATACTACAGTTGCAACAACTAACACTCACTGCCCTCACTATCGTATCATACTACAGTTGCAACAACTAACACTCACTGCCCTCACTATCGTATCATACAACAGTTGCAACAACTGACGCGCGTATCTTTATATTGTCCAATACGTCAAATACATCTTTACGTTATCAAATGAAGAGGCAAGTATACAACAATTGCATTGAATGTCATGCTTAGAAACAGTAATTATAACATTAGTAAACCCTAGAACGACACATGTCAGCCATATCGACCATAGTTGTGCTTTGGATTATATTAAAATATAAATTAGATATGAGTTGCGCGACAGCTGACACATTTAGAGGACAGAAGGGTTAACTGAGTTCTAAGATACCAACATTAACTGTACAGAAAACAAGCAATGAACGTAAGAATGTCGCGACCTAATATACAACATCAAGGTGTCTGAGGGTACATTCTGACTAGAATGTCGCGACCTAATATACAACATCAAGGTGTCTGAGGGTAGATTCTGACTAGAATGTCGCGACCTAATATACAACATCAAGGTGTCTGACAGTAAATTCTGACTAGAATGTCGCGACCTAATATAAAACATCAAGGTGTCTGACAGTAAATTCTGACTAGATTGTCGCGACCTAATATACAACATCAAGGTGTCTGAGGGTAGATTCTGACTAGAATGTCGCGACCTAATATACAACATCAAGGTGTCTGAGGGTAGATTCTGACTAGAATGTTGCGACCTAATATACAACATCAAGGTGTCTGAGGGTAGATTCTGACTAGAATGTCGCGACCTAATATACAACATCAAGGTGTCTGAGAGTAAATTCTGACTAGAATGTCGCGACCTAATATACAACAGCAATGTGTCTGTGAGTACATTCTGACTAGAATGTCGCGACCTAATATACAACATCAAGGTGTCTGACGGTAAATTCTGACTAGAATGTCGCGACCTAATATACAACATCAAGGTGTCTGACAGTAAATTCTGACTAGAATGTCGCGACCTAATATACAACATCAACGTGTCTGTGAGTACATTCTGACTAGAATGTCGCGACCTAATATACAACATCAAGGTGTCTGACAGTAAATTCTGACTAGAATGTCGCGACCTAATATACAACAGCAATGTGTATGTGAGTACATTCTGACTAGAATGTCGCGACCTAATATACAACATCAAGGTGTCTGACAGTAAATTCTGACTAGAATGTCGCGACCTAATATACAACATCAAGGTGTCTGACAGTAAATTCTGACTAGAATGTCGCGACCTAATATACAACATCAAGGTGTCTGAGAGTACATTCTGACTAGAATGTCGCGACCTAATATACAACATCAAGGTGTCTGAGAGTAAATTCTGACTAGAATGTCGCGACCTAATATACAACATCAAGGTGTCTGAGAGTACATTCTGACTAGAATGTCGCGACCTAATATACAACATCAAGGTGTCTGACAGTAAATTCTGACTAGAATGTCGCGACCTAATATACAACATCAAGGTGTCTGTGGGTACATTCTGACTAGAATGTCGCGACCTAATATACAACATCAAGGTGTCTGAGAGTAAATTCTGACTAGAATGTCGCGACCTAATATACAACATCAAGGTGTCTGAGAGTACATTCTGACTAGAATGTCGCGACCTAATATACAACATCAAGGTGTCTGAGAGTAAATTCTGACTAGAATGTCGCGACCTAATATACAACATCAAGGTGTCTGACAGTAAATTCTGACTAGAATGTCGCGACCTAATATACAACATCAAGGTGTCTGAGAGTAAATTCTGACTAGAATGTCGCGACCTAATATACAACATCAAGGTGTCTGAGGGTACATTCTGACTAGAATGTCGCGACCTAATATACAACATCAAGGTGTCTGAGGGTAAATTCTGACTAGAATGTCGCGACCTAATATACAACACAAGGTGTCTGAGAGTAAATTCTGACTAGAATGTCGCGACCTAATATACAACACAAGGTGTCTGAGAGTAAATTCTGACTAGAATGTCGCGACCTAATATACAACATCAAGGTGTCTGAGAGTAAATTCTGACTAGAATGTCGCGACCTAATATACAACATCAAGGTGTCTGACAGTAAATTCTGACTAGAATGTCGCGACCTAATATACAACATCAAGGTGTCTGAGAGTAAATTCTGACTAGAATGTCGCGACCTAATATACAACATCAAGGTGTCTGAGAGTACATTCTGACTAGAATGTCGCGACCTATTTGGTGTTGGGTTTTGTGTGTGGTTATACAACATCAAGTGTCTGAGAGTAATTCTGACTAGAATGTCGCGACCTAATATACAACATCAAGGTGTCTGTGGGTACATTCTGACTAGAATGTCGCGACCTAATATACAACATCAAGGTGTCTGAGAGTAAATTCTGACTAGAATGTCGCGACCTAATATACAACATCAAGGTGTCTGTGGGTACATTCTGACTAGAATGTCGCGACCTAATATACAACATCAAGGTGTCTGAGAGTAAATTCTGACTAGAATGTCGCGACCTAATATACAACATCAAGGTGTCTGTGGGTACATTCTGACTAGAATGTCGCGACCTAATATACAACATCAAGGTGTCTGAGAGTAAATTCTGACTAGAATGTCGCGACCTAATATACAACATCAAGGTGTCTGTGGGTACATTCTGACTAGAATGTCGCGACCTAATATACAACATCAAGGTGTCTGAGAGTAAATTCTGACTAGAATGTCGCGACCTAATATACAACATCAAGGTGTCTGTGGGTACATTCTGACTAGAATGTCGCGACCTAATATACAACATCAAGGTGTCTGAGAGTAAATTCTGACTAGAATGTCGCGACCTAAATATCCCACACAGGGTGTTTGAGAGTAAATTCTGACTAGAATGTAGCGACCTAAATATCCCACACAGGGTGTTTGAGAGTAAATTCTGACTAGAATGTCGTGACCTAAATATCCCACACAGGGTGTTTGAGAGTAAATTCTGACTAGAATGTCGCGACCTAAATATCCCACACAGGGTGTTTGCGTGAGAATGTGACAGTCCGAATACAGCGACTACCCAGGTCCATTCTCTCCCGATTAGCCACATATATGTGTATACCTTACCATCAATTATATTCGCATTGCAAGTCTAATTGATGATCTCATCTGCTGCAGACTGCAGTAGTTGGCTTATGATGGCTATCACGACAAGAAAAAAAGCACCCAATTACTTCAATGAGACGACTTGAGGCACAGACATTACCATTTTAAGTGATACAAAGTTATGTTCAAATTCACCGACAGGGTAACTTTTTCGTCTTGTTAACGACATTTTCTTTTTCGTAAAACCAATATTGTCCGATAAACAGAAACGGGCTCTACTATACCGCTAATACAGTTAATAATAGCAGTAGTTAGATAGACAGGTACACATTGATACAACAATATCCACTTATCACTGTTGTTTATACAAATTTATTTTAGCTCGATTGCGAAACAAGTTCTTTCAACTTATATAAATCACTCTCGAGACCTCATTCCTGATGGAATCCATCGCCACGAGGGAGAGAAGAGGCAACGTGGAATTTAAATGCCTTGCCTAAGGACACAATCGTAACATATCACTGTAATACTAAAACAGATACGATTCCTGAACAAAGCATGTATAATGAGGTACCTCGCTGGTTTTTCTATTACCTCCCTTGGCAGATAAAGTCCGAATTTTACCTAAATGTATAGCAGTCCTTTCAGTTGGAATCCTTTGTGTTTACAGTTGTACAATAAGCAGAGGTTGCGTTATGATAAATGTGATTTTATCCAAATCATGTTAGTTAATTGATAAATCAAATCTAAAGGATATCTGTCGAGATATAGTAACATAATAATTATAATATGAGAAAGTGGAAGAAAATTGATAGCATGGCGTGCAAAGGAAACAACGATAAAAACAGAGGAAACAACTTAAGAGGAGCTACTTACGTTTAGGGAGTATTTAGGGGAAGTAACTTACCAATGTCTCTCATTAAAGATATTGCTGTTTCTTATATTACCTCCCTTGACATATATAGTCCGATTTATCCCTAAATGTATCTTGGTCCGTTTAGTTGGAATCCGTTGTTTCTGTTGTTGTTTTCTAACCAGATGTTGCGGTAGGATAAATGTATTTTAATTAATTTAAAACCAATTTATACAGTAAAGTTCCCATTGGATATACTGTGTCGCAAACTCTCCTTTTTCTTCTCGTAATAATATGTCTAGGTTGCTACGGCTCTTACCAGGGTCTATCCTATTGTAGACTCGCTGGAGTTGTCTAGGGGGTTTCTTCGTTATTATATGTATTAATGATAACTCAACACAGTATTACATTTCTTCTATATAATATCTTGTTTAAATTGGCATCAGAAATATCCAGTTATATATAATCAGTGATCTATATATATATACATCGTATCATTAAAAGCTTATTTAACAATCCATTTGTGTGAGCCGACTATGCGCTTACACAGTATATTTAACATCCAATCTTTCTAATCCGTCATTACTCAATATCACTATAATCTAATCACTGTTTCTGATTAGATTAACTTTTAATCAACTTCTGGTATGGTTCGCCGAAACTCTATGATTCTTCTGTGGCTGAACAATTTAATTATTCGACAAATCTTTATAAGTTATATTTCTTATAATGTCAATAATATCTAAGTATCATAAATACAGTTTATATGTTCTATATACTAGATTGAGATCACGACCTTTCTCGCTCCTGGAGTTAGGCTCTAGTATGTCTGATCTATGTTAATAAAATCCATTTCTTATATACATAATTGAATCAGTGTATATATGATATAACAATTCCTAAAACATCTGTTATTCCTAAACATCTGTTATGTTATCTAATATTACACCATCAAACCAGTTCGGTGCCTTTGTATTACATAACTGGACATCTGCAACCACGGCCTGTTATCTAATATTACACCATCAAACCAGTTCGGTGCCTTTGTATTACATAACTGGACACCTGCAACCACGGCCTTGATAAACTGAGATTAGGCCTAACATCTTAAGTCATTTCCCGCGCGAAGCGAGATTGATAATTTTAGGCGCGAAAATAATATTAGATGATTATGCATAAAACATATATATATATTACATGGTAAACATTTGGCCATATATAGAAACAGTTTAATGTATTTATATAATACATTACTATTTATATATAACAATAATAAATATTTCGTGCAAATTGGGGTTTTGCACAACTGTAGGATAGATGTCGAGATTTAATAATTACAAAATGAGAAAACGGATGCATATGTATAGCATGTAATGTAAGGGAAATAACGATAACATTAGAGGAAACCAATTAAGTGGAACACTCTACAGTTAGGAATATTTAGGGGCAGTAAGCCAGTAACTGACTAATGTTTCTCAATGAGCCCGCAAGTAAAGTAGTACACTCTATTAAATACATCACTCGACACACACTAGTGAACCCACTATATAACCGAATAGGTGCTTAGGTATGGAAACAGTTTAGCTCTACAGCTATGCGCACTGCTGTGCGTTTCTGGACGCTAACCTACTGTTTATGGACGCTAACCTACTTGTTTCTGGACGCTAACCTACTGTTTATGGACGCTAACCTACTTGTTTCTGGACGCTAACCTACTTGTTTCTGGACGCTAACCTACTTGTTTCTGGACGTTAACCTACTTGTTTCTGGACGCTAACCTACTTGTTTCTGGACGCTAACCTACTGTTTATGGACGCTAACCTACTGTTTCTGGACGCTAACCTACGTTTATGGACGCTAACCTACTGTTTTGGACGCTAACCTACTTGTTTCTGGACGCTAACCTACTGTTTCTGGACGCTAACCTACTTGTTTCTGGACGCTAACCTACTTGTTTATGGACGCTAACCTACTTGTTTCTGGACGCTAACCTACTGTTTCTGGACGCTAACCTACTTGTTTCTGGACGCTAACCTACTGTTTATGGACGCTAACCTACTGTTTCTGGACGCTAACCTACTGTTTAGACGCTAACCTACTGTTCTGGACGCAACCTACTGTTTTGGACGCTAACCTACTGTTTTGGACGCTAACCTACTGTTTGGACGCTACCTACTGTTTGGACGTTAACCTACTTGTTTCTGGACGCTAACCTACTGTTTCTGGACGCTAACCTACTTGTTTCTGGACGCTAACCTACTTGTTTCTGGACGCTAACCTACTTGTTTCTGGACGCTAACCTACTTGTTTCTGGACGCTAACCTACTTGTTTCTGGACGCTGACCTACTTGTTTCTGGACGCTAACCTACTGTTTCTGGACGTTAACCTACTGTTTCTGGACGCTGACCTACTTGTTTCTGGACGCTAACCTACTTGTTTCTGGACGCTAACCTACTGTTTCTGGACGCTAACCTACTGTTTCTGGACGCTAACCTACTTGTTTCTGGACGCTAACCTACTGTTCTGGACGTTAACCTACTGTTTCTGGACGCTAACCTACTTGTTTCTGGACGCTAACCTACTTGTTTCTGGACGCTAACCTACTTGTTTCTGGACGCTAACCTACTGTTTCTGGACGCTAACCTACTTGTTTCTGGACGTTAACCTACTTGTTTCTGGACGCTAACCTACTGTTTCTGGACGCTAACCTACTTGTTTCTGGACGCTAACCTACTGTTTCTGGACGCTAACCTACTTGTTTCTGGACGCTAACCTACTTGTTTCTGGACGCTAACCTACTTGTTTCTGGACGCTAACCTACTTGTTTCTGGACGCTAACCTACTTGTTTCTGGACGTTAACCTACTTGTTTCTGGACGCTAACCTACTGTTTCTGGACGCTAACCTACTGTTTCTGGACGCTAACCTACTTGTTTCTGGACGCTAACCTACTTGTTTCTGGACGCTAACCTACTTGTTTCTGGACGCTAACCTACTTGTTTCTGGACGTTAACCTACTTGTTTCTGGACGCTAACCTACTGTTTCTGGACGCTAACCTACTGTTTCTGGACGCTAACCTACTTGTTTCTGGACGCTAACCTACTTGTTTCTGGACGCTAACCTACTTGTTTCTGGACGCTAACCTACTGTTTCTGGACGTTAACCTACTTGTTTCTGGACGCTAACCTACTTGTTTCTGGACGCTAACCTACTTGTTTCTGGACGCTAACCTACTTGTTTCTGGACGCTAACCTACTTGTTTCTGGACGCTAACCTACTTGTTTCTGGACGCTAACCTACTTGTTTCTGGACGCTAACCTACTTGTTTCTGGACGCTAACCTACTTGTTTCTGGACGCTAACCTACTGTTTCTGGACGCTAACCTACTTGTTTCTGGACGTTGTTTCTGGACGCTAACCTACTTGTTTCTGGACGCTAACCTACTGTTTCTGGACGCTAACCTACTTGTTTCTGGACGCTAACCTACTTGTTTCTGGACGCTAACCTACTTGTTTCTGGACGCTAACCTACTTGTTTGTGGACGCTGACCTACTTGTTTCTGGACGCTAACCTACTTGTTTGAGGCCCTGGTGGAAAGTTGACCTGGTGCTATTGACCGATAGTTTTAGATAAATAGAGATACTATGCACAGAGACCATGAGCAGGTTGAAAGCAATTGAAAATCACATTATGGTTCCAGCCACTGCCGTTTGAAATAGTGTCAGCGCTGACGCTTTCGTGTAAACACGGCGTTCTAGCGCTATTTAAGAGAATGAGTCCATCATTTATCATCATAACAGAGACAATTGTTCGGTTAAGTGACTGATAATATCATATTTCAGTCATGGACATAGAAATCTATTATTATCATACATGACGCTAGCTCGAGGTCACTGTTCATTCGGTGAACAATAATTCGATCACACACTGAAATAAATAAATGCCCCCAAATCAATTGGGTTTCTCTTGCAAAATACTTGATTAACATCTCTAATCAACAAGCAAAAACATGCCCGTATCAAATTAGAGCGTTTATAAAATTGCTGTTGTTTTTACATAATATGAAACACGAAGTTAGTTGCATTTCGAGATTAATCAAATGTGGCCATACATATACATGTTGAATTAAGCAAACAAATCATTAACATTCAATTATAAACATTATTAATTTTACAACGACTGCGAAGCAATCTTTAACAACTTACATTAATCACTCAGTTTGGAGAGGGTAGAAGCCTGTTGTTATTATTGAGGAAGGAAACCGGCGTACCCGGAACAAAACTCCACCTGTCCAATCTGGCGACAACCATACCATCTCACATTCTTCCCCGTCCGTGGATCAAAACCGGGTTACATTGGTGAGAAACTAGCGTGCAAACCACTCGGCTAATCGGACATATATATACATCTATAGCTATTTCCGGCTACATTGTAACCTCGGATTCGACTATGCATACAACATTATGATCACGTAAGGTGGGGGCAGGGAGGGATGGAGTGGAGGGTGGTTAGGGAGGCGATTTGAGCCACAATTTGCAATATTTTGTCTGTTGTCGTCATTATTGTTTACAGAATGGTTGGTATTGTATTACATATTTAAAACACAGTGGTTGTTTCTGTGCACGTCTAACACCATGAGCAGATGAATATGACTAGCTGGTAAACACTTATGGGTGCATTAAACGAACATGGTCAAATAACCCACCGTATGGGGTAAATTGTGCCATGTCAAGGGGTAAGTTGTGCCATGTCAAGGGGTAAGTTGTGCCATGTCAAGGGGTAAGTTGTGCCATGTCAAGGGGTAAGTTGTTTAGGGTTGCATTTCTCCCGCAGCTGTATGAACATCGACCAGGCACACATAACAGCAATGAGTGGTATGTCGCTTCCTTGTTTAAAATGTAAGCAACACTCGATTCTAAATCACAGGTCTGAGCGCGTGTCAGTCTTGCACTGCGATCAATGACGTCATAGTACTCGCTGACATACACGAACCAATCAGAAACAGTAGAAAGATGACAGTTGCTATGTGAGAATGCAATATCCGGTATTAACATGGTGTTTCTATTTCCAGTGATCACTTTTAGAAGCTGATTCATCCAATCACTACTTGGTACTTGCATATATTTGATTCACAAAGGTCCCGTATGTACCGATTGTGTAGGTCGTCCGTACATCATACGTTGTCTCTGTACGTCATGTCCGATGCTCACCTCTAAGTATTCGCGTCTGTTTGTAGACCTTAGCATTGCTCCACTGAGCTAAATATTAGGTTTGTTGTGTACTTGAATAACACAAGAAGTATAATAAGTTAGTTTCTGTTGGCTGTCAAAATTAAAAACTACAGACAAAACAAATTCATTAGAATATATTACGTTATAATTAACTGTTCATGAATGTAATAAAATAGCTAAAATACAAAAGTACATCTAACCAGGAAATACGAAACGCACCCAGTGGCAGAGAAAATGCCATATTGCACTGAGAAAACTCAATCATCCATTGGAAAGTTGGAAAGTATAATAGAAATATTATGTTCTTGGAAAGGCTGTGCCATATACATCGCTTCAAGTAATATTTGTTATCGACATTAACAGTCTTTCGGATGGGACTTTAAACGGATGTCTCGTGTCGGTGCTTTATACCTTGCACGTAAAAGAACCAGAAGATACTCTGGAATGGGTCTTTGCATATGGGCAGCCGGTAGCGACGATAAATAAACGTACAAAACACTTGTTATCGACATTGTTGCTATGAACGTGAATCACTAATATGGCAACAACGCAATACAACAGCAATAGTATGCAGGCAACACAGTTGGTGTCGATGCTAACCAAACAAACACATACATGTCAACAGACTAATGAGTTAACTTACCACATGGACTGTGCTAAGTGATACTGACAGTTGAAAATGCACGAACGATTATTTGTTAAGTACATGTGTATAAGAATATATAAATAACATGTTTCTAGTGTAACATTTCTATCCAATCAAAATGCTTGAAACAGAGTAAAACCAAAAAGGTGTAGCAGTTCCATCCAATCAAATGACATGATACAGAGCATAGTCGAAACAGTTTTACTGTAGCAACTGAAGCCAATCAAAAGACTTAACACAGAGCATATGTAGACATGTTTGTTGCGTAACAACGCAAGTCGAGTTCCAGAATTCAGCAACGTTGTTTTACTACCTTGTCGTGGCATGTATGTTACAAAACGTTTTCCAAAATGACAATCTGAATTTCCAACTTTCTTGTTCATTGCACTCTGCGCAAGCTATCGGATTCAACCAACCATGTAACGTGAAACAAATATCTGCGAACCGTATACTCACGTGACAGCCCGAACTATGTTCTATTATTTTATCAGAGGTTCATATAAAACTCTATACAGTGTTCAAGTATCTGTAGCGACCTTTAGAAGACGAGCTGGTGTAAACATGTTATGCCTAGTATCCATGGAAACGTCGATTTTCTCGTATAAGACATCGCTTCCCCATTCTAGTGAATGGTTACAAATATACATTCTCGATTTCTCTTACAATGGCTGTAAATAGACACGATATAGAATGAGTACGGAGAGACAATAATAGATACAATTTCAACATAGCTCTATATTAAAATAGATACATAGGTGGTGTTGTTATTACATTACTTGCATAACTCAGTCAGTATTATATAATATGTGTAGATACATAGGTGGTTGTACTTACAATATCAGCATAACTCAGTCAGTATTATATAATATGTGTAGATACATAGGTGGTTGTACTTACAATATCAGCATAACTCAGTCAGTATTATATAATATGTGTAGATACATAGGTGGTTGTACTTACAATATCAGCATAACTCAGTCAGTATTATATAATATGTGTAGATACATAGGTGGTTGTACTTACAATATCAGCATAACTCAGTCAGTATTATATAATATGTGTAGATACATAGGTGGTTGTACTTACAATATCAGCATAACTCAGTCAGTATTATATAATATGTGTAGATACATAGGTGGTTGTACTTACAATATCAGCATAACTCAGTCAGTATTATATAATATGTGTAGATACATAGGTGGTTGTACTTACAATATCAGCATAACTCAGTCAGTATTATATAATATGTGTAGATACATAGGTGGTTGTACTTACAATATCAGCATAACTCAGTCAGTATTATACAATTGCATGTATATACATAGGTGGTTGTACTTACAATTCAACATAACTCAGTCTGTATTATAATATCGATACATAGATGGTTTTGCTACGCATTCAACATAACTCTGTATTATAATATCGATACATAGATGGTTTTGCTACGCATTCAACATAACTCAGTCTGTATTATAATATCGATACATAGATGGTTTTGCTACGCATTCAACATAACTCAGTCTGTATTATAATATCGATACATAGATGGTTTTGCTACGCATTCAACATAACTCAGTCTGTATTATAATATCGATACATAGATGGTTTTGCTACGCATTCAACATAACTCAGTCTGTATTATAATATCCATACATAGATGGTTTTGCTACGCATTCAACATAACTCAGTCTGTATTATAAAATAGATATATAGTTGTTGTGTTACCTACAACAGTATTATAATGCTTACCTCTCTACTTTTATTTTGAAGAGTTCACGAGAAAGAGCAAGAAGCTAACGATATATTTTTGCTACATTACCATTACTCATAATTGGCAGCAGTGACCATGCTCGTTTATTTCCAGAAACAATATATTTTCATAATGGTGGTGTCCCGCGAGGGGTAGCGGCCTGTATATGACATGGTACTTATGTGTATCTGGAATTGCCTCATTTTTCACTATCAATGGCAGTTAATAATTCTGTAAGCATATGAATAGCCCCCATCTGAACGATCGGTATACTGGTAATTATAGTGGCAAGAAAGAAAAAACGTACTTTTTGTTAGCCCGTCATATAAAAGGGTGCACCTTGTATGTTGTATGGCGGTGTGTTTGGGTGTCATCCTTCAAGAAAATGACAGTGCCATACAATCTCCACCCAGCTTGCTATACTAGTGGTGCCCCCCCCCCCACAGCTGTTAGGCGTTTACATGTATTCTACCCACAAGCAGATTTGATTTCTATGCCGTTTCAACTTTTCCAGTTAATCTCCACAATATCAGTACGTGTTATATATGCAAATACTACACGATGTAAACATACAGACGGATATGTAGTCCAGTGGTAACACACTGAACTGGTAATCCAGGGAACGCAGGTTCGATCCCCCGTCTGACCCTAATAAAATTAAAAGTCTTTCAGATGGGACGTTAATCCGAGGTCTCGTGTCGGTGCTTTACACCGTGCACGTAAAAGAACCAGAGGAGACTATGGAATAGGTCTCTGTCTGTATCATGCACTATCCTCCAAAATCTAAACTGACTAATCTCTTCAGGAGGCGTCGCTCATATTGGGTAACCGGTAGCGACGATAAATAAACGTAAAACACACACACGATGTAAACATGGCGCTATTTCTTATTTCCCTTCCATTTACCTCCCTTACAACTATGCTATTTTCTTTTCCATTTACCTCCCTTACAACTATATTATTTTCTTTTCCATTTACCTCCCTTACAACTATATTATTTTCTTTCCCAGATCGTCGCCATATCTGTGTTATATATGTATATACTACACCAAGAAAGCGTCACGCAATGCCGTTTCGCCTTTTTAACCACAATGTCCGTGCTATATAATTATTATGTAAATATTACAAGATATAAACATGACGATATTTCTTTTTCAGTTACCTCCCTTACAATTGTGTTATTTTCTATTCCAGATCGTCGCCGTTATATCTGTGTTTTTCATCATCGTATCCATCCTATCATTCTGTTTAAAGACTCATCCAGAGATGCGAGTACCTGTCCTCTTTAATGCTACAACCAACCTATCCAACGGCTCTTACACATGGAGGCTAGCAAAGCAAAGAACGGAACCACATGAAGCATTCTTTTACATAGAGTGTGTTAGTAATGCCTGGTTTACCTTCGAAATTGTTATACGTTTTGTGGTGGCCCCCGTAAAGCTCGACTTCTTAAAGGCTCCTGTAAATATTATAGACATTGTCGCAACTCTTTCTTTCTATTTAGACTTTCTTTTAACCAAATTAAAACAAGAGAGCGATATCCTGGAGTTTTTCAGTATAATTCGTATCATGCGTTTATACAAGCTAACTCGGCATTTTGCCGGTCTCAAAATCTTGATACATACTTTCAAAGCCAGCGCGAAGGAGTTGGTATTACTCATATTTTTCCTTGTGTTAGGTATAGTTGTGTTTGCCGCTCTGATATTCTACGCGGAGAGGATACAGTATAACCCGGAGAATGACTTTGAGAGTATTCCGCTTGGGCTCTGGTGGGCCATCGTCACTATGACTACTGTTGGATACGGTGATATGGTACCAAAAACATATGTGGGCATGTTTGTAGGCTCATTGTGCGCGCTCACTGGTGTGTTAACAATCGCACTTCCGGTTCCGGTCATAGTCAGCAACTTCGCACTATTCTACTCACATACACAAGCTCGTTCTAAATTACCGAAAAAGAGAAGAAGAGTGCTACCCGTGGAGGCCCCACGGGGACCTAAGGGTCCAAAGGGCGTGGGAGGCGGTGGTCCCGGAAGCGGTGGACCACAAAACAGAAGGATGAATGCAATAAAACATTCTCATCCAGGAGCACTTGACGTCAAGATGGGACGAATGGGTAAGAAAACGTCATTATATAAAAATGAATCATTATCTAGATTAATTATATTCTTCTATATATGAATACATTTGTAGTTAATTAAATGTTCTTCCGAATCTTAGTATTCATTAAAAAGTCATGTTCCTTTAAAACAAACATACGTTTTTAATCATGTTGGATACATTCTTTTGAGCTTTTAGTTAAATACATTTCATCATAATGCAAACTGTATGTACACTTATAGTGAGTGTGCTTAATTATTATATTAATTAAAGTACATGGAAACAGTTTGATTTGATCAACATAGCTTAGAATAGTGCAATTATATTTATATTAATATTGTAAACTTACATGTATTCAACTACTTTATCAAAGTTATTCGATCTCCCTTATAATGCTTATTCCGTAATGCACTGCATTTATATTCACTGACCTTCACATGTTTATCTTTTGTAAATACGTAAAAGAACATGTACTTTTAAAAACATGTGTTGCGTAGTTATATATATATATTATAATATGAGTTGAATACTGAAACATTTTTTACTTTAATTATTGCTTATTTACAAGTAACCGTACATTACATTTCATAATTTTCAGGTCAAATAATTTCATAATTTCACGAGAATCAATAAGAACATTTATATCATATGATATGTATTGCAGTTAGTGAATGATACTCCTAACACGGAGGAAGCGAGACGGTATTTAGATAAATACTGCAGATATATTTCTTTATAATTTGACACATATTTTATAAATAATAGCAATGGGCGGAGCGCTGGAGAACATGTTACCATTTTGTAGTAAGTCGGCTTGTACGGATATATAGCATGAAAACATCACTGTCATTAAATATTCCATCGGCAATTTGCCAACAGTCAGCTTTGGAAACTGAGCATGCCTCTAACAAAGTTAGATCCAATTGTTCGTCGTTTGACACATTCTGCAATGGGTTTATTATCAGTTGTTCAGAAATTCTGTAAAGTTTATTTCATACAGGCTAAATGTATGTCATTGTTGGTATTATTCATGCGCATTAATACATATATACGGCTACGACTATGCACTGTAGGATAAATATTATAAAAATAGTGTCTTTGGTTATGTGGGATATTTCGGAGAATCTCCCCGAGGAACATTATCCCCCGATGCATAAGCTGAGGGAGGTAGTGTTCCCTCGGGGAGATAATCCACAATATCACCCTCAACCAAGAGCAATATCTATTGTATCATACCGAATAAAACATAATGACATAATTCATACATTCAACTGCCTCAATTGAGTAATTTCACGAATGGGTGATTTTTACCTAAACACCGGCAAGTCCAGAATTAGTATCCCATAAATGCTCAACAATAGATATTCATAACATGTTTCTCTGTAAATGGTATAAACGTTTAGAACATTACCTCAATTCTTATTCCGGCGTCTCTCATACAGATCATGTATGCATCATTGAACCGTACGCGCAACATCCGGTTTGTCGGAGAGTTACATATATATATCCCCAGGGCAAATTCCCCGCTCAGATCTTTTGAGTGATACATTGTGGAATTATTTATACCACGTGGTAGCAAATTAACCAATGGTATTCCTAGATAGTTCGCTGGGGTATAATAAATATCATTGTTGACGTTATAAACACGTGGTACCACGCTGGACTGGTAACCCAGGGATCTCAGGTTAGATCCCCCGTCTGACCCTAATAAAATTAACAGTCTTTCAGATGGGACGTTAAGCCGAGGTCTCGTGTCGGTGCTTTACAAAAAATCTAAAATGACTAATATATTCGGGAGGCGTCGCTCATATGGGCAACCGATAGCGACGATAAATAAACGTAAAACACACACAAATGTGAATTAATGTCCCCGTTATTAGCATCATATAGGACGTGTTAGTATATACGTGTTGATATATTTACGGTGATCACCATACGTCGGTTTTTAATATACCCTACACTATCATGTTGTCACTGTTGTCACTATGGCCGTATTTCTACATTTAAAACACTGTCATGACGTCATACCTTGCTTACTTTAATTTATTTTTAATATTAGACTGCTCTCAATATGCCAGAGTTATATCAACTCCTATACATAAATGAACGAAGTTATCCATTTTATATAGGAAGATCTTGTTATATATGCGTTTGTTTTAAGTAAGATATAAGCAGATCCACTATGTTACGTATAGGATCGGTTTCGGCTTACCGGTATATACTATACATATACGGCGACCACAATAGGTCGATAATTAATATATACTACACTACCATGCTGTCGCTACGGACGCATTATTGCATACAGCGGTCACACTATACCGTTATATTTAATATATGTTAAAAATGTCAATTGTTGACGATATCGACGCATTAATACATATAATACGGCGGCCTCCTCTATATATCGATATTCACATTTGAAGAATGGGTGAGCATGGCGTGTACATTGTTGCAATTCGTGACGCTATTGGGCATTACATAGTGACGTAATAGTCTACTGTTAATTATAAATAACCCATTCCTCTAGAAATAACTAATGTTTTCTCAAGTTGCAACTTGACAGCAACGTCAATTGCGAGCACCGTTAATGTGGAGTAGTATGCTTAGACACTCAATCCGAACGCTACATTTCTTGCTTAAGCATACACGTCGAACTAGTTCATGAATCCAGCCCCAGTTCTCTCAAAGTAATATCAGATAACATGGGCGTAGCTTAGACTTGATATATGTGTAGGCACCATTAGGATAGGGGTATCTCCTCCGGAACATTTGAAAGTAACTGTATTCGGAGGCATTTTAAGTCATTGCACAAGGAACATATTTGTACAGTTCTGAAATTCTTCTTGAAACAATTAAAAAGGATTAAATATCGATTTATTTTCATATTTGATGGGTTCGCTGCACATCACAAACTCCCACCCTCTTACCATTAATTATTATTACATTTCTCGTATTTTCATATTTTCAATTTTTGTAGAAAATGTGAATGCTCGTAAGGAAGTTACGCCACTGACAGACTGAGACACCAATGCCTACTTCCGTTTTGTTTACGACACAAATAATAATTAACCTGATACTAAATGTTATCATATTCTACATGTTGACATGATCCGATATGTATCTGCGCATTTGTATTTCAATACCACTACTATATTTATAATTGGGAGCAAACAAGCACATCGAGATAGTGATCGCTAAATCAAGACAGAAGGCTTTTCTCCGGGTACTTCACTTTCTTCCTACACAGAGTATATATGAATCAATATCCTTGGCGAGCATGACAGCGATATATGGACATTCGTGTGGGAGCAAACCTGAGTACCCGGAGAAAACCCACCTGTCCGATGTGGCACCCTGCTCCATCTCACATATATCCCAGTCCGAGGATGGAATCAATAACAACAACAACGTTTATTTGGCAAATCGACATAATACATGTAATTGGCTAATGAACAGTATACTCACATATACACATTTATAATCACAAACAAATATGAGTGAAATAATAGTTCTTGAATAATGTCGTTTACATTTGATTTCTTAACACATAGGCTTCTTTTAAAAATGTACAAATATTTACAAGAACTCATCTTTTATCGGTTGACGTGGCCAAAATGTGGTTTACATGTGTGTATATCGAATATTAGAATATTTATGGCATTTCAATAAAACATGATATTCAGATTCTACAACATTTAATTGACAGTGTTGACAACTTCGGTTTATTCTTTCAGTACCGTTATATCGACCCTACACATACACAAAGGACCACGTAATTATACACGCGTTCAGCAGCATTAATGTTTATGCATATGATATAAGCCGAACACGATCCAATATGTAAAATGTTGGCACTGTGCTCGGCGCTACGGACCCGTTACTAATTAAAATTGTTAATTTCATACATTTGCGCAAGGGACTTCATATATACAATAATTTATATAAATAATAATAATGGACTACAAATACATACAATGACGTCACCGACAGTGTTTTAATACAAACTACAATAACTCCATTTATTTCTAATTCGTCCGATATCTCTGCCGTTGATTGTTGATAATGATTACTATCAATCATGTTACCGAACATGCTGATATTCGAACAATATGCTTAGAGCCGATGCAGTCATAAACTGCGCAGATATGGTATAGTATCAGATACATACACTTTAATTAGGAAATAACATTTGTCTTTGCCATTGTTTGCTGGAGTCCTAATGCGCATGCGTGGTTAATTCCTACGCATCAGAACTCCAAACCCATCAAGAACGGCAAGTCAAACATGATTTCAATTCAAACAAGACCCAATATAATGCTACGAATGAATAAATGTGTGTGTGTTATTTTGTCGGCGGAGCAACACATAAACACAATAATAGACATAGAATAGACCGGCTCTAGCCGTTGTTTATTGTAGATTTAACAACGGTAGATTTGTCATTGCCACATATATAAAACACAAGTTATTACGGTTGAACTAAAGAAACATACTCGTTTACTGTACCTCGCGCATTGGCGTCGTGTGGTCCGTACCATCAATGAATACGTAATGTGGCGTTCCGTTGTCTTTATTAATTCAATAATGAGTTGGCAGGCTCTGTTTCACACTCGTAAGTATGCGTAGTAATAACAATGACGTCATGTTTGCCACATATGTGTACTGTGTATGCAATATTGTGCATACAAACAATGCTAAAAGCTGTACTCACAGCGTTGGTTCTAATACTCGGATGCATTTAGATATTTACATTGGAATACTATAGGACAGAGTGTGACGTTTTCATGCTAGTTTAAACGCATGGGTTTGCCGAGACATTTAATCCATTTGTTGACAGTTGTATATGGCTCTTCGTGTTCCGCTACATGTGCAATCGTAAATAACTGACTAATTTATGCATCAGAGGGCAACCAAGGAATGAATAGCGCAATGCCACATGCTAGGATCCACATGCAATCGTTCTGCTTAAAGGGGCATGAGATGCGGCTTAAATGCACCCATGTGTATTTTAAAGCGCTTTAATGTAATATTGAACATATGGGAGATATTCCTATCGAATTATAAACAAACACGTTACATTAAAGGGGACTACCTGAAAGGAAATGCGATGGAGGCAACCACTCTTGTACCAATGACGTCACGTATGTGACGTATTTGATCCGAGAAAGTGTGGATTATAAGCGTGTTTGTTTATTATAGTGTTACCCCTATTGAAAGGGCCAATCATTTCTGACTTATGAGACATTCGTATGTTTGTTCATCCTTGCGTGTCCACTAAATTGTCAGTAACGTACATTTATTGATTTTTTGAAAATTATCCGGTTTGGAGGGAATTCCGATTTAGACGGGTTCGGTTTTGAGGGGTTTTACTGTACCCTGTTTTATTAATTTAATAAATACATAGTTAACTTAAACTGAACCAAGAGAAAGAACAAATTTAAATCAAAAATATATTGTACTTTGAATTTATCTAGTACATTAACCAGGACGTGATTCATTTTAACAGATATTCTCACATGTGGCGGAACGAGCACTGTTTGCGATGGGCACATAACCAGAGTGTGGTTTTCATACAAAATGTGAAAATATTATCAGATAGTAGAAATTGTAAATCGTCGTTGTTCATGATAAGTTCACAGGAGAAATGACAGAAAAGTGGATGATTGCTATTACATTTCAACGAAGACGGATGCGTAGCTAAAGTAGAAAACATTAAATATTCATAAATCATCCCGAGCGGGTTGCTTCGCATTTTTCATGACGTCGGGTTTCTTTAATGAATAAGGATGCACTAATTAGAAGCATGCACGAATATAGAGCAACATGAGACATGCAAATTGTTTCATATTCTCCTTTATAAAGAACATAATAATTACATTACAAAACGGTGGTCCTCATCTTTCATTCATAATTAATGTAAACTTTGATATAATCGTGCATGACGTCTACATTTAACCGGGGAGGTGACGTAAACTGGCGTATTATATGTCGATCAGTTTGAATCTACGTCCAATCGGGGAGGTGACATAAACTGGCGTATTATATGTCGATCAGTTTGAATCTACGTCCAATCGGGGAGGTGACATAAACTGGCGTATTATATGTCGATCAGTTTGAATCTACGTCCAATCGGGGAGGTGACGTAAACTGGCGTATTATATGTCGATCAGTTTGAATCTACGTCCAATCGGGGAGGTGACGCAAACTGGCGTATTATATGTCGATCAGTTTGAATGTACGTCCATCGGGGGTGGGTGACTTAGACTGGCGTATGTCGATCAGTTTGAATCTACGTCCAATCGGGGTGGGTGACGTAGACTGGCGTATGTCGATCAGTTTGAATCTAGATAATAACCTGAACCTGAACAAGTTTTAACGAATTCGATATATTGTAAAACATGATTTACCAAGACATTTTAAAAAAGCCTTAGAAATGTTCTGTCATGAAAAATGAGAGGCAACCATTTTCATTTTGTTATATTATTTCTAGGAATATTACTACTACTCTCATGCACAATTCTTATATTGTTATATTAGTACATATATCTCTTTCAAGATTAACTTAGAATGTATGAAATTGATATATGTAATGTAATCAAATGGTGCAGTGACACACACTTGACCGTGCGCCAGAGCATGGATGCATCGCAGTCTGCCTCTGTGTACAGGTTAACCACTGGAGCCTGCCCAGGAGAGGTGTTGTTAGTTAAACTGCACGTCGCTCATATGGGCAACCGGTTAAATAAACTTATATAAAAAAATATGCATCGCATAAATGTCTATGATCGGGGCCAGAGGAATATATTCTAAATTATCAACACAAAAATGATTTTTTTATTGGATTTCTAAGTAACGCTCGTGATTTTGATTGACATCTGGCGTACGGAACATTACAAGTGTGCCTCAATTAATCCCATCCCGATATTGCATAATAACACAACTATTGACAATTCGGATACAAGCACTAGACATAAATCGTTCGTGTCTGTAAGAGTATAAGATGCAAATGTAATGTATTGTGGTTTAACGTATGCTATATATAGTACTGCGTGTCTGTGTGTCGTGTATGTATTTTATGATATGATACAATATACAATGGATTATATAGCATACTTTTATCCTATAACCAATATAATACATGCATGACAGTAGCAGTAGTAGTAGTAGTGCGTTATTATATAATATAACATATCATATTCCACTACATAACCTGTCCAGATAGTGTGCGTACATGTATATCAACATATTTCTGCGAATCATATATCAAACACAAAGAAACAAATACCAAGGTAATACTTCCGTTTACAGTAATGATTTCTGATATAAAATACAGATTTTTTAAAAGTTAAAGCCAGACTGTTGTGAATTTTAAATTAATGTTGATAAGTTCATACCAGTATCTGACATAATATAATATGCACATGATGCTTAATATAATATCCAGTGGCATATGTATTCACAGTTTTGGTCAAAGTTGTTTGAATAATGGCTTGGAATACATCACATGGACACTTAATATACAGCACTGTCAGGTTATGTAATGGAGATTAATTGACGCAAGGTTAAACAACTAAAACTAAATATGATTGGTTGACTTTTATACGTGTACTCCGATGCAGCCAATCGGTGACCTCGATTAGTTGAACGTGCTGCATACACTCCAGTGCCACCAGTCACAACTACATTTGTAACACTGATTTTGACTGGTGGAATAGGAACATATATGCTGCAACCAATCGGTGACCTGGGTTAGTTTAACTTGATGAATGTACCCCGTGCCACCATTTGCAACTACATTTGTAACAATATATATGGTTGGTGGAATATGTACGCCGATGCAACCAATCGGTAACCTCGGTTTGTTGAACGTGGTGTATGTATTCCGCTGTCACCAATCACAGCTACATTTGTAACAACGGTCATGATTGGATACAGGCATGCACCCTGCTGCCACCAATCATATCTACATTTGTAACAAACGCTATGGTTGGATGATATAGAGGCATGTACTCCGCTGCTACCAACCACAGCTACGTTTGTAACAAAAATCATGACTGCATGATATTGACTCATGTACTCCGCCGCTGCAACCAATCATATTTGAGAATCGTTGTGTAATCAGCAGACCACCTCATACCAAAGCATCTTGGTCACATGTATATAATATACACCACCGTATAAAACATACACCTTGTAAAATTATATAATAACTGCATTTGTTCTTGCAACACGTAAATAACCATGTACCTGAACTAGCCAAGTTGGCATTGCATACTACTGTTTTATAAGTATTGTTATATACATATCCACATAGCACGAAATCAGTAGACTAGACATTTATATTTACAAGAAACGTATTGGAAAATAAAAAGGTCACTGATCTCAACATAACTCTTCCTAAATATATGACATTGGCTGCTATATAAATGCACTGCAGTTCGTCATATCGATCATGCTAAGCAGTTTTGTGTTATCAGTTTAGAAATGGCAGACATCTCCTTCAAACCCTCAAAGGTCGATATTTATATCCTACAGTTGTGGGTGATTTTACTTTGATTTCAGATTGTGAAGGATGCATACCGTGTATATATCTATATAGTTTCTCAGATTGTGAAGGATGCATACCGTGTATATATCTATAGTTTCTCAGATTGTGAAGGATGCATACTGTGTATATATCTATAGTTTCTCAGATTGTGAAGGATGCTACACTGTGTATATATCTATAGTTTCTCAGATTGTGAAGGATGCATACTGTGTATATATATATCTATAGTTTCTCAGATTGTGAAGGATGCTACACTGTGTATATATATATCTATATAGTTTCTCAGATTGTGAAGGATGCATACTGTGTATATATATATATCTATATAGTTTCTCAGATTGTGAAGGATGCATACTGTGTATATATATATCTATATAGTTTCTCAGATTGTGAAGGATGCATACTGTGTATATATATATCTATATAGTTTCTCAGATTGTGAAGGATGCATACTGTGTATATATCTATCTATATAGTTTCTCAGATTGTGAAGGATGCATACCGTGTATATATCTATAGTTTCTCAGATTGTGAAGGATGCATACTGTGTATATATATCTATAGTTTCTCAGATTGTGAAGGATGCATACTGTGTATATATATCTATAGTTTCTCAGATTGTGAAGGATGCATACTGTGTATATATCTATATAGTTTCTCAGATTGTGAAGGATGCATACTGTGTATATATATCTATATAGTTTCTCAGATTGTGAAGGATGCATACTGTGTATATATCTATAGTTTCTCAGATTGTGAAGGATGCTACACTGTGTATATATATCTATATAGTTTCTCAGATTGTGAAGGATGCATACTGTGTATATATCTATAGTTTCTCAGATTGTGAAGGATGCATACTGTGTATATATCTATAGTTTCTCAGATTGTGAAGGATGCTACACTGTGTATATATCTATAGTTTCTCAGATTGTGAAGGATGCATACTGTGTATATATATATCTATAGTTTCTCAGATTGTGAAGGATGCTACACTGTATATATATCTATAGTTTCTCAGATTGTGAAGGATGCATACTGTGTATATATATATCTATAGTTTCTCAGATTGTGAAGGATGCTACACTGTGTATATATATATCTATATAGTTTCTCAGATTGTGAAGGATGCATACTGTGTATATATATATATCTATATAGTTTCTCAGATTGTGAAGGATGCATACTGTGTATATATATATCTATATAGTTTCTCAGATTGTGAAGGATGCATACTGTGTATATATATATCTATATAGTTTCTCAGATTGTGAAGGATGCATACTGTGTATATATCTATCTATATAGTTTCTCAGATTGTGAAGGATGCATACTGTGTATATATATATCTATATAGTTTCTCAGATTGTGAAGGATGCTACACTGTGTATATATCTATAGTTTCTCAGATTGTGAAGGATGCTACACTGTGTATATATCTATAGTTTCTCAGATTGTGAAGGATGCTACACTGTGTATATATCTATAGTTTCTCAGATTGTGAAGGATGCTACACTGTGTATATATCTATAGTTTCTCAGATTGTGAAGGATGCTACACTGTGTATATATATATCTATAGTTTCTCAGATTGTGAAGGATGTTACACTGTGTATATATCTATAGTTTCTCAGATTGTGAAGGATGCATACTGTGTATATATCTATCTATATAGTTTCTCAGATTGTGAAGGATGCATACTGTGTATATATATATCTATATAGTTTCTCAGATTGTGAAGGATGCTACACTGTGTATATATATATATCTATAGTTTCTCAGATTGTGAAGGATGCTACACTGTGTATATATCTATATAGTTTCTCAGATTGTGAAGGATGCTACACTGTGTATATATCTATATAGTTTCTCAGATTGTGAAGGATGCATACTGTGTATATATCTATATAGTTTCTCAGATTGTGAAGGATGCATACTGTGTATATATATATATATATAGTTTCTCAGATTGTGAAGGATGCACACTGTGTATATATCTATAGTTTCTCAGATTGTGAAGGATGCATACTGTGTATATATATATCTATAGTTTCTCAGATTGTGAAGGATGCATACTGTGTATATATATATCAATAGTTTCTCAGATTGTGAAGGATGCACACTGTGTATATATCTATAGTTTCTCAGATTGTGAAGGATGCATACTGTGTATATATCTATAGTTTCTCAGATTGTGAAGGATGCTACACTGTGTATATATCTATAGTTTCTCAGATTGTGAAGGATGCTACACTGTGTATATATCTATATAGTTTCTCAGATTGTGAAGGATGCATACTGTGTATATATATCTATAGTTTCTCAGATTGTGAAGGATGCATACTGTGTATATATATATCTATAGTTTCTCAGATTGTGAAGGATGCATACTGTGTATATATATCTATAGTTTCTCAGATTGTGAAGGATGCATACTGTGTATATATATCTATAGTTTCTCAGATTGTGAAGGATGCATACTGTATATATATCTATAGTTTCTCAGATTGTGAAGGATGCATACTGTGTATATATATATATCTATATAGTTTCTCAGATTGTGAAGGATGCTACACTGTGTATATATCTATATAGTTTCTCACAGACGTGTGTATAGCTTGTCAATCCTATTCAACAATACACGTGTACATTATCTGTTAGAAGCAGGCAGGTGGTATACACCAATTAAAATTCCAAGAAATGATAGAAACTGTTTGTACTGTCATATGTTATAAGACGAATTTCACCATTTCTTAGAATGTTCAGTATTTAAGGAATTTAGAATGCAATATATAACGAAATATTTCTGGAAAAGACCATATATTCCAAAATGTGTACATTTGCTCTGTTCAGTAAATTCTTATATATTGACCAAACTATCGTTATTTGTTGCAAAAGCTTTTGAGAAAAGAAACTTTCAAAGTAATATGATAGTAACTGGAACTTCGACACCTCATATGTATCTGAGAATGTTCTTTGGTATAGCACTGCCCATCATGGTTGTAAATTGTTTTATATACGTGTGAGCTCATTGGCATAGTGCATTATGTTCAAATAAAGCTATAGGTGTGATTAATGCACATAAACCACACCAAACAGCAACAGCGCACACAATCATATAACACTCAATACCAAATAGTTAAACTGCTTCATAGCCACTGTTGTATGAACAGATTCATGCACTGCAACATACGTAGGCACACATTGTTAGGTCTATCTCCCTCTTGTAGGAACCTTATATCGCAATCGAATTAAAATAATGAATACATAGATCAATAGTAGTATGTGATGCAGTACAATGGTGGCGCAATGATATATAACAACGGTATAAAACTACTAATTGAGTTAGAGATTAGTAGATTTACTGGAATAACAACCTATAAATACGGAACATTCCGAGAAACTTGGTCATTGTTTATAGTTCCTGGCACGGTGTTCATTGCTAGTACACATAGTTCGAGCAATATAACATAATTCCATTTTCCTGTTCAAATTGACTCTCGCAATTCTAAACAATTTGCTAACATACATGTAGGACTCGTTTTATAACATATGGTATGTAATCACCAGTGTAAGATACTTCTGTCAACGCAAATTGTCATGACGTCACTAAATTACCATGACGCCACTAAATTGTCATGACGTCACTAAATTGTCATGATGTCACTAAATTGTCATGACGTCACTAAATTGTCATGACGCCACTACGCAAGTCAGCGTTATATTTAGGTTTTGGACAACGTTATAATTGCGCCAAGACTTCTTTTAAATCGTAGTTTGTTTTGCCATTAACGTTAGGTACCAATTCAAATAGAAATATGCATGCTTTAAGCTTAATTATTCTCTCAACCAATCAGAATACTTACTGAGAAACTATGAGATTACTGTATTACACTGATAACATTGTACTCATTGCAACGTCAGTAATGCACACGTTTATATGTAACGAAATCTAACCTTCTTAACATTTGTAATGTGCTTGAACATTATTGACATATATATAGAGCATATTAGGTTACTGTCTTATAAGTTTTAATTTATTTTCGGAGACGAGCCAAATAATGTAAAATATATAAGACAGTAATCTTATATTCTATGTATCCTACCTTCTGATAGAAGTATTACTGTAATACGGTTATATAGAGAACAGATTACCCACTATTCATGACCTGAAGTTTATCATACCATCTGTGAACATATGACGTCGCGTTATGACGTCAAGAAAGGTTTATTAGGCACTGACTATTTGTCCGCCTACGTTGTCGAGTTGTTATGGTCACTGACTTGAATACCACTGTAACATATCATCATTGATTGGCACGGGTTCGAAGCCCGCTAAGACAGTGTCTTTATATGAACACATTGGCAGTTTCTTACGGAGGTTTGTGCACCGAGTACTGGTTATCCAATGGAGTCTCCGATGGAGCCTGTCCAGGAAAGGTGTTGTTAGGTAAACTGACCGTCGCTCATATGGGCAACAGGTAGCGATGATAAACTTAAATATAAAAAATAAAAGAAAGCAAAGGTCGTTTTTTTGGGCATTATTAACATGAAGGTAGGATAAATAATTGTAGTTTAACTAGGTCTGTCTGCACTCATGCGTAGCACATCATAATAGCAATGAAATTAATGTGCGAAATTCAGGGGTTGCAGTGTAATTTCGATTGTTTGGACAGAAATATAAGTTTAGGTGGATTTTGTTATGCTTTAGCTCATCTGCCATAATGCCATGTGAGCAACTGAGAGAGGGTGAGCATGGTTGCCGCCCGTGGGCAATTTCATATGATCCAATATTATGATACCAAGTTAGACCTGCAGTACCCTTACATATACCAGGTGTGTCCGAATGCTAAGTGAACAGGACAAGTTAATGGAGTCACTTAAATAATATAAATTGTCTTTATCTAAATAATATTGACAAGAATGTCGCCAAATTTAAAGTATAAACTTTATTTATTGTACAAGGATTGTGGAACAAGCTGTAACAAACTTATATTAATTAATCACTCTCGTTGTCGCGGATGCCAATGTATTTGTGGCCATTTGTGTGGAAGGTATGCCGGAGAAAACCCACCTGTCCGATCTGGCGACCAACGTACCATCTCACATACTACCGAGTCCGAGGATCGAGCCCGGGTTGCGTTGGTGAGAAGCGAGCGTGCTATCAACTGCGCTAATCGGACGGCCACTATCTGGTATGCATTATCAATACAACACCTACTATATGGTATGCATTATCAATACAACACCTACTATATGGTATGCATTATCAATACAACACCTACTATATGGTATGCATTGTCAATACAACACCTACTATATGGTATGCATTATCAATACAACACCTACTATGTGGTATGCATTATCAATACAACACCTACTATATGGTATGCATTGTCAATACAACACCTACTATATGGTATGCATTATCAATACAACACCTACTATATGGTATGTATTATCAATGCAACACCTACTATATGGTATGCATTATCAATACAACACCTACCATATGGTATGCATTATCAATACAACACCTACTATATGGTATGCATTATCAATACAACACCTACTATATGTGCTAATCGGACGGCCACTATCTGGTATGCATTATCAATACAACACCTACTATATGTGCTAATCGGACAGCCACTATATGGTATGCATTATCAATACAACACCTACTATGTAGTATGCATTATCAATACAACACCTACTATATGGTACTTATTATCAATACAACACCTACTATATGGTATGTATTATCAATACAACACCTACTATATGGTATGAATTATCAATACAACACCTACTATATGGTATGTATTATCAATACAACACCTACTATGTGGTATGCATTATCAATACAACACCTACTATATGGTATGCATTGTCAATACAACACCTACTATATGGTATGCATTATCAATACAACACCTACTATATGTGCTAATCGGACAGCCACTATACGGTATGCATTATCAATACAACACCTACTATGTAGTATGCATTATCAATACAACACCTACTATATAGTATGTATTATCAATACAACACCTACTATATGGTATGTATTATCAATACAACACCTACTATATGGTATGAATTATCAATACAACACCTACTATATGGTATGTATTATCAATACAACACCTACTATGTGGTATGCATTATCAATACAACACCTACTATATGGTATGCATTGTCAATACAACACCTACTATATGGTATGCATTATCAATACCACACCTACTATATGGTATGTATTATCAATTCAACACCTACTATATGGTATGCATTGTCAATACAACACCTACTATATGGTATGTATTATCAATACAACACCTACTATATGGTATGCATTATCAATACAACACCTACTATATGGTATGCATTATCAATACAACACCCACTATATGGTATGCATTATCAATACAACACCTACTATATGGTATGCATTATCAATACAACACCTACTATATGGTATGCATTATCAATACAACACCTACTATATGTTCTAATCGGACAGCCACTATCTGGTATGTATTATCAATACAACACCTACTATATGGTATGCATTATCAATACAACACCCACTATATGGTATGCATTATCAATACAACACCTACTATATGGTATGCATTATCAATACAACACCTACTATATGTGCTAACCGGACAGCCACTATATGGTATGCATTATCAATACAACACCTACTATATAGTATGCATTATCAATACAACACCTACTATATGGTATGCATTATCAATACAACACCTACTATATGGTATGCATTATCAATACAACACCTACTATATGCGCTAATCGGACAGCCACTATATGGTATGCATTATCAATACAACACCTACTATATGGTATGCATTATTAATACAACACCTACTATATGGTATGCATTATCAATACAACACCTACTATATGGTATGCATTATCAATACAACACCTACTATATGGTATGCATTATCAATACAACACCTACTATATGGTATGCATTATCAATACAACACCTACTATATGCGCTAATCGGACAGCCACTATATGGTATGTATTATCAATACAACACCTACTATATGCGCTAATCGGACAGCCACTATATGGTATGCATTATCAATACAACACCTACTATATGGTATGCATTATCAATACAACACCTACTATATGTGCTAATCGGACAGCCACTATATGGTATGTATTATCAATACAACACCTACTATATGGTATGCATTATCAATACAACACCTACTATATGTGCTAATCGGACAGCCACTATCTGGTATGCATTATCAATACAACACCTACTATATGTGCTAATCGGACAGCCACTATATGGTATGCATTATCAATACAACACCTACTATATGTGGTAACATAAGATTAACGGATAATAATGTCACTAAATCAACTGTAAGGAAAGCCTTTTAGCGACCGTCCATTTGGCAATAAGAGATATGTTACCAAATACGGGTATGGTTTGCAGTATGCATACTTGCGATAATATCATGCAATGTGTTCACGTGGTCATGGGTCACGTGGTGTAACCAGTCACAGTAGCGATATTAAGCATATATGGCCTCAATTGTTAATTTGACGGGAATTGCGGCAAGTATTTTAGGGTCGTTGTAAGAGCGAAACTGAACACTGGACAATAATACGTATGTACAGCAAATGAAAACGTACATAAAATGAAATGTAACTAGAGTGTCGCCACATGACCTAGTTGTTGGAGCGACACTATACCTCAAAACCTAATCAAACACACAAAGAAATAATATGCATACTAGATACAATACAAATGCTTGTGTTTCCGTCTAATAGTATTCAATATGTGTCTTAATGTTTTCATCAGATGAAATACTAAAATTATCATTTATATGCAAATTCACTTTAATATTAACATTACAAATAACCATTCATAACGTTATCGATAATTTTGAAAATAAAATATCTATACAATAAAGTAAATAGCGTAAGATAACTTTCAAAAATATCATTTGCATCACCATTATCGTGCATATCATTTCTAACATAATTACCATTCTTCGTGGATCGTAATATATCCAAGGGAAGCAACTGCCATAAACTAATCCCACGTATCCAATACAGATATGTCTTTCTTTCCCCAGGTCCGTACCATTACGGGACAGGCATGGGTATGTTTTATCCACATGAAGAATTTTCTAAACGTTTTTTGTTTTCACTGGTTTACGGGTCTAATTGATGTTGTTCTCTGCACTTAAAATGATAATTTATAATATAATTATACTAAATTGGATATAAGCACTGTTAACTGTTCACTATTCCATGTGTACCACGGGTAGACAGACGTCCATTAATTATAGTATTAGATTGATTGTATGCGTGCATAATGTGTGCACACTACCTATACCTCGCTGAACCACTAGACTGCCATACCAGGCCACACATTTTGGCTGCTAATAGTAACCATATTGATGGGAGACCACAATATAATGTGTGTCGCTTTTCAAAATCGCAATGTTGTGACGTCATATGTTTGTGAAATGTTTATACGGTATGACGTTAATAGTTAAATTCACACATGGATTGTGTGTTCACATAATTCATACACTGCTCTGAAGCTATGAAAGAAGAAAAAACGTGTTTCACAAACATGATAAACACAACTAATGTGCACAATCTGCGATTATTTCCACAAGGGTATTTAAAACAATGTATCCGGTCGCATTTCAGTATGCCTAACGCACACTATGTACGATATAGATGATGAAGATCAATTTTTCAATACTATTTATTAAGCTAAGTAATAAAACAATCCAATAGCTAAAACCGAATAGTATTGTATTCTCTGTCCACTAAACACTACTGCAAAGTATTGTATTCTCTGTTCACTGAACACTACTGCAAAGTATTGTATTCTCTGTTCACTGAACACTACTGCAAAGTATTGTATTCTCTGTTCACTGAACACTACTGCAAAGTATTGTATTCTCTGTCCACTGAACACTACTGCAAAGTATTGTATTCTCTGTCCACTGAACACTACTGCAAAGTATTGTATTCTCTGTCCACTGAACACTACTGCAAAGTATTGTATTCTCTGTTCACTGAACACTACTGCAAAGTATTGTATTCTCTGTCCACTGAACACTACTGCAAAGTATTGTATTCTCTGTCCACTGAACACTACTGCAAAGTATTGTATTCTCTGTCCACTGAACACTACTGCAAAGTATTGTATTCTCTGTCCACTGAACACTACTGCAAAGTATTGTATTCTCTGTCCACTGAACACTACTGCAAAGTATTGTATTCTCTGTCCACTGAACACTACTGCAAAGTATTGTATTCTCTGTCCACTGAACACTACTGCAAAGTATTGTATTCTCTGTCCACTGAACACTACTGCAAAGTATTGTATTCTCTGTCCACTGAACACTACTGCAAAGTATTGTATTCTCTGTCCACTGAACACTACTGCAAAGTATTGTATTCTCTGTCCACTGAACACTACTGCAAAGTATTGTATTCTCTGTCCACTGAACACTACTGCAAAGTATTGTATTCTCTGTCCACTGAACACTACTGCAAAGTATTGTATTCTCTGTCCACTGAACACTACTGCAAAGTATTGTATTCTCTGTCCACTGAACACTACTGCAAAGTATTGTATTCTCTGTCCACTGAACACTACTGCAAAGTATTGTATTCTCTGTCCACTGAACACTACTGCAAAGTATTGTATTCTCTGTCCACTGAACACTACTGCAAAGTATTGTATTCTCTGTCCACTGAACACTACTGCAAAGTATTGTATTCTCTGTCCACTGAACACTACTGCAAAGTATTGTATTCTCTGTCCACTGAACACTACTGCAAAGTATTGTATTCTCTGTCCACTGAACACTACTGCAAAGTATTGTATTCTCTGTCCACTGAACACTACTGCAAAGTATTGTATTCTCTGTCCACTGAACACTACTGCAAAGTATTGTATTCTCTGTCCACTGAACACTACTGCAAAGTATTGTATTCTCTGTCCACTGAACACTACTGCAAAGTATTGTATTCTCTGTCCACTGAACACTACTGCAAAGTATTGTATTCTCTGTCCACTGAACACTACTGCAAAGTATTGTATTCTCTGTCCACTGAACACTACTGCAAAGTATTGTATTCTCTGTCCACTGAACACTACTGCAAAGTATTGTATTCTCTGTCCACTGAACACTACTGCAAAGTATTGTATTCTCTGTCCACTGAACACTACTGCAAAGTATTGTATTCTCTGTCCACTGAACACTACTGCAAAGTATTGTATTCTCTGTCCACTGAACACTACTGCAAAGTATTGTATTCTCTGTCCACTGAACACTACTGCAAAGTATTGTATTCTCTGTCCACTAAACACTACTGCACAGTATTGTATTCTCTGTCCACTGAACACTACTGCAAAGTATTGTATTTTCTGTCCACTGAACACTACTGCAAAGTATTGTATTCTCTGTCCACTGAACACTACTGCAAAGTATTGTATTCTCTGTCCACTGAACACTACTGCAAAGTAGTGTATTCTCTGTCCACTGAACACTACTGCAAAGTATTGTATTCTCTGTCCACTGAACACTACTGCAAAGTATTGTATTCTCTGTCCACTGAACACTACTGCAAAGTATTGTATTCTCTGTCCACTGAACACTACTGCAAAGTATTGTATTCTCTGTCCACTGAACACTACTGCAAAGTATTGTATTCTCTGTCCACTGAACACTACTGCAAAGTATTGTATTCTCTGTCCACTGAACACTACTGCAAAGTATTGTATTCTCTGTCCACTGAACACTACTGCAAAGTATTGTATTCTCTGTCCACTGAACACTACTGCAAAGTATTGTATTCTCTGTCCACTGAACACTACTGCAAAGTATTGTATTCTCTGTCCACTGAACACTACTGCAAAGTATTGTATTCTCTGTCCACTGAACACTACTGCAAAGTATTGTATTCTCTGTCCACTGAACACTACTGCAAAGTATTGTATTCTCTGTCCACTGAACACTACTGCAAAGTATTGTATTCTCTGTCCACTGAACACTACTGCAAAGTATTGTATTCTCTGTCCACTGAACACTACTGCAAAGTATTGTATTCTCTGTCCACTGAACACTACTGCAAAGTATTGTATTTTCTGTCCACTGAACACTACTGCAAAGTATTGTATTCTCTGTCCACTGAACACTACTGCAAAGTATTGTATTCTCTGTCCACTGAACACTACTGCAAAGTATTGTATTCTCTGTCCACTGAACACTACTGCAAAGTATTGTATTCTCTGTCCACTGAACACTACTGCAAAGTATTGTATTCTCTGTCCACTGAACACTACTGCAAAGTATTGTATTCTCTGTCCACTGAACACTACTGCAAAGTATTGTATTCTCTGTCCACTGAACACTACTGCAAAGTATTGTATTCTCTGTCCACTGAACACTACTGCAAAGTATTGTATTCTCTGTCCACTGAACACTACTGCAAAGTATTGTATTCTCTGTCCACTGAACACTACTGCAAAGTATTGTATTCTCTGTCTACTGAACACTACTGCAAAGAAGAATTTAGACACTCAGTTACTATGTTCAGTTTGGACACTGTGTTCACCTTCAGATCTTAACTCTGTAATGTACTGCACACTTCTAAATGAAATAAGGTGATCAATGACCAACGCCTTAGTACAAAAGGATTGGATTTAATATGAAGTGTAATATAAAGTTTTGGATAGTTTTAAAAGAATACACTTTAGGCCATAATAAAATAAATCCTAGATTTTCATCCAAATTTTTTTGAAAATGGGGGCGGGGGGTGAAATTTTATTTTTTATTTTATATTTTCAGGATATCGATATTTATGCTGATAAAATGGTGTTTTGACAAGATTCAACTTGACAAGATTTTTTTTTTTTTTTTCAAATAGTAATAAAAAAAATCGGGGCGGGCCCTAAAAACGGGGGCGGGCGGGGATGAAAATCTAGGAAATATTTTATTATGGCCTTAATGAGTTTAAATTTGATCACACATGAACTATTTCAATTTGCAATCAACAATGTCTCACACTAGCAAGGACTATGTACATACTCCATACAGACAGCAGACAATGCAATGAAATAACCTTCACGGAACAGTAAATATAGCTAGGCACAAATGAAACAATTCGAGGAAATAAGCACCAGTGCTATAATATATCAGTGTATGTTTACCATTTAATGTAAATCACCAGGTTTGACACTTGATATTCAATTGTTCTCAGCGACAACTTACGTAGGGGAATTATATGTGACGTACGTTACAGTGACATAAGCAATTAGGTCAAATTTCACAACTGTTTCACTTCACAATCTTCATTAGTGCACTGTGAACATTCAAAGCAAACCTCCCCAGTAACCGTTAACGCTAGGTGTGTTGGCATATTATAATGCACAGCTCGTCAAATATGTGACGTTTCGAAAGCGTCAATGTCAATATTGACATCTGAAACTCTCAGCCAGGAAAACTCGACGTGACCAAATTCGATGATCTCATTTGAAACGGAATTCTGTTTGCATGAAACAGTGATACTACACTTGTTTTTATAGTACCATGTAATACTTGTCTACCATGTTTATAACAATTCCTTCACGGAAAATTGTAACATTATATAGTTTTCATTCATGCTTTCCAATGAATGATAGAGTCCTCTCAGTTTTGAAACAGTGGAAGATGGCATTTTCACCGCCGTTTCATATTTCACCGCCGTTTCATATTTCTCCGCCGTTTCATATTCCTCCGCGTTGGATGCACTTTTGTATTTTAGCTATTTTCTGATGAATTTGTTTTGTCTTTAGTTTTTAATTTTAACAGCATGCATAAACTAACTTGAACATTATACCGGAACTGTTTCTTATCACGGACATCCACACTAACAGACGTGGTTGTGTGGTTGTGTGGTTGTGTGATTGTGTGGTTGTGTGGTTGTGTATTGTACTGCAATTAGGCTCCCGACATTTAAGTTGAATAAAATTTGAAAACAAATATGGCCAAAATCATTGGAAATCATAAAAGATAAGAAGATTTGTGTTTATTAGTTTAAGATAGGAATACAAACCTATATTACACTAATAAACACAACCAGCATCTATTTCTTTTGAACATTGGTGCGAACAAACATCCGTATGCGATGTGATACACACCACTAGGAGCTTTTTCAGTGCCTATTAAGAATTTTGATTTTTTTTTTAATCGTCAAGCTCAATATATCAACACATAGTTTACACCGAGCAGAACAAGGGTATTACTATTTGTGGTATTTACCTTTTTTTACTCACTATACTACACTCAATGGCACAACACTTATTATATCGCATCATTCACAGATCTGTCAGTTATTGTCTCGTGACAAATATAATTGTAAATGTAAACCAGCTAGAGCTGACGTGTGAGATACCTCCAATGGACCTCACTACTAATAGCGCATTGCTAAAATTCGTCTTTATAAAGTATCTCTTTCGTTATCTTGGGAAACTGTCAGAGAAATCGATTTTAGGTCATTAACACTATTTATATAAGGCTGTACACTATCTCGGTCTCAAGTACACTTCTGTGGTCGAGTGGTTAAGGTCGCTGACTTGAATACCACTGTAACTTATCATCTCTGATGGTCACGGGCTCGAGCCCAGTTCAGAGCGTGTCTCTTTATATGAAAAGGTTGGCAGTGTCTTACGGAAGTTGGTGCACCAAGTACTGGTTAACCGCTGGAGCCTGCCCAGGAATGGTGTTGTTAGGTAAACTGCCCGTCGCTCATATGGGCAACCAGTAGCGACGATAAATAAACATGAATAAAAGAAATGTTTAAATGGAATTAATTGTTTTAAGTTCGTTTATCATATATTTGAAATCTCTGCTTTGAATAGTTTAGGATCGAGTCAAAATTAACGATAACATGGGTCAGCTTACCAAACATATGTATTTTTGTACTAACGCATATTGGTTAGAAATGTATTACTTTGACAAAACCTTAGAACTAATATGGTCACATCTTTGCCTTATTTACGGGAAACCTCTACACTTCAAACTTCAAACTTAATGGAAACTTAAACAAGAATTAACATTTTAAAGCAAATGACTACATTTATTATTCTAACACGACACAGCTAATAACATACATACTTATAGAGTAAAATCTACCTCGAGTTATTCTGCGATATACCTACCTTGAACTATGATGCGCGCGCATCGTGTTTGGCTATTCCATTTATACAATGCGTGTAAAGTTTTATGAATGAAAGTCACGTGATGTTTGTAAATACAACCGTGGGAATTCGCGGAAGTGAGCTATTTTTAGAATCAGATAATCTCTTGTCCGTCTTGTTTTTCTGCTAAGTAACGTTTCAGTTACTATTCTGTACAACTTTATTTGACAAAATAAATAAAATTATTGATCAGTTACAACTTTTGTTCATTTATGCACTAGATTGATATTTTCCATAAAAAATAACGTCATCACCCCTTACGCGGGAGGAAATTTCGAAAGCCAAATGCACGGCGTTTGAAGAAAATACTCCTTTCTCGTCTAAAATTATTAGAAGTAAGTCGTGTTAGAATCGAAATAATAAGTAGCAACCGTGGTATATCGCAGAATAACCCGAGTTTGTCGTTCGTATGCGTAGAAATATATCACGAAGGCCGAAGGCCTGAGTGATATATTTCTACACATAAGAACTTACGATATACCACGGTTGATATTTATTATTTCTTAATTATCACTAACATTACATAAAGGAGTAAAACAAATTGTTTATACAGGATATCGGTGTAATGTTATAGTTTCCATGCCTTATATAATAGTATGGATGTACCGGTTTTTTGTCCTCTTTGTCGGTGAATAACTTGTAGATCAATGTCTTATATAGCAGACGAAATCAATAGTGCAGTAATGTGTTATTGTAATGTGATCAGTCGTGTCTTTAATGCGCTTCACTAAGCTCAGATTACATAACATCATTTAAAATAAAATACACTTTCACTGTGAAATCAACATGGCGTCAAAACTCACCTGTTTTCGATCCACCAATACATCCATTACAACACATATATCTATATACCTCTACTTAAGTGTTTTTATGGTACACGTGAATGAGACTAATGAAAACATCAACACGTACATATTTTCGAAATATAATGTGAGTATTTATCTGTTTTTGCTCATTTTCCTATTTGGTAGTTCTAGCGTGTACCACATTAACCAATCACCTGTTACTGACAGCTGTGACGTCATTCGTAAAAAAAATTCGAAAACAGGTGGAAGAGAAAACAGAGTGATTGACGATGATTAGATTAGTTTAAAGTTGGATCCCCCACATACAGTATGCATGTATTGTCTACCAGAGTACTGTCTAGCTGCATTAACCATTATGTTGAGGACGGCTACAATGCTTAATATGAAATTATATTGTCACTGTGAATGCGAACTATCTATTTGTATCTATTGCAGCGTAGAATCAGAGTTACGGTTGATATGTCTGACACAATCCATTACAGCGGCATCAAATCGTAATGCTTCTAGTTGTATTGGATAGTACATTGTATTTTCACAAATGTTCACAGGAGAAACGAAATCATTCAATTAATTAACAAATGTCGTATACGACATACATTTATTATTAAGCAAACTCTCAAATATCAGGCTAGAAACAACACGCGTGGCATACCGTTTTCAAAACATCTGACGTTCGTATACGTGAACTATATAGTATTGGGTTTTGTTTTGAGAGATTGTATGCCGCTTTAATGTATTTGTTAAAGTCACGTGTCATCTCACAAACCTGCTCACAATAGTCAGGGAATAGGGTACACCACTGAATACTAGAGTAAATAGGGTACACCACTGAACACTAGAGTAAATAGGGTACACCACTGAACACTAGAGTAAATAGGGTACACCACTGAACACTAGAGTAAATAGGGTACACCACTGAACACTAGAGTAAATAGGGTACACCACTGAACACTAGAGTAAATAGGGTACACCACTGAACTAACAGCAGTTCAGTAAACGATCCGGTTCATCTTTAAATCACACATCCCAATGGCGCTAGCAGATATATATATACGTTTGCTGCCGGGGAATTACAACTTTCTACCAACTGAACAATCATTGTTTCATTTGATTTCATTGAATTAACAGTTCTCACAAATGGATGTAAGAGAAATATACACCCTGAGCTAGTATGCATGTGTAATTTACATATTTATGAACCATTTTTAAACTCCCGTGTTACTATGAAATCGTCAATAACCCACATACAATTACGTCATCCAGCAAATTCACGAGTGCACATAGACCTACCTCAATAAATAGACAACTAAGCTAGCGGAAATGGTATAAATGTTGAAAATAGATATATGAATTAATTTCTGCTTTTGTTTGTAGCAAAACGAATAATTCCGTGAGCTACCACTACTAAAAAACCAATATCACTACACCATGTGAAGGTCACATGAGAGTTAAAGACAACTGTCACGTGGACTTCAAGATATATTAGTGTATAATATAATTTTATTTCAACTCGTGATCATCGAAATGTGTATCTTCACTCTTGGCGTTATCTTACACTAATAAACACAACTCTTTTTTATGATTCCCTATGATTTTGGCTAATATAATATTTGTTTTCAAATTTTATTCACTTTACTGCCCCTGTCGGGAGCCTCCTTGTACTCCAATACACAACCGCACATCCACTTATGTTAGTGTGAACGTCCGTAATAAGAAATAGTTCCGGTATAATTTTCAAGTTAGTTTCTGTTTGCTGCGAAAATTAAAAACTACAGACAAAACAAATTGATTAGAATATATTACTTTATAAGTAACTGTTCCTGATAGTCAGAAAATAGCTTAATACAGAAGTACGTCGAACCGCGCAGGAATACGAAATGCATCCGGTGGCAGTCGAACCGCGCAGGAATACGAAATTATTATTATTGTTTTATGACATTGTTGATATGTTAGTCTGAACTATAAACTAAATATGTCTGATTGATGGCCGTTTGTAACACAGTGACCTGCTATATGACGGACAAATCGCCATACCAGACTGCAAAAAGTCGTTGATATATGTTTATGACAGTCAAATACTTATACCCATAATACCCACATAATAAAAAACGCATTGCGCTTATAAAAATGTCGACTGGAACCATGGAATGGTGTCTTGCAAGCGGCCATGTCAGCAGTACATACTTGTAGTATTTATGGATTATTGTATAACTAATCACGTCTTTGTTTTAAACAGGTCCTCGATATTATTACTATAGCGATACAGTAGGTAGGATTGCTCAAAGCAAAGGGGGCATGTGGACTATTTTTAAGAGTTATTTCTTTTTGTGTTATAATTATCAGCTGCTATTACCATTTGGTTCTACAATAAACACTGTAACAAATGGCGCCACACGGGGGCATGCTCTAGATGTACACATATGGTATTTTTAGACGGTCATATAAGCTAGCTATTTGTATTTAGGGTGTAGAGATAATTGAAACACCATTTCCTACTAGTCTAAATTTCATTATAAATGGGTACCATTAAATTATCCAGGCTATGATCAGAGATATATTCAGACATTTGAAACATCAACTAATAGTATGTAGCTATCTACATGTCTATGATGTGCATTCGATATTCTAAATATACACCCTATGTAATATTTCCAGTTAAAATGTTCTCTACATACTTTCATATGAACGTATATCAAATAATCATGATTATTTTGATATATTGCCATTTGCGATGACAGAATGTTCAGAGAAGATATATATATATATATATATATATATATATATTGTGAAACCCAAAGGTTAATGTAGCAATATACGTGTTTCTCATAGCAGGAGTCAGCCGTGTTACATTCACAGTTATATAATGCATGTATATATAATATATATACAACACTGGAATTAGAAAAATATATCACGCGTTTATTAGATGTTATACATGCTACTACTGATTTCCCGGTGGAGTATTTGGCACCGACTGCCGGGTTTATTTACTGCCAGAAATAGAATTCTGGAATGTTGGAGCGCATTAATACGCTCCGCGAAATTGCTCCGCCACAACGAATGCTGTCACGGCAACACATTTTGTTCTGTCATAGAGTAAACGCTTCAAATCGCTTTCTCAAAACGGCTTTTGTACAATAATAATAATAATAATAATGTAGAATCACGTGACATGAAAAGTACCTAAATCATGGTAGGTTCTGTTATGAGAAATATACATTGGTATTAACGGACTACATTTAGAAAGTAGTTTTTTGATTAGGCCAACAGATTACTGTATATGTATAATAATACGACGTTGATTAATTATCAGATATTCATAGACACAGTTATAATTAACTCGGCAATGCTCATAATAACGAGCTTCAGCAATGTGATGTGAACACACATAGTTTGAAAGCTAAACACTATGGAATCTTACAAATTAATGATAGTCCTTTAATGCTGAAATATATTCACAATTTATTATTCACTATTGTGAGAATGTGCATTGAAAAGAACACGTGTTTTACACCTGGAACAAATTCCGAAATAATATCTCGAAATGATTGACAGGCCTGGTCTTAACTGGGGCTATGCAAAAACAACTTCAGTGTGATCGAATTCCACGTTGTGTTCATACACATGTTTTCTGGCCAAGTAGTGTCGTTTCACATTGCTTAGTATTGCACATTCATAGATAATTTGAAAGTAATCCTGAAATTGACATTCATGAAAGCAATGAACACATTACGTCCACATTTAAGTCCAACATCTATCAAATCAGACATCGTACAAGAAAGCGATATAGATCCAGATGTTCTATAACCCAGATGTTCTATAACCCAGATGTTCTATAACCCAGATGTTCTATAACCCAGATGTTCTATAACCCAGATGTTCTATAACCCCTACAACATTTGGCTATCATTAACTGTTCTAAGTAATATAGGCATACACCATGTTTGGATCACGCTCAGCTACGGCGACGTAACCCAGCAAGTATAAATATGTCTACAACTGCGCCACCACCTGACACAGTATCCAGGTGAAAACTAATAGTTGTTCGATGCACATCTTCATTTGAATACAGATTTGTACTATTGTATATGCATTCACATGTTGGTATTTAACATTTGATAATATTGACATATTTCTACAAGCGACATCATTATATATATTTGCTTCCAGGCATGTGTGTCAGCCTTCCAGTTTTGGGTAGGGACTACAAGGTTCCGCTTTGGCTTCAATATACTTACAGTGACTTAAATAAACATTGTGAAATTAATCAATTTAATACCGATATATTAATTAGGAGTGGTTTGTCATATACATCTATAATGAATAAATAGTAAGTCAGGTCAGTACTTTAATTTAAATTAACGTTTTATGAAAGTGTAACTCATGGAGCCAAAGTAAGGGTACTTAATCCCTACCACAAATAGCTTGCATAAGTTATTCAAATATTATTTACAATTGTGTTTCATTATGATCTTCTCTAGTTCATTTGTACTAAAATGTCTCAAACTATCATCCAATGTTTCCATTTACAATATCAGTTACATTGTTTTGCCTCATTTTAGCACGGTTGTCTGACTGTAATTGCCTGTATGACTGATTGTTTTACGTATGACTTGCATTAGTCTCAATACCACTGCCGTTGCCAAATTCATACGATTTATCTGTCGCGACATATCAGTCACTTCCCAATACCAATTAGACTTGAACAGAACGTAATACGAGCAGAGCCAACTCTCCGTCTCCCCCACATTGAGCACATTCATCATAAATTCACCACTAGAGTTTCATACTAAAAACTAAGCGAACTAAATGCATAACCGAGTGTCCATCTTCCCCACATTGAGGATATTCTTCGTTTCATATTACAAACTAAAACATTATTCAGTTATGTTTTTGCTCCCAATATGGAGAGATGAACATAATTTAATTGACACTCAATATCAGTTACATCTTGGTAAAACATGACGTGTCACTTTTATTTCTTTTTTATTTCACGCGTCGTAATATTTACATTATAATATATTATGCACGGTCTCTGTATCTTTATAGTAGTGTTTTACACATTGGTTTTAAATAAAGCAAGAATTCTCCAAATGTTACGTTCATATAAAAAGTATACAATGTATAGTGATATGGTAAGTAAGTCTTGGTAAGCTTAAATGCCATTAGACCAGCTTGGCATAATTACAAAACCCTTTACACATGTTTAAAGTCACATTTGGTGAACACGTTCATTTATGAAAGCTATTTATCAAACAATGTATATAATATACACACATTATGTATACATGCACGCAACATACTATTAAACTGAAACATGTTATGTTTGCATCTTAGAATTGCGGCTTTCTCTTTTATATTATTCTTAGCAATTGTTTCAAATCATTGCATTACCTTACTGAACAGTGCGTGATTGGTATCATGTTCAGGTTTATTTGTTTCAAATGCATCATTAGCATGCTTACTCTATTGATACACTACAACTATCTATGCTCAACAGTAAATTAAATCAGTGTCCGTAGTATCATGGACACTGTATAACGGAGACATGCGTTTCTAACTCACGTGTTCTTCTGCAGTGCATCGTATATATTTGTCCTTGGTATTCTTCAAATATACTAAATTTACAATCAAGAGACAAATAATTGATTGTTGATAATAAAATGTTATGTTGCAGCATATTTCGTATAACGCATATTGTTTATAGATTCACCATTTGGTTTATATGATTTCTATTACTACAAATCAATTGCTAGGTAGTGTCACTTCTATAATCGAGATGAGGTAGGGGTAGGGGTGGGAACAGTCGTCATGAGGAAATCTGTCACGAGTTTCATTTCATACAGACATTTATTAAACGAGCTAAAATGATGCTATTACGCGAGCAACATCATCTGGTTATGGCACACCTGTAAGCGAAGGATTCCAACTAAAATACTGTAAAATAATATCATTTCGCTACACTTATTTCGCGATTTTCACGATTTTGATAATATTCAATTAATTATTATTATTATTATACCAGATTTCTTGAGCGCCCTTTTCATGTAAAATTACACCTATAATTCACTTAGTTTTGAATACATAGTTCCCACGGCCTGTGAAAATAGTAAAAAAAACACTGATAAGATCTTATCTTGGCAGCCATTTTGACTGTCAAGTTTTATTAACTGCAATTTCATGATTTTACTAGTAATTCTTTAATTGCAATAACTTTATTAATTTTGGTTTCTTAATATGATTTTAAAGGTATTGAAATGTACCTTTTAAATATTAATTTATTTTTTGACAATGATGTATGGATTATAAATTATACGAACTTAACTTGCGCCTAATTTTGAAAGTCTATTTTCATAATTTGTGAAATACAAAAAATATGTCCATTGAGAGCTTTCCAACAATGTATGAACCATGGTGATGGGATGAAAAATAAATATTTTATGAAGAAAACAAAATTAGGCTACTATATATTATATAATTATAATATCTGATCAACTTAGTAGCCATAGTAGGAATGATGACGTCACATGGGAACTATGTATTCGCGCATCCGTGATGTATCGCGAAAAGTGAAGGTGGTTGTTTTTGTAGACCGCTTATTATTTTATTGACTTTCAAAATGTTAATAAAATGTACATTAAATGTACATATTTACGAACATAACTCTACATTCGGACACGTTATTATTCACAAGAATCATGAATTCACGATCAACTTAAATCGCGAAAATTAGCGCGAAGTATAATAACTCGCGAATAAATAGCGTTCTACAGTACCAATATACATTTCTGGATAAATAGTACTTTATCTTCCAAGGAAGGTAACATCAAAATCAGCGATTTCGTTGATTGGCAGATTTGGAATCCCGATTGGCGGAGCTTGCTATAGACGGTGAGTGGGCTGCACTGAAACCCTAGCAATTTATTTACAGTGATATGAAATCAGCTCGATACAATAGAAGCGATTGTCACCCAGAATATTAGCTTATCAATGTTTATTTTCTGCTAACACCGTTACTATGACTACGAGCAATCATTTTATATATAGTAATATTATCCTAAGCACCACATATTAGGTACACATTGCTCGTACAGTTAAATGATAGAGGCATCATTTCACGGGGTGCCATAAACTTACTTGTGTGCAAATATCCTGAAAGCGTGTTTAAGCAACACACCTTTATTAAGCAGCTAGTTACCATATTCCCAATGTTGTTGTAGTATACAATTGACGTATTTTAAGCAGTCACCTGTGATAAGCAGCAACGTTCTGTGATCCCATTGACTGGCTGCTTAAGACAGGTTTGACTGTATACAGTAGTATGAAAATATGCCAAATGTTCCAACAGCATCGAGGTTACGTATATGTGTCACACTAGTTGTTATATGTGTCACACTAGTTGTTAACTAGTGTGACACATATACGTAACCAAAACGAGATAGTAATGCCGTGCTAGTTGTGTACATTAGTCAGCATGTATTCCACGTTCACGTTGCGGAGGTAGACGCACATGCAATGTATACTTTGTACATAAAGCAATGAAATAATCAAGTCAACAAACGATTACATAACAGTAGCCGACACTACATATTCACAATAATGCTTTACATTGTGTACATATAATACCCACACGCTGAATAATACTAATCATCTACGATCTTCATTGACGAATATATGCATCTATTTAATATATTATTCAACACACAGTAGTATGGCCACTAACGGCAATACGATATCATTTACATACGTCATCAAATGCTCACGCCACCAATAGCATACGTCAGTTACGTCATTCTTTTTCTACGGCTTACGCCATTAACTTCAAACCTCATGAACTGCACACGTCATAAACTGAAAACGTTATCAACTGCATACTTCATCAACCGCAGTTATCACTAATACGTCATCAATTGTATACGTCAGCAATTACACACGCCAACATGTATACAGCAATTACAGCAGCCAACATTATACGCAATCAACTGGATTTCACATAGTCTGTATTCGTAATTAACTATTTACGCCATCAATAGTATGCTTCACCAATTGAATACGCCATCAACTTGCATACGTCATTTATTGCATATGTCAGTAGCTACATTCGTCATCAACAACACACGTCATGATCAACACACGTCATCAACTGCCTGCATGTGTAAATAATCTTCATATTCCATGTTAGGCCGAAATGGTGAGGAGAGTATACCTATGTTAATGATGAACCATACAGATAAGGAGGAGTCTACCCCCGGCATGCCGCCCCGAATCCAACCCAATGCATCCGATGTGAAGAACACACCAAGACTTGTAGAACTAACTTCTAACCCCGGCACTCCCCTTAAACTCACTGAGATTTCTGGTTAGTATAATGCACAATATCCCTCTGCACAACAACCATACATACATGTAGTAGTACGAATGGTTTTGATGTGTATAATTATTGTATTATATTAATAGGCATTTTTAATATATGTCGATGCAGAGTTGTGCCTCGGATTCAGAATAGTGTAGGGAGCATCTCAAACTGTTTTTTTTAATTTCGTTAACTCTAAATAAGTTTATTAATTATAATTCTAACACGACCCAGCTAATAACATACATACTTATAGAGTAAAATCCACCTCGGGTTATTCTGCGATATACCTACCTTGAACTATGCTGCGCGCGCACCGTGTTTTGGCTATTCCATTTATACAATGCGTGTAAAGTTTTATGAATGAAAATCACGTGATGTTTGTAAATAATACCGTGGGAATTCGCGGAAGTGAGCTATTTTTACAATCAGATAATCTCTTGTCCGTCTTGTTTTTCTGTTAAGTAACGTTTCAGTTACTATTCTGTACAGTTTTATTTGACAAAATAAATAAAATTATTGATCAGTTACAACTTTTGTTCATTTATGCACTAGATTGATATATTCCATAAAAAATAACGCCATCACCCCTTACGCGGGAGGAAATTTCGAAAGCCAAATGCACGGCGTTTGAAGAAAATACTCTTTGATTCTCGTCTAAAATTATTAGAAGTAAGTCGTGTTAGAATCGAAATAATAAGTATCAACCGTGGTATCTCGCAGAATAACCTCGTTTGTCGTTATTATGCGTAGAAATATATCACTCAGGCCTTCGGCCTTCGTGATATATTTCTACGCATAAGAACTTCAAACTCGGGTTATTCTGCGATATACCAGGGTTGATACTTATTATTTCTTAATTATACAATTTCCCCACTATGTCACGGCATATAATAAAGATACGGTATTCGTCCATGTGCTCGTCCGACCGGTTTTCATTTTGTTACATCAGATCTCATAAACCGCTCGACATTATTGGAAATAGTTCCCAAACATAGTTCGGTCAGCAGTACGGTCTACATGATGCGACCTGTGGGAATATAATAGGAGTCGTGGGGTATGCAATACATCCAAATCGGAGGGACGTTAAATGACGTTATGTACAAATTCAAGATCAGTAAGAACAACGGATAAATTGTAGATCACTAGGTAGTACTTTCTGAATAATAACGACAACAGTATGATGATGCAATTTACAAAGTCGGACATTGACGTCGACGGACGACACGTGACAATGCGATACGACGTCATTGCAATACAATATGACAACGTCATACTACATACTAGGCAATGTGCAACAAGGTCAAATCTATTGACTTGCCATTCGTCATGGACGTTGTCTTTATGAAGACATTACCACAGCGTGACGAAATACTATATATTATATACAAATTTAGTTTAGCTCGATTGTGAAACAAGTTATTTCAACTTATATGAATCACTCTTAAGGCCTCATTCCTGATGGAATCCATCGCCACGAGGGAGAGAGAAGAGGCAACGTGGAATTTAAATGCCTTGCCTAAGGACACAATCGTAACGGCTCCAGCGGGGCTTGAACTCCAGACTTTTCGCACCTGACGCGAACACGCATCCACTGCGCTATCACGACTTCCTATACGATATACTACGCACGGCATTGCCAACAACACTCCAAATGTCAGCCCAACATGATTGATTCTGTCCCAAACATAAAAATGTGTCTATGGAACTTTCAGGATACTTATTACATACATATATCATTAATAGCTACATGTAATTGGTTATAAATGATCACGTGAATGTGCACGCATGCGCAAACCATTACAAATTATGTTATGATGTATTGCATTAAAAGCAAACCTATTGAAGTGTCCGATTTAATCTAAAAATCGTATAGCAATAACTCGTAGACTAACCGTACTGCTCACCAAACATAAATAACAGTTATCTATTATAATCAATAAATACATTTGAGACAACCCCCGTGCCTTTATTTGCATATCGGCATCGGGATTATTAAGAATGCCTAAGTTTTGTCAGTATTCTCCCTCTGCGGAATGATCTTACATACCCATGTAGTAGTACGAGTGTGCTTTATGGTATATGTTGTAGGTAGGATTTCGATAGGGAAATGGTTAGAATATTGTATCAAATATGTTTCTTAGTAATATGTGGGTGCACACGATACAAAGTATGTACATCATTTACAAGCGTATTCTTATATGGAAACTGTAGGTGTGGGTCGATTATGACACAGGGGGTGGATACGGATTATATGTGCTATATTCAATCACATATTATTCTTTCTGGATTTCGACTACACCACCTCCCTTTATAAAAAAAGCAAGGTGTATTTTTAATGTAAATAAAATATTGGCAAACTATCAATAAAATAAATAAAGATAACTATCGAGTCTAGGAAAATCAGTAAAAACGGTCATAGATATGTCCAACATTCGCCTCCTGTACCATTGGTTGATTGCTGTAGTGGTCTTATGTCACATTATTATGTCCAACATTCGCCTCCTGTACCATTGGTTGATTGCTGTAGTGGTCTTATTATTCAACACACTAGTGATATGTCACATTATTTGTTTCTAGAATGTTTAGATATGAATATTCAAACTTTAATCTACTACCGAAACAATGAAGTCCCCCGTGCCGGTGAAATAACGAGCATTTGAATTTGTAGCCACATATAGTCTTCTATTAACTGTCTGGTTTTTTTCCCAGTCAATACTAATTATTAGAGCATCCACTACTGTTAACGTCATTGTTTAATATTTTATTCACTCAAGTTCTGGTATTGTTGTATGGACTTTTCCTCAGTAGCGTTTTACATGTTAGTCAATATACCTTTGAAAAATCAGTATATAATTACCAAATGCCATGCTCATTTGTATACTTATCTCACTCGATCCCTTCGTTTTCTTCTGTTATATTACGTAATATTATATGATATATGTATATTTTATATAAATTCTTCGTCGATATTATCCTTGTATAATAATGTTTATTATGTGTTCGTGAGTTTACCACGGAACTATTTGGAACCCCGAGATAGTGTGCATGGTTACGGTCGTCGATTTCTAAATATTCGCTGAACACGGTTATAGGTTCGAATCCCGCCAGAGGTGACGATTTGTTTCATGTAAGGAAACTATCCAGATGGCGTGCGGAATATACGTGACTCTACTCGGTTACCCGTCGTTACACTCAATAATGTACAGAGGGACACACGGGCTCTTTGTTCACACTTTCGGTATAGCTTTTGGTGCGTTTCTAAATACCAAATAAAAAACATGTTTTACCTAAACTGAAAGCATATCAGAGCATGCCAGTGTATCTAAGAGAGACAATCTATTTCCTTAATATCAAACATACTTAAAGGTACTTGCTAGATTACGTTTCTTCAAATATACCATAACGCAGTATTTTACGTATAATGTCGTCCGCTTAAGTTTAACTTAGAAACAAGTATACGTAGGTATTAGATGATAATAATTATTAAACAACAGTGTAGGTTTGTCCAATGAACGCTGTACATAATGTTGGTAATGCTATTGAGCCGCTCCCTAATATATTTGCGCATAGTTAACAATACCAAAGGTATGATATGGAGGTGCTAATGCACTGCAGAAAACGGTACGTGTACCAACATCACTTGTATCAATTCCATAGCCAGACCGGGAGACACAACACACACACACACCACAAAAACAAAGAAAGACAAATAAAACAAATTAAATCTAAAAACATAAAATTCCACATCTAGCGTACATCTATCGCCTGACTCAGCATCACATATGTATGAGCACGTGATGAGAATCCGAACATTAGTTTTACATTAATAGATACAGAGTTACGCCCATATGCGAACCCTTTTATTTGCAGCATAGTCGCTTGTTGTATGTCTAATCAGATGTTCCAATTGACTTCAGACCAGGAAGAAAAACCCATGCTGTCTAAAAGCAACCCAAACATACCAGGTATAGATAGAGATAACACCCAGCACAACTCTCCGTAATAACTCGTGCACAATTACTTTTGACATATACATGTTAACTATTGCACACCTTGTATATACTCTCCTATTTTCATATTCGCTTCACTCTCTTCATGAACATACTCACTGCTGTTCGTATTATTCTATTAGTTACCGAATACTATTGTCGATATAATGTGTTGTTGCATATAATAATTATAGTGTGCTTGTTCAGACATGGGGCTGGCGGGGAGGGGGGCCTCCGTGACCGAGTGGTTACTGTATGTGGGCTTCAAATCACTTGTCCTCACTGCTGCAGGTTCTACTGCTACTTGTGATGTCTACATCTTGCATGCAAGGAAGCTTTCTCCAGCTGTGTTGAGGAAGGTCGGTTGTTCCACCCGGTACTCGGCCGTGGCTGATAGACAACTCGGAGTGGCATCCGTTCTCTTCCTCCACCAATGCTAGCTGGAGAATCGTCATAAGCTGTTGGTACAAACCAAAACAAACAAAAGCAAACTATTGTTCAGATGAGTATCTAAATTGTTCAATTTCGGGTTGTGTTGCCTAGTACCAAGTAATGCCTATTTAGTGTATCTAACATCCGTAAAAATAAACATTTAAATGATATTTACCCGAGGCCGAATCCGATATTGAAATAGCATACTTCCTGTTCCGTCATATAGTTCAAACGTTAATTCTGCCTTTATGCAATATGATTTCCAAAGCGTCTAACCGATCACATGAACACCATTTTTGAAGAATATATTAAGAATAAGAACACATTTATATATGTAGATAAATTGTTAGAGGCGACTATATTTATTTAAATTTTGTCAAAAGGTGTAATTTGGCTATTTTTCTTATAAAGTTATAATACAAAATGACGCGATGTCGCTTATATAGGGTGTTAAAGAAAACTATTCAGAAGGAATTACTTACACATCAGAACAAGATACTAACATATTGTAAATTAAATTATAAACATATGTTATTGTCCAGTATAAGTTTGTACATACGTATCACATTATACAGAAAACAGAGTATGATTTATTATTCTTCTCCTAATCTCTGACATGTATTACAACTTACATGCATGTTTTAAACGTCAACTGAAATATGTTCCCTAATTAAATATAGAGCAATACCCGATGACGTTCAAACTGCTATCAACGGCATCCCATTAACTGTGTTTATCATTATATAGAACAGAACATAAGTTTATTCATGACGTATACATAAGTACATAGTCATAATATATACATATAATTACATATAAATAAACAAGTGATCAATAAAGCTATCGTATAGCTACTGTAATCTAATTTAAAATTAGATATTATATAATATCCCGAACATTTTCAGCGCCATACTTGTTATGACATAATATGATCATTCGAGCATTCAGAGACGTTTAAGTGATAGTATGAGTATCAGTAGAATGCCACAGCGTTTAATTTTACGAATATCGATGATGACGAATGAATAAGAACAAGGTTACCATGTGTCAAGGTCACATATGATCCTGTTCTAGGACACGGCCGATGTAGAGTAATACTATACTACTATCGAATACATATAACTGGGGGGAAAACTACAGCTCGTGAATTTATATCAAGCTCTGAAAACTCTCAAATTATGTAGCATCACATTAATGAATAATATTTTACGAGCAATAAGTCGATAATGTACGTAATGAGAACATAGTTTCCTAACACCTATAATACACATGATGTTCCAGAGGTATATGGGACGTACCTTTGCTTGTACTATACTTTGTCATACTATTAGTATATTAAAGGGGTATGCCACTTTTTATTTTCTTATTTAACTCGCACTATTTGCTCAGGTATGGGCTTATACAATGCTAGGTAAGACTTGGATGCAGTCAGGTAAGTTGTGTGACTCCAACCAATGGACGACGATTCCGTTTTAATTCTGATAATCGCACTTGAGTGTCCCTTACGGAGTTAACCCTATGCTAGTACGCCTCTATTTAGTTCACAGCACATGAGCCAATAAGCAAGACAATTATGTCTGTATATTTTCTTTACTTTGTATTTCATAGATATAGACTGCATGAAAAATATATGATTAAAATAATACACTATTTAATATACTGATAACAGTAGTAGTAAATTTCATATATTGGCCAGGAACAAGCTTAATATATATTAGAAAAACAGCAACAATACATAACTAAATACAAGGTATATTTGTATATGGTAATTATATCAACACTGCATTAACGTTTTCGGTTAACATGCAAATCTGACTAATCCAATCAAATTCGCAAATTCATTGACCTGGACTTTTAAATATCTTTAACAATCCATTCTTATGTGAATCTTAATGCTCTTAGAAATAGTCGCAACATGTATACACAAAGCGTGTATGTTAGGTCAACTGTGTCGTCTACCTTGTAACTATCTAGCAAAGCATAGTTTCGTGATACACTTGCATGACTATCATAATGAGGAAAGACAGCTATAAGGTTTCAAGTCGACATGTGCAGGATATTGAGAAACTACGGCTTGATAAATTTCATACCGCCGTACAATTTTGCAATGCATATATCTGTCATCTAAGTACGAATGCAACTGTACAGTACGCACACATATCTATGCACACGTACAGTACGCAACATGTCTATGCACACGTACAGTACGCACATATGTCTATGCGTACAGTATGTACATGTCTATGCACACGCGTACAGTCCGAACACATGTATATGCACACGTACAGTACGCAAACATGGCTAAGCACACGCGTACAGTATGAACCCATGTATATGCACACGCGTACAGTACGCACACATGTCTATGCACACGCGTACATTACTCACACTTGTCTATGCACACGCGTACATTACGCACACATGTCTATGCGCACTCGTACAGTACGCACACATGTCTATGCACACGCGTACATTACGCACACATGACTATGCGCACGCGTACAGTTCGCACATATGTCTATGCGCACACGTACATTACGCACACATGTCTATGCACACGCGTACAGTTCGCACATATGTCTATGCGCACTCGTACAGTACGCACACATGTCTATGCACACGCGTACATTACGCACACATGTCTATGCACACGCGTATCTTGAAACAATGTCTATGCACACGCGTACATTACGCACACATGTCTATGCACACGCGTATCTTGAAACAATGTCTATGCACACGCGTACATTACGCACACATGTCTATGCACACGCGTATCTTGAAACAATGTCTATGATTACCATAATTGACTCTGGTATTAGTGCTGATTATTACCAAATAAACCATGGCACGTATGGTAACTGGGTAGGAGCAACCCAGAATTAAATCATACATGTACATCCTACACTGCTGCCCCAACAATAAATCATACATGTACATCCTACACTGCTGCCCCAACAATAAATCATACATGTACATCCTACACTGCTGCCCCAACAATAAATCATACATGTACATCCTACACTGCTGCCCCAACAATAAATCATACATGTACATCCTACACTGCTGCCCCAACAATAAATCATACATGTACATCCTACACTGCTGCCCCAACAATAAATCATACATGTACATCCTACACTGCTGCCCCAACAATAAATCATACATGTACACCTACACTGCTGCCCCAACAATAAATCATACATGTACATCCTACACTGCTGCCCCAACAATAAATCATACATGTACATCCTACACTGCTGCCCCAACAATAAATCATACATGTACATCCTACACTGCTGCCCCAACAATAAATCATACATGTACATCCTACACTGCTGCCCCAACAATAAATCATACATGTACATCCTACACTGCTGCCCCAACAATAAATCATACATGTACATCCTACACTGCTGCCCCAACAATAAATCATACATGTACATCCTACACTGCTGCCCCAACAATAAATCATACATGTACATCCTACACTGCTGCCCCAACAATAAATCATACATGTACATCCTACACTGCTGCCCCAACAATAAATCATACATGTACATCCTACACTGCTGCCCCAACAATAAATCATACATGTACATCCTACACTGCTGCCCCAACAATAAATCATACATGTACATCCTACACTGCTGCCCCAACAATAAATCATACATGTACATCCTACACTGCTGCCCCAACAATAAATCATACATGTACATCCTACACTGCTGCCCCAACAATAAATCATACATGTACATCCTACACTGCTGCCCCAACAATAAATCATACATGTACATCCTACACTGCTGCCCCAACAATAAATCATACATGTACATCCTACACTGCTGCCCCAACAATAAATCATACATGTACATCCTACACTGCTGCCCCAACAATAAATCATACATGTACATCCTACACTGCTGCCCCAACAATAAATCATACATGTACATCCTACACTGCTGCCCCAACAATAAATCATACATGTACATCCTACACTGCTGCCCCAACAATAAATCATACATGTACATCCTACACTGCTGCCCCAACAATAAATCATACATGTACATCCTACACTGCTGCCCCAACAATAAATAATATCTTCTCTTAAAACAACTGTACATCTTTTCAAATTGTAATATGTCTGCAAATAATTGTAATTGCATATACTATATTTATGCCGGGAAACCTATGTACAATATTCTGGTAATATCTATATGTTGACACTCTAGTAAGTGATCCGCCTTAGAGATGCAATTGGTGCAATTTTGATTTCATAAGACACAGGTCGGCGATATGCGAATAGTGGCGCTCTGACAGTTTTCAGAAAATTAAGATGAAAATTAGATTCAATTTACGCATTTCCCCCACCTCTATACATTACTGTATACTTTCAAGGGATTATTAGTTGAACGTTGAAAATTTCTCAATTGTTGCCATAGGAACACTATTTTCAAACCCATCACTTTGCTAAAAACGATACTTGCATGATATTTGGTCAAAGCATGATGTAAACTAAAGTTGTGGACTACAAAAATGTGACTGATGATGTGAACAATAGGAATTTTATGATCTATATGTTCGTTTATGAAATTTATAGTATAATAATATTGACGTCATAAGCGACTACGATTACAGAGAATAGAATATCATTAATGTTGGCACGACGCATCAAACGTTCTCTCAAAAACATCTATTTACGTGTGTCACTATAAGCTAGTCACAACTTTATAAATTGGTAACGTTGTTGAGAAATTGTTGTATTGACCTGATATATCAACTGGAATTTAGTTTATGTATGTAGTACCCCTGTGACGCCGACCATTTGCATATGATCAGCAGTCCGCCTCCGTGGTCGAGTGGTTACGGTCGCTGACTGTATACCACTGTAACATATCATCACTCATGGTCCCGTGTTCGAGCCCCGCTCAGACCGTGTCTCTTTATACGAAAGTGTTGGCAGTTTGGTGCACCCAGTTATAGTTAACCGCTGGAGCCTGCGTGTGTTGTTAGGTAAACTGTCCGTCGCTCATATGGGCACCAGTAGCGACGATAAATAAACTTTAAAAAGATGGCCAGCATTGTGTATATCCTTGCATGAGCCTAAGTGTTATGAACAATGACTGGAAACAACTAACATTTGCGAGTGTCCTCGTATAGATTAGATAAATATCTCTACACATTCTACCATACATATCAGTGATAATGTAGTTGGCATGTTGTGCTTTTCAAGCCGTTCTTCTTCCCTTTTTTCCTTTCGATTCTGAAACATTTATCATCTTGATACGTTACGCACTGTACTGTATTCAGGATAAGACAAACTGTATAGTCAGTTATTTGTATGAATTATAGATTTAATACATTTTCGAACATTGTATACATTTATTTTATCTTACATGCATGCGTTAGAAATGTGACTGTAATGTTAGTTTAAACATATTTTATTTCAAACAATGTAACATATATACATATAGCAATTACATTACAATATAATATTTTAGGTTTTGAAAAAGGATTAGATCCGAAAGCTAGATTAGCTTATAAAGGTCTTCTCCTGTAACTGTAATGTTATTGTGATATGTAATTGTAACTTGTTAACCTCATTGTGAAAAGGTTGCATTAAAATAGTATTAAATTAATAATGGTCCAAAACGGCCTGCCTAATACACTTTGCTTTATTAATCTTCTTCTTGGTGATTTCGGCACTCCCTCAATATTGAGGATTATGTGTCGTCGCTCGTGAATTTTGAGATGATGATATTTACAATGATTAATTAACAAATAAGTGAATGTCCAAAGACAAATATACTACAGTGCTCGTTTAAGATTTTGTACATAGAATGAATGCTTTAGATCATGGTTGGGAGGGCAGAAACAGGGATGAGTGCTTTAAGTCGGTGCCTAATAGGTGCTGCGCGTATGGCGCTGCGTGTATGACGTCATCAGTTCACAGTTGGCATGATACACGTCTTTCCTCTCTAACAATGTTTTATCAGAAGATAGGATAAATAAAATATTAGGTTACTGTCTTATGAATTTTAAATTATTAGGCTCGTCTCCGAAAAAAAACAAGGCTCGACAGAATGTATATTTTCTCGAACTCCCCTAATAAATTAAAATGTACAAGACAATATCTAATATTCTTTATACAGTTGTATATATTGTCAGTATTAAATAAAAATAAAAGATGACTTGCTTTGAATTACATAAACGTTTAAATGTATGAAAGTATAGCATGCTTTAACGGGGGTAGCTAAAGTATATATACATTATTATGTTGTTACTAGCAAGACTGACCATCCGCTCACTCAATGGTATGCTTGTAACACACACGCGCACACACATACACCTGTTTATATGTCTGTGTTCTCTTTGTTTATATCAGCCGACGGAAAACCCTTCACTCAGTCGGGAAGGAAATCGTTCCCTAATCAAGGTATACAAATGGCACACATGTATATGTTGTATAGTTGTAGTTACTCATTGAAATGTAGAGCATACCTAAGTGCGTGGTACAGAGAAGTAGCTATGTTAGAACGCTGTCAGTGGTACAGAGAAGTAGTTATGTTAGAACGCTGTCAGTGGTACAGAAAGGTAGTTATGCTAGAACGCTGTCAGTGGTACAGAGAAGTAGTTATGCTAGAACGCTGTCAGTGGTACAGAGAAGTAGTTATGTTAGAACGCTGTCAGTGGTACAGAGAAGTAGTTATGCTAGAACGCTGTCAGTGGTACAGAGAAGTAGTTATGTTAGAACGATGTCAGTGGTACAGAGAAGTAGTTATGTTAGAACGCTGTCAGTGGTACAGAGAAGTAGTTATGTTAGAACGCTGTCAGTGGTACAGAGAAGTAGTTATGCTAGAACGCTGTCAGTGGTACAGAGAGGTAGTTATGCTAGAACGCTGTCAGTGGTACAGAGAAGTAGTTATGTTAGAACGCTGTCAGTGGTACAGAGAAGTAGTTATGCTAGAACGCTGTCAGTGGTACAGAGAAGTAGTTATGTTAGAACGCTGTCAGTGGTACAGAGAAGTAGTTATGCTAGAACGCTGTCACTGGTACAGAGAAGTAGTTATGCTAGAACGCTGTCAGTGGTACAGAGAAGTAGTTATGTTAGAACGCTGTCAGTGGTACAGAGAAGTAGTTATGCTAGAACGCTGTCAGTGGTACAGAGAAGTAGTTATGTTAGAACGCTGTCAGTGGTACAGAGAAGTAGTTATGTTAGAACGCTGTCAGTGGTACAGAGAAGTAGTTATGTTAGAACGCTGTCAGTGGTACAGAGAAGTAGTTATGTTAGAACGCTGTCCGTGGTACAGAGAAGTAGTTATGCTAGAACGTTGTCAGTGGTACAGAGAAGTAGTTATGTTAGAACGCTGTCAGTGGTACAGAGAAGTAGTTATGCTAGAACGCTGTCAGTGGTACAGAGAAGTAGTTATGCTAGAACGCTGTCAGTGGTACAGAGAAGTAGTTATGTTAGAACGTTATCAGTCTTTCCGAGGTTGGAGCGTGAGTTGAGTTGGGTTATTGTACGAGGAAATGTGTGGTATCCTCTCTCAATCCCAACACAATCATCTCTCAGGTATAATAAAATGAGTGGTAGATTGTAGTGGGGGGGGGAACAATACGTGTGGTCATATCGTCGAGTTATGTAGAACTATGTTACAGGATTTGTTTATTATATTAAAATAAAACAATATATTTAGTGTTTGCAAAATCAAAGAAAAGAGTGAATTAAAATAAATGTACACTAATATATAATAGAACTGACATGACACACATATGACACGTGGTTACAACGTACTGTGTACTATTATTACAGAATCATTTCGCAAAGTACGTTGCAAACACGTTCTATGTGTATTGCGTCACTAGGCAACATGTACCATATTGTTGGACCTATATGCACTAGGATACGTTCTATGTGTATTGCGTCACTAGGCAACATGTACCATCTTGTTGGACCTATATGCACTAGGATACGTTCTATGTGTATTGCGTCACTAAGTAACATGTACCATCTTGTTGTACCTATATGCACTAAGATATGAACATGTTGCACGTGTCTCCTATTTAGATTTCATCCCATCAAATACATCTCTATTATGTCAAGGTAATCCAGCACATAGTTCACGAGTATTACATGTGCACCTGTTGTCGTTTCACTTATCACTGTTTGGTGACTGTAATTCGCTAAGCACTGTTCTAATTCTTGTGAATCACCTACACGCATAACGACATCGAATACTATCCTACCACGAGGTATGCATATTATTTATTCCCAAACAAACATAAACGCACTATTGAATTAGAGACAGTAATGCTACGGCTACCTGAGTGAGTTGGAACTATACATTAGGTCGTCGGTATGCAATTCAGTATCCGGTTTAATAGTAATATTATCTTTATCATGATATACATTGTTTGTGACACTATATATGACTGCCTTCGACAATAGCTCCCGGGAATAGTAATACACATGGCTTGGGTCCAACATTTGAACAACACTGTTCAAACAGTTTTGTTCTTTATTGGCTATTTTTCAAATTTTACCCCTTAACATCTACGTGCGGGCCGTTGTCAAATGTTGTTAAAACGTGTGGCCCAAACCATTTGTATTTTCATGCTATGTATTGTATCTTTATGTGTATGACATATTTATTTACTATTGATTTGCAATAAAATATGATTTAAAAAACATTTACAAAACATTCGATCTCAGGTTAGTTTTGTCAGTTTGTCTTCTAACTTAAAACATAATATATTAACGTAATACAAAATGCGTCAACGAAGTTATCGATGTATGACGCAAGGGAGACAACCATTATTAGTAAAGTTATCCATCTTTACTGATGACTGTATGTTAGAAAAATCCGAATTGTGTCTCATTCATCATATAGTAGCATTAACAGCTACGTATTCAGTATTACCCATTACCTTACCTATTTCCATACCCATTACCTTGGATTATAATTATAACTACATATGATCCTTAACACCACACCACACCACACCACACTTCACACAAACCACACCACACACACACCACACAAACCACACCACACCACACCACACACCACATCACACCACCACACACACATAGTTTTATTATACAATCATGTATTTTAATAATTAATTTAATTGCATGTTGGTACATTCTTAGTCATTTAAATATTTACTTACAGCTTGTCGTTATGATAAGCGCAACGATTATAAGTAGATGCATTGGACAATTCAATCGCAGCCTTACAATGTGTATGCTATTAGGTATACCTAGCTGAACAAAATATATTGATATATCCGAATGTCAATCATGTTCCTTGGAATAACACATCGTTCGGCTACTCACGAACTGATGTATTCAGTCAGTATTAACTAACCATTCATTTTTGAAATGCTATTTTTACTAACATTGTTCACTTCATGCTATGTGCCTCTTGTGCATTTTGGGATTTTGAATATATCAAACTAGGAAACGGGGTATAGCACTAGCACATACACACACATATATATAATCAACATTTGCCATAACTTGCCAAACTTGTAGATTGTCATGCAATTTCCTTCTTCGTCACATGTTGCACATTTATTTGCATCTATTTTAATACAATTATCTATATGTTGATTGACAGATATATTAACAATATACCTTCATAAGAGATATATTAAACCCCGCACATCTAATTACAAACCATCATAATTATTATAATATTCTATGTTACTGAATTGTGGGGTTTTGTAATAAGTAATGCTAAATATGGTTTGAAACATTTAAAAAATAATATTCGAGAAATGAATTAATCATATGTTTTCATACATTTGTATATATATATAATTGATCTGATGCAATGACTTCAATGATTACGTAACACTCGGTGTAAAATAAAATTATTGTATCAATGACTTCAATGATTACGTAACACTCGGTGTAAAATATTGTATCAATGACGTCAATGATTACGTAACACTCGGTGTAAAATATTGTGTCAATGATTACGTAACACTCGGTGTAAAATAGTGTGTCAATGATTACGTAACACTCGGTGTAAAATAGTGTATCAATGACGTCAATGATTACGTAACACTCGGTGTAAAATATTGTATCAATGTTTTTAGACACAACTAGTACTGCAGAACTAATACCTCTTGCAATTTCTTTTAGATGCGTCATCTCATACTCTCTCCAATATAATGAAGACGCCGGGCAACTCAAACGCAGGCCTGAATTCCAAGCCGAACTCAACTGTACCTACCAACGCAAACTCACACTCAGGTATAGTATATGTGTACAACACAAGCAAACATTCAGGTATAGTATTTATGTACAACGCAAACAAACATCCAGGTATAGTATTTGTGTACAATGCAAACAAACATCCAGATATAATATACATGCTATAAGTAAAAGGCAAGCTCACGGTCAGGCATAGCGTATATATCGGTGTGTAATGCAAGCTCACACTCGGTTTAGCGTATGTTTACATCACAAACTAGCCTTCAGGTAGAGTACATTGTGTAACACACACGTTTACATTCATGTATAGCATATGTATATAGTATTAAATGCTGATATACATTCAAGTATTCTGGTGTTCCAGTTTTTTCATTAGTTTCATATTTTCCATTGCCACATCAGCCTAGGAAAAACTAGAATATGTATGCAGGGCCACCTAGATGTTGGACTAACGGTGTCAAATCAAGAACGTTATCATCTAAAAATGCTAAATTTGTGGGCATTGCCGAATGACACTGGCGTACCATGGCCGTATTTTTGGGAGAACTTGTTTACGCCAGTAATAATTCCACTTACTCGATTATAAGACATTATTATGCTCCAATGCAGCTTCCAGTATTTTGATTGGACAAAGGTGCAGTAAATAAATTGTGATAGTTCAGGCTAGGCAGGGTATATTTAACCCTTAAAATACTTACATTTGGCGTGCCTCATCATACTTGAAATAAGACTAGAAGCTGTTCATACGGTTAGATGGTGCGCAATAATTCTTAAATAAAACCGGAAGCAACGTATACGGTTCGATAGTAATTCATCTGCACAAGACGCTGAAATAACTATAGTACTTTTTCGACATTTTACACCATTTAAATAAGTTGAATTGCTTAACACAAGGTAAAACAAATAGCGAAATACGATATGAAAATGCATGGATCCCAAATCTGGACGTGCCGGTGTCAGGGCAAAATGTTCGTGAAATTACTCAATTGATGTAGTCGACGTGGTAAAGATGATACAATAAAATCGACGAAATTCCCTATGGCCGAAATGTGTTGACTTCACATAACTTGCCCATAACCGCTGCAGGTTCGAATCCCACTGGTTGTGACTAATTCCTTCAAGTGAAGAAGCTATCCATTAGGCTTAGAGAAGGTCGGTGGTTCCACTATGGAGCCTGTGCGTGCATTAAATACTCCTCGGAAGGGCACATATGCGATCCATACTAGGGGTGTTTCGAATTATTTCACGTGAGGAAGCTACCCAGCAGGTTTGCGGAAGATCGATGGTTCTACCCGGGTGCTCGACCGTGCATTAAATATTGTTCTGAGGTACACACGCCATCTTCCTCCATCAATATTAGCCGGGGAGTTTCCATATGACCTAAGCTATTGGTGCGAATTTAAACATATATGAAGTTCGTTCCACTTGTTCTATTTTTAGATATTGTGAAGACAACAGATGTAATAGTTCGTGATGCCAGCTCAGTAAAATCTGCTAATTCAGTTAGTACTGAACAACGATCGGCCAACCAGTCGCCTAACAATAGTCCACATGCTTCGAATAATTTAGTTTCTGTGAATACTTAGCACTACCTGTATTAATTCCGCAAGGATTAACTAAAATAAGGTATATGCATACAGTGATCTAACATTTCTGCATGAAAGCGAGGCTACGCGGAACGCTACCACAGCAAAATATATGAGAATGAGGCTGATTCCTAAAACTGGACCGGAAGTAAAAACGTCAGTGTGTGTATAATATTCAGTAAACGTGGGATTTACGTGCAGTACAATTATACCACTGGAGGAGTTAGATGATATCTATGGACATTAACAAACAACCATCGAACTATTATTCCCTTTCATTATTTTAACATATTTTATATGCTGTGTTGCAGTGTCGATAGGTAGGATGAATGCATCAACATATTTCATCGTGCGTTTATGATTCCTATTTGATATATTGACAACTAGAGTATAAACAGGCAAGATGAGACGAGGGTAGTATATAATTAATACGTTCATTGCAAAATCGTCATGTACACAATTCCAGACGATGACTAGGCGAGTTCTTCAATGAAATGTGGGGGTCAAATGGCCCCATGTAATGTAGTACGCGATTATGAGCAAATGGAATTGCAGATACCAGATGAAATAGAGTAGATGTAAATATTGTATGTACAGACCTACCGAATAGTAGAGCTTGAATTATGAATACAGCGACATTATTGTAACCCGCTTAACACAACTTATCAAAAGGAATGCATTATTTGCCTCATTATATATGGTATATGCGTGTGAAGTCTCATCAAATAATCACGCACAGGTATTATATTACCCCACCCACCGATCAATCCCCAAATATTTAAATTTAGACAATTAATAGAAACATACTCCAAAGACCTACAGTAGATCGTAAACATATTATATTAAGTTGTTGGTTGAAACTCCCGTGATAGTAGGACAGTGCCTGCCTGAGAACTGAAGGCAACTACTAGAAGCCATTGTGACGATTGGGAATATGGGAGTTAAATCCATCTTCTCTGCTATGACAGTTCCTTATTCTGTATTAATTAAGGAATCTACATACCTTGCAGATGGGGTAGTAGTAGTAACTTTTATTCAAAACAACCAATGTCTGTGTATATGTACAATGAACACTTGAGCGTGTCGATACATCTGAGATGACATTTAAAACATGGTTGGAAATATAAATAAATGTCATTAAATTGAAGGATTAAAGTCCATAAAATTTAGTTTTGTCCTCGAGTGAAAATATACGCGTGTTATCCTAGTGTTGATGTTAGTGTATTACCATTTAAATGTATTGATGATTTGTAAATAAATATTCATAAAGGGAGATAATCTACAAATAATACATTCACAAAATCGAGTTCTGTGTTGGCAGATCTTCTAGATGTTGCATAAAATCTGAATGAATTAATAGTTTATGCTTTCCAACGAAATATAGAACTTTATCAGCGAAATAAATTGTGTTATTCCCACTGGTTGAAAACTGTGGAATAACACAATTTATTTCTCACTGCGATGGACGGGTGGTACCTAGCCGCTGCATGTTGAAATGTTGTCAAAGCTAAAGTATTCGGACTCAAGCGTTCAATGACGTAATTTATGACGTATTTTATTACGTCATTTACAGTCGTTTAAAGACAACGTTCTAGAGCCATTTAGCACACGCGTTATCTATCATAACACCTTTCAACCTAAAATTAAAAAATACAAATTGTTAACTTAAGATAATGATCGAATAATATTTCACTTATGAACATAGAAACGTATTATTATAACGCATGGTATACACCACTAGTGATAATAATGTTTTCAATGTTCATTCGGTGAAATGTAATTAGATCACACACTAAATCAAACAAATATCGTCTTAAGACTTAATTCAACATTTCGTCCCTGTTAGACTTCATGGAAAAAACATTTATGAAGTCATCATTGACGTTAATATGTTTGGCGTACGCATAGATATGCACGACGATAGGATCCATATGGGTTCCCCTGTACTAACTAAATTTGCAAGAAAAATGTATTTAATAAAAGTATATTTATTATTTTATGGTAATTTAATTTAAGAGTGCATTGTTATCAACCACTCCTTAGAATACCCCAATGAGAACTGTAGAGCAATGAGAACTGTAGAGCAATGAGAATTGTAGAGCGTTAATAAACGAGTCTGACCTTATAAACCATTGTCAGTTACAAAAATACCCGTATGCAACTCAAACACGTTTCTAAAACCTTGAAATAGTATTGCAAAGATAATTAACTTGTTCTCTCATTGGCTAGTCGCCTTCATTAGAACACGACATTTTTTAATAATAGCCGTTTGGACTATGCAAATTGCTAATACTAGACAAATACCAAGAACACCGTTAATCTTCGGTACAATTCGGATCTCTGGACAAATACCAAGAACACCGTTAATCTACGGTACAATTCGGATCTCTGGACAAATACCAAGAACACCGTTAATCTTCGGTACAATTCGGATCTCCGGACAAATACCAAGAACACCGTTAATCTTCGGTACAATTCGGATCTCCGGACAAATACCAAGAACACCATTAATCTACGGTACAATTCGGATATCCGGACAAATACCAAGAACACCGTTAATCTACGGTACAATTCGGATTTCTGGACAAATACCAAGAACACCATTAATCTACGGTACAATTCGGATCTCCGGACAAATACCAAGAACACCGTTAATCTTCGGTACAATTCGGATTTCTGGACAAATACCAAGAACACCGTTAATCTTCGGTACAATTCGGATCTCTGGACAAATACCAAGAACACCATTAATCTACGGTACAATTCGGATCTCCGGACAAATACCAAGAACACCATTAATCTTTGGTACAGTTCGGATCTCCGGACAAATACCAAGAACACCGTTAATCTTCGGTACAATTCGGATCTCCGGACAAATACCAAGAACACCGTTAATCTTCGGTACAATTCGGATCTCCGGACAAATACCAAGAACACCATTAATCTTTGGTACAGTTCGGATCTCTGGACAAATACCAAGACCACCGTTAATCTTCGGTACAATTCGGATCTCTGGACAAATACCAAGAACATCGTTAATCTTCGGTACAATTCGGATCTCTGGACAAATACCAAGAACACCGTTAATCTACGGTACAATTCGTATCTCTGGACAAATACCAAGAACATCGTTAATCTTCGGTACAATTCGGATCTCTGGACAAATACCAAGAACATCGTTAATCTTCGGTACAATTCGGATCTCTGATATATGATCACGTGGTAAATGGAAATGTAGGGACATTATATATCTGGATGAAAAACGTTTTTAACATAAATACATCATGTTTATTTCCAAGGAGACCAACTACACATGTTGTTAAGAGGATTATAATTCATGCCAACAACGTGCAGGTTAGCTGGTACCACACCATTCTAGTTTCTATATGTCATTTACATCAAAGTACAAACGTTTCAAGTCTGCTAGAGTCACAGATACAGATTATTACAGAACACCTGCGTCTCAGGAACACTGACTTAAGAAACGTTTGATATAATTATTGGATATACGGAAAATTGGTTATAAGGAATATTAGATATAAGTAAATGATAGTTTCTCTATATAGTTTGAATGGATGTGAACTATGGATGTCATGTGGGTAGAAGATATTATTTGTCTTGTCCCGAGGGATTCTATAGTTGATTAAGAATATACAGTTCTAAGCCGTGCTACAAAACCACATGTGGGTGAACATAATAACCATAGTAACCAATGGTCACCCATGATGCAAGTTAATATACACACCATACTGTTGATACTAAATAATCTTTTTAAGAATGTTATTTGTTAATTGTTTCAATTATTATTATCTTGTTTTATGGAACACACGCCATACTTTTAACAATACCAGATACATATATATTGGGCTTTGGATATTCGCATGCAAATCGATCAACTTAAAAAATGCATTTTTATATGAATTATGAGATATTTACTTCTATTAATAGTCCACATTTGATGTTCTCAGTGTTTTTGATCAATTACATGACGTACAAGAGAATAACACAATTGCCTCTGTGACACGTTTTGGCATGAATCTGATACGTTACGCAGGGTTCCCTCTGTCTGCATGTTGCGCCATTGGCGACCGCCAGCGGGAACCCTGGTTACGACGCCAATAGCTTATAAACTAGCTACGACATCAGTGTTTTATAAAGCCGTTACGACACGGATCGTCAAGCACTAAGTAGTACTTACTGCATACTGTCCTGGCGTAGTGACGACTTGCATCATAAAATGATAATTAAATCGTGTTATTTAGTGGGCCATTCAAACGTCAGCCATGCCCAGTGTGATACAGGTTTCTTTATTAAAAGATATACATAAATGTTATGCTTCTATGGAATACGTAAATGTTATACTTCTATGGAAAATGTAAATGTTATGCTTCAATGGAAAATGTAAATGTTATGCTTCAATGGATTATGTAACTGTTAAGCTTAGCAGAATATGTAAATTTAATACCTACATACCCGGCGTATAGCACTGATAAATTGCACCTCGGTATATAGTACCATCGGAAACACTGTTAATGTTGCTATGATGGAATGGTGGGGTGCAACACACGACCCCTTAGACTGCAAGCATACGTGCTAACTGTTGACAGCTTACATAGGCGTAGTTCATAAATGGTGTGGATTTAAATGAAACACTGTAAGCTTGACTGGTTGACACATATAGCATGGAACATTGTTTCAAATTCCGTCAAATTCTAGTCTTATTTTAAAGCCATAACGTAACTGACGCAAGTTCTACAAACGTGGTTGGCATACAATGAGAGACTTCGCTGGATTTTCTATTACTTCCCTTGAAAGATAAATTCCGATTTATCCCGAATTATATATAGGTCCTTTCAGTTTGGAATCCTTTGATTTTACTGTTTTCTAATCTGATGTTGCGGTAAAATAAATGGGAATTTACCAAAATAGTGTTGATTAATTGATAACCGATTTTTACAGTAAAGTATCCATTGGATATACTGGAGGATATCTGTCGAGAATTGATCATTTAATAATCATAGGATGAGAACACGGTGCAAAGGAGGAAACCATGGTAATGACAGAGGGAACAAATTAAGAGGGTCACTCTACTTTTAAGAGTATTCACGGGCAGTAACTGAGTAATGGCTTACCAAACCAGTATTACCCAATTTTTTAAGTTAAGAAATCCAAGACTTTTAGCATGTTTGATGTACTTGAACATTGTTGAAACATATATTATTTTAACCTTGGTATATGTTTTCCCTTTGGATCTCTTTGTAGTTCCGTTTCTCGGTACCAACTCCTAATACCTACGACATTATGTACGTATATGAATTTTAGCATGTGTTGTTACTGGCATAAACGGGACACTGACGTGCAGTGAAATTTGGTTTTTGTGAACATGAGTTTAATAGAACAGTCCCGCGTTCGATACTCGACCATGCACATGTCACCATGTATCTAGTGTCATTGAGCACATGGCTTAGGATTGATTAACCACTTAGGTCGTTTAAGCCTGTCAAGGAAAATATGTCTAGATCCCCGCAAGGAGTTTGACATTAATGGAAAATACATACATATAGTCTTCAGATGGGACAATAAACCGAGGTATGGTGTATCAGTGCTATACACCGGTACCTAAAAGAACCAGGGATGCTCCTGGAATCGGAGCGTCTTTCAAACAAATAACATACCTGTATATATCGTGGACGTCATGATAGTGCAGTGGTAGCGCGTTCGCTTCTGGTGCGAAAGTCCCGGAGTTCAAGCCCCACTAGAGCCGTTACGATTGTGCCCTTAGGTATGTTATCTAAATTCCATATTGCCTCCTCTCTTTCCTCATGGCAATGGATTCCATCAGGAATGAGGTCTCGGAAGTGATTAATATAAGTTGTAAGAACTTGTTTGAGCTTGCAATCGAGCTAAAATAAATGTGCATACACTAACTGTTATATTTCTAGCTGGAGGAGTCGCCCCGCTAACCAAAGGTGACGAGAAATAAACGTATAAAATAGTTCCTATTATTTGCTGAATAGACATTTTCATAATAGTTCATACTTAATAGTACAATAAAATACACTTAGAAGCCCACAACAACAAGGTTCGATAGAGTAACATGAGCTATACACTGCGAGAGAGAGTACACATATTCAGCTTTCAAAGTCATATCAGCAGGAAGGGAGCTGTCCGTGTGTCTGGACATATTTTCTATTTTTAGATAAGGCGTACTCGATTGAAACACTACGAAATTGGTGATGTTTTACTTCGGAACTTTGGAGATATATCGACAATTGATTCTGTGCTAAAGCAAAACAGCGCCGTTTTAAAACAAAAACGGGTAAGCGCAGCAAAACACCATGACATCAGTGGCGCTTGAATGAGCATGGCATAGACAATTCAGTGATTAGGTTAGGAACACTTTCAGTACACGTAAGGTGTTTCAATTTTGCACAGTGTACCTGCGATTTAAAACCGTCGACATATAAAAGGCGGGACAACTATTGATTTGTTCACATGCGTTATGTTATGATTTCAACTGTTACATTGAAATGGATACACTTTTGAAATATATTGTTTGCTTAATACCAGTATTTAAATTGTATACATCTATGAACTGTTTACCATTATTATAATAGAATGTTGAGTCGCGCTAAAAGAAAACTAACATAATGGATAGGAACCAGCCTAGCATGGGAACCAGTAATTGTGGAATGATAATATTGGTGTCAAACTGAAGGGTCTAGTCTATAATATAAAGTATATGTGTGTGTTAGTTTAAGATAGGATTTTAATTCTTCGAGTTATCACCGACATATGTATTTCCACCAGTGACGTTAGACACGAGTGGAAATACATATATCTTAGATCACGATATGAAAGAAAATCCTATCTTATACTAATAAACACAAATCTTTTCTTTTGTGGTTTCCAATGACTTTGGCTAACACTTTGTTTTCAAATTGTATTCATTTTAACTGCCCTGTCTGGAGTATCATTGTACTACGTGACACAGCCGCATAACCACTTATGTTAGTGGGAATTTCCGTAATAAGAAATAGTTCCTATATACTTTTCTGTTAGTTTCTGTTTGCTGTCAAAATCAAAAACTACAGACAAAACAAATTCATTAGAATATATTACTTCATATATTACTGTTCCTGATAGTCAGAAAATAGCTAAGATACAAAAGTACATCTAACCGCGAAGGAATACGAAACGCATCCGGCGGCAGCGAAAATGCCATCTTTCACTGTTTCAAAGCGGTGTGAGATGCAATTTTTATTTCATTAGAAAGCATAAAAGAAAGAAATATAGCTCGCTATTTTAACCATTATCAAATATTATTTGTTCTATTTTACCCATGAAGGCAACACATTGTGTTATCAATTTCATACGGAGGTTATCTTCCTAACAATTATACCGGTTCACAAGTTATGAGACTGTCTTGTCCAGTATGTTGGTTTTTCATTTTCCCGACTTTCCTATTAATAGTTATCTCACCTCCATGGGAAATAATGATCAAAAACGGTCTGCCTAATAAATATTGCTTTTACAATACACTAACTGTAGACCGTGGACTGTATCACCTACCTCACACATACCCGCGGAACCCCCATCTACCCGTGGATATATGTACATATGTACATTGGCATAGCTGTCTTGTTATTAGAATATTGCAGCTTGCACGTATATAATAAAACACTATATATATTGGGTGGATTGGGGTGTTACCTCCCTGGACACTAGTTGACAATATGTATTCACTTCACGCATGGGGCCGTACGAGCTATGCTATAATGTTTCAAAAACATTCATTTTAACATGGAGGTGGGCGGCGGATGTGTCCTAGTGTGTGTGTTTACTTAGACGCATTTTAATATACGTTTTAAACGATCAAATTTCAATATATTCCGAGATGTATTTTTCAAAATGATTTCATATCGAGTCTACAGTAACTTATTGCTATACTGTTTAAGGAATGCATTGCGGGTTAATAATATTCATAGGGGTATGAACTGCATTGTACATGATTAAGGTATGTGGAGGCCGAAGGCATCCAAGCTAACTTGAAAAACTCACAACGTAGTTCATACCCCGATGGAAACTATTAACCCGCGATACACTACTTATATTTACATTAATTCTTTTCAATGACACAAAGAAATATAAAGCACTCTTTAAAATGTCTTTAGTTCAGACACCCCTTTTCTTGCGAGGACCGCTGCCCAATACTGCGAATGCGCATGCTCGAAACTTCCGAGTATGCATGTCAGCAGCATATCATTAGTGAGAAAATTCATACGAAAATGGATGCAAACAGGACATATACGATCATAAAAGGAAATGCAATAGCGGTGTAATTGTATAATTATAAATATGATCATGTGGTGAAATATGCGACTGCTGGTCTATATTCTATACCAAACAGACATGAAAATATCCCCTCCACTTCTTTTTGCATTTTTGGCCTATTTGGAATTATCATGTTCTGTGAAAATATGCATGCCCGGGCCTTCAGTGCCTTATAGGCGCTACGCGCCTGCATGTAAATTCGGCCTATGCCAACTGTATAGTGTATGTGAATAAGTAGGTATAACCGTAGACGATGAATGTGACCTATTTTGTAGTATTTTAAAACCGTATGATCCGGTATTTCACAAAACGAACTGTCTCGCATTTAGAAACATTCACATCCACACTTACATACATGTTGGAATTGGAAACATACATGTTCAACGTCACGCGAGTATCACTCAATATTTCAGCATGTATTCCTAAATATGATCGGTCCTGAATGTCTGCTCCGCCTGAGTTACACCGTCGAACTTCACGAAAAAGTTCCCAAGTAGGCATATCTCGCCGGTTTAAATAGTATTCGTTAAAAGCACGTCCTCCAGAGTTCCTTCAACATATTAATCCAACGTAACATCAGCTTAAGTGCGCAGCTTCGTTCTGTGAACTGAAAATCATCTAATATACACGTAATAGAATATTAACAGGAAGTATATTCATGTTTTTCCCCGACACATTTCGAGCAAAGATTTCGACGTCAATTAACGTCGTTTTCTAATAACATGTATAGTCGAAACAAAGAGTGGGATGTGTATTGTGTTGGCTTATATCTGATCTCAGCCAGTACAAGCCTGTTTTATAACTATTTGTGAAACATTTACATTTCTGCTTCATCCGAGTCATAATTCGTGACATAAGATTCGATATATTTCCTCACGACAGATGAAGGAATACCAGTAAACTTTTATAACTTAAACTTCGTAAACATAAATGCCACTTTGTGGTGGCATTCTGAAACATTTACATTTCTGCTTCATCCGAGTCATAAATCCTGACATAAGATTCAATATAGTTCCTCACGACAGATGAAGGAATACCAGTAAACTTTTATAACTTAACCTTCGTAAACATAAATGCCACTTTGTGGTGGCAGGGAAATAACTTGACCCGTAACTGTATTTAAAATATACTTATGTTTGTTATTTATAAATTTCGGTTTTCTCCTTTACATCATAAAGTGGCTATTACCATTACGTATTCGGTTTACGTATTCGGTTTACGTATTCGGTTTATGTATTCGGTTTACGTATTCGGTTTACGTATTCGGTTTACGTATTCGGTTTATGTATTCACTTTACCTATTCGGTTTATGTATTCGGTTTACGTATTCGGTTTACGTATTCGGTTTACGTATTCGGTTTACGTATTCGGTTTACGTATTCACTTTACCTATTCGGTTTACGTATTTGGTTTACGTATTCGGTTTACGTATTCGGTTTACGTATTCGGTTTACGTATTCCATTTAAGTTAGAATGTTATACGTGAGATTATTCAGTCATGTTTTAATTATTTTGTAATTTTAATTGTTGATATATGTTATTACATGCTTTATATTTGACTTACGGAACTATTTTGTCATTTTTTCACTCGCGTAGTAATACATTCACAGCTGATCACACGATATGTCTGGATAATAAAATAGTTCATTTCAATGATTGTGCATTGTTATTTTTGGCCAAATATCTATATACATGTACATGTAAGCATACATTCTGACTAAGTGCAACTTTGGCCGAAATCGGCATACAGTTTAATGAAATATTAGTTAATCAAAGTAATTTACGATTTTTCAAAGAGATGACGGACCAAATAATGTTTGTTTTCTCATATTTAGCATATTATCATGTTTCATTTCTCATTAAATCTAGTGTCCGATTTCGGACAAAGTTGCAAGTAGTCCTTTAAGATGAATATAATATTTATTGCTTATTTATTGAACACGGCAATATCACAATGCATTCCTAATGCATATATTTCAGATGACGTCACGAGCATACGGCTTTTTGACCTGCAACATGGCGGTGTGTTGAACGTCATGTTGTATTTAGTCACGTGCTTTAAGTCCGATATAGTGACTGCACCCGAGGGATGAAGATGCGTGCACAGAACGTGGCGCTGTCGAGTTCTTTTCACGCATCTTCAACCCGAGTGTGAGATGTCCTTATCTACAAATCTATGGAGGTCCTTTCTAACCTTTTTTATGCTTTTGGTGTACGTTATGTATTCTACTTAGACCAGCCTATATACACGCATCAATGGCGTGTGAAATTACAATAAAGCGATACAAGTTAGGCTTAACGATTTAATTTCTGTAATGCTAGTCACGTGAACACGTGTATGGTAGCGATACGCCATTGATTGCATCATTGATGACGTATCGCTGTTCTCATAATGTAGAATGACGTGACTTCACGGTAGTGTTCGGATTTTATCGTTATCCAATGAAATGAAATAAATTTGGACGCAGAAATAAACAGACACTACCGGATTTGAAAGACCAACTTTCGAGAATACAACAAGCTGTTTGCTAAGCACATAGCATTGGCAGCAGAAATGTTCGTTTCTCATCTGTTGGTTCTAGCGAGCCAGACCTAGGTTAGGTAAGACTATAACATGCGTAACACAATGAGTGTAAAAACTATCCTGAATAACAACAAGTTATATCTATGTGTGCCTATGCTTACTTATTTTAGACTAATCTGATTTAAATTATCTCTAACGACAGTATCACGCGTTTAGTATAGACTCCAATAATAAACAAATGTTAATTCAGGAGCGTGATTGACAGCTATATGAAATCCTACTTTCACTTTGGGGAGAATGTAGCTCGCAAAAACACTGTTTATTGATTGAAAGTTAATAGTGTTCTAATTGTTTTCGGAAGAATTGGTAGTAACATAAAAATGCATTATTTTGTTTTGTTTTTGCGATATAGTGTCACTTTAAGCGAAATGGAGATTCAGTATGCACCTGTATTCATTAATCT
>CM026396.1:17605643-17738660 GCA_014843695.1 Archivesica marissinica | reverse complement strand
TAGATAGATAGATAGATAGTCAAATAGATAGATAGATAGATAGTCAAATAGATAGATAGATAGATAGATAGGATAGATAGATAGGATAGATAGATAGTCAAATAGATAGATAGATAGATAGTCAAATAGATAGATAGATAGATAGATAGGATAGATAGATAGTCAAATAGATAGATAGATAGATAGATAGTCAAATAGATAGATAGATAGATAGATAGTAATAGATAGATAGATAGATAGATAGATAGTATAGATAGATAGATAGATAGATAGATAGATAGATAGATAGATAGATAGATAGATAGATAGATAGATAGATAGATAGATAGATAGATAGATAGTATAGATAGATAGATAGATAGATAGATAGATAGATAGATAGATAGATAGATAGATGATAGATAGATAGATAGATAGATGAGATAGATAGATAGATAGATAGATAGATAGATAGATAGATAGGATAGATAGATAGATAGATAGATAGATAGTAGATAGATAGATAGATAGATAGATAGATAGATAGATGATAGATAGATAGATGATAGATAGATAGATGATAGGTAAGATAGATGATAGATAGATAGATGATAGATAGATAGATGATAGATAAGATAGATGATAGATAGATAGATGATAAGATAGATGATAAGATAGATGATAAGATAGATGATAAGATAGATGATAAGATAGATGATAGATAGATAGATAGATAGATGATAGATAGATAGATGATAGATAGATAGATGATATATAGATAGATGATAGATAGATAGATGATAGATAGATAGATGATAGATAGATAGATGATATATAAGATAGATGATAGATAGATAGATGATAGATAGATAGATAGATAGATAGATAGATAGATAGAGATAGATAGATAGATAGATAGATAGATAGATAGATCGATAGATAGATAGATAGATAGATAGATAGATGAGATAGATAGATAGATAGATAGATAGATAGATAGATAGATAGATAGATAGATAGATAGATAGATAGATAGATAGATAGATAGATAGATAGATAGATAGATAGATAGATAGATAGATAGATAGATAGATAGATAGATAGATAGATAGATAGATAGATAGATAGATAGATAGATAGATAGATAGATAGATAGATAGATAGATAGATAGATAGATAGATAGATAGATAGATAGATAGATAGATAGATGTATGTATGTTCCATTAATGTCAAACCCCTTACGGGGACGTAGACATGTTTTCCTGGGCAAGCTTAGCCGACCTAAGTGGTTAACCAGTACTAAGCAATGTGTGTGAGGTGCGTTGCTCAATGGCACTACATACGTGGCCTGACCGAGTATCGAACAGGGACCGATGGATTCCAAATCCGATGCTCTACCACTGGACCACGGACGCCACTAGATAGATAGGTAGATAGATACTTTTATTTCCTCCATTTCTGAAGAGCATAACATATTTACAAATCATTATTAATATGGATGTACAAACAGTATAATATAGTACTCAATGAATCAATGCACAAACATCCTGATGCATCCAAGATAACAGAAAACAATTAGTTTACGGTAAACCCATTAAGCCTATCCTTACTCTATATAATAGTTGTGTTAAGAACACTCAAGGTCACCATGTTGAGCTTGAGGTATACATACTTGAGGTAATGGTATATTGCCGAAACGAAAAGCAAGACAGCTACTAATATGTATACATGTGAATTATGCATTGTTGACTGTTATCTGACCTAATGAATTGCAATATAATTTTTATTTCTTTCGATGTTCTGAATGTGTCGAAAAGACTATTATTTCCAGCAAATTTATCACAGAATGTAGCCGGTCCAGGGATTGGGTCAATCCTACCTACGAGGCCCCTGCTATATATGTGACACACTCCCCAGAACAAACACTCTTTGATACAAACGTTAATAGTACCCCGTATGTTATAATCGAATATACTTGCAACGCTTTACATAAAGATCATAATCTTGAATTATCTTCTGTTAAATATCAGAATTTCTAAAAATACAGTTGATCTAGTATCATAGTAGGCATATATAACCTTGTATTTAGTCAATTGACCTCGACTATGGACGAATACATATTTAGCAATATATAGCAATTATGATGTCCGAACATAACAATGTTCACCAGTAAAACATAGAATCAGTTTGCTTTCAACTACCCAGAAAACATTCTACATATTAGCTTCCTTGGAACAAGATTATCATCTACCTGTAATGCTAACGATAGTAATGCATTGCACTGGTCCATTGGTGATAAAAGCATGAATTCTATATAATCTTTAGTACTAACAATGTCAGCTAAAATGTTCAACACTACACCTTATGTGATCAATTGCATGGCAATAACACATTATATGTTCAACATTGTTGACAGCCAGTAGTGAGCATTTGTAACATGTACTTAAGAATTGTCTCGATACCAATTGACCCAAGACTGACACTGCTATTTTACACAGGGGAAGTAACTAATGCCTCCTTCTACACGCTGACCAGAGTACACATGGGCTATCCGACTTAATAATGTGCGGTATGGTTAATTGTGCTTGAATTCTGACGAACCGTTCTTGCTTGTTAGCTGCTGATACATTCTTCTTGGGTACACTTTTCCAAGTCGGTTCATTAGCATCGATGTAACCTAGCCATTTCCATGTTTCCATTAATATAAGTAGGCTATACTCTGTATAATATGTATGTGTGGTATCCTCTGAAATTATAATGTTTATTATCATATTGTGATATATTATAAACATTGTAATTTTAGAGGTTAACACAAACAAACGTTTTGTATCCCGACATAGGCCAGGGGGCTGAAAATGCGATACCGAATAGATTTATATGCTGTCTATAATGAACTGCAGTCTACCGTTGGAGCTAGTAATATTGTGTACACATTTACTTCAATCTATAGTATCGTGCATACAGAAATAGTTTTAAATTAGCTCTATTGGAAGCTATTTTCTACAAATATACATCAAATTATTTCAAATTCCATAAATCGCTCTCGACACCTCATTCCTTAACTCAATCCATCGACAGAAGGGAGATAGAAGAGGCAATGTGGCCTTTAAGTCGAATGGTACACTCATAAAGGCTACAACTGGACGCAAACTCCGGGCCTTTTACGCCTGAAGCGAACGCGCTAACACTGCGCTATCACGACTTCCATGTGGTATATTGTATCTGCGAAATAATGTAGAGTATAATAATTGGGTATTCATAAGGGTTCATAGAGTGTCATGAACGTTGTCTATAGTATTACACCAATACTAGTACATCCTATCAGGAGCTTGCATATTGGCCACGTTCAGACTGGTGCTATTTTTTTATCAATCTAAGGTGATACTGAACTTGCCGTGATTCAAACACGACACAAGTCTATTTATCTTGATCACGACTAATGAATCGTTTCTGTGTCCTATATTCCGGTTAATGTGCTGATTTAATATCCAATGCATGCATTGATCTGTCGCTACGAAACCATAGATCCGTGAAAGCTGTGGAAAAAATTGTCAGAATAGAAAATAACAAAACGTAACTACGCAGTGTCGACGCAGTGGCATACAATCAGGTGATTATATATTAATTAAAATGGATATCAGATTAACATTTAGTAAATCACAAATGTTCGTTGTGCACTCATCCGTTCGCTTATAGGAGCGTGATACAGAATGTATCGATGTATAATTGAAGAGCTGCAGAAAAACATGAATGGGATTACACATCCATGCAACGATTAAAAACTGAGTTGTCCATGTGACAATATGAAGGAATAAAATATTTAACAAATTAAACTTTATTTATTTTACAACGATTGCAAAACTAGTTATTAAAATGTCCATTAAGTGTAGCAAATTGGATATTTCAGTTAGTCTTGGCCGTACCCTAATTATGTGCTATATTAATGGCCAACGGCAGTCCATATTGCCGAATTGCCAATAAACTGAAGCTGAAACATTACTCACAGTCGTTGGTGTGGACGAAAGCGTAAGGGTAAATCAATTTAACACGGATTGGTTTGATGTTAATTGCGGTTTACGCCAGGGATGTATTCTTTCTCCATTGCTATTTAATCTATATATAAATGACTTAGCTTTGTATCTGAAATCTCTTGGAGTAGGTGTCACATACGTTGATGATACCATTTGTTTATTATTATATGCAGATGACATTGTACTTTTAGCTGAAAACCCAAATGACCTGCAGGTATTATTAAGTGCTTTGAAAGACTGGTGCACTTTAAATGACATGTATATTAATAGTGACAAAAGTAAAATAGTTCATTTTCGCCAGGAATCTACTCCGGTAACAAATATTTCGTTTACATGTGGAGCTGTCGAGCTACAAATAGTTGATATATATTTATATCTTGGTATTGTGTTGCATAAACATATAGATTATAATATAACTGCTAAAATGGTTGCTCAGTGTGCTAGTCGCGCGCTCGGTCTTCTTATAGCTAAATATAAATCCGCTGGTGGCATTCCATATAATGTATTTACCAAACTATACGACTCCATTGTTTGGCCCGTTATTGATTACGGTGCAGCAATTTGGGGATACAAACACTACTCTTGCATCAATGCGGTTCAAAATCGTGCCATGCGGTTCTTTCTAGGAGTTGGCAAATACACACCAAACGCAGCCGTTGCCGGTGAACTGGATTGGTTACCGCCATATGTTCGTCAGTTAAAATATATTGCCCGTCTTTGGTCTCGTATATCTCATATGAATTCGGACAGAATCAATCGAGGAACGGCAGTCTTGGCAAACTCCTTAGCAAACATGAAATGTAGCAATGTTTTATAATTTTCGAAAAACACTTACGCGAAGTTGAATTATATCAATATTGTAGTCTGGATAATGCCATACCTAAACATACTATTGTTTCGAAGGTTGAAAATGTATTTATATCTAAATATAAACTGGAATGGCTCCAGTCGATCAGTAGACCAGATAGTACATCAGGGAGAGGTAGGAATAAGCTAAGGACTTACTGTACATTTAAACAACACTTTTTAACTGAAAACTGTTGTAAAATTATTATGTCTAGATCGCATCGGGCTGCATTTAGTAAATTTAGATGTGGCGTAGCACCTTGAAACTGGCAGATACGAAAACTTACCAGTAGAAGACAGAACATGTACATTCTGTAACACAATTGAAGATGAGTCACATGTTATCCTTGAATGTAACCTTTATGATGATTTAAGAAACATATTATTTGATAGAGCTCAACTTATACAACCAGGTTTTGTTAATTTGTCTAGTCAAGAACAACTTAAGTTCATATTCACAAATTATTAGATTAGCTGCCAACACCTGTTTTAGTATTTTACAACGACGTACCTCTTATCTTTGTAAGTAATGCCTATTGAGTGTTTTATATGTCGTCTTCATATTGTATTACAACTGAAAAGCATTTGCTAATTACGCTAATCCCAATATGATTGGAATTGGTATTTGATCTTTTAAAACATTTTTTAGTTTGCGCAGTAGTGCTTATTTTGCTTTCAGTATTTTTCATTCCATTACATCTCAATAAGATTTTAAATTTCAATTAGCGACTGCTTTTCAGCTTTATCTCACACATGTAGTTATCACATGTACATGTATATACTATAGTAGTGCAATATGTTATAGATGAATGATGTATATATACATAGTCTCTTGTAACTCTGAATTGAGTGGCAATGTACTTTTTAATATGTAAACTATATTCTATGTTTGTTATGTACTGTACATTGATGAGACTGAAATAAAGAATAAAATATATAATAAAATATATTCCTGTGTGAGGAAACCAGAGTACCATGTGAAAACACACAGGCCCGACGTGGTGACAACTGTACCCACTCGCATACTTCCAGATCCGAGGCGTTCACGGAACTAAAGGCGTTCATAATTCGAAAGGTAAGTAAAATACATGTACATTTACTCATTTCACTTTGGCCCTGCTGCAATATGACACAACTATTGTGATACACATTGTAAAATCTAACAATCCTGAGGCCCTTGTCAACAAAAGGTCGTGTGACTAATATGGCACCATGCAACTGTAAAGATTGGAGAATAAATGTGTCCGTATGGAGTAATTTTTCGAAAATGAAAACCCGGTTTTCTCAATGGTTTTTATCGCTTCGATATAAACCTGCCCGACTATTATGTATGTATGTTCCTTTAATGTCAAACCCATCGCGGGGACTTAGACATGTTTTCCTGGGCAGGCTTAGCCGACCTAAGCGATTAACCAGTACTAAGCAATGTGTGTGAGGTGCCTTGCTCAATGACACTACATTCGTGGCCTGACCGAGTATCGAACCCGGGACCGTTCGATTCCAAATTCGACGCTCTACCACTGGACCGACTATTATTGATTACAAGGTTTAAACATATTTATTTTCTATCATGTACACGATACAAACCCCATTACTTGTTCAGTTGTCAACACGTGAATATAACTATGCCTACTATGCTGATTGATACATGTATACTCTCCAGTAATTTGAAATATGAACATAGATTATCGGCTATATTCACATTGTTATTATGTTCGCCATACTGTGCCCGTTCCAGTCGACTGCGCGCCTACATTCCGGCGTACAGCAGTTGCCCCTAAGATGTTTGACGTCACAAATCGCACGCGCTTAAAACTATAGCGTTGTCAATAATACCACTGTCCCATTAATTGAAACGAAATTACGTATATTATACAGGTTTATCATAACTTGTCCGGACATGTATGGTCATTCTAACAGTTTTGAAACGTTCAGAAAGTGTATTGTAATAACAAATAAAATCAATCTGTGTTTTCTTTATAGGGGCATAGCCTACATTAGATGTGTATTATTTAAAGTGTTCGCAGAGACATTTGGCCCACACAGACTTTAAGCAGCACACACTTATTGTATACCCCCCTGCCCCCCCCCCCAACCGCAACATGGTTGACTTTATTCCTTAGCGGTTATTTGTAAGTGTGATCCGACTATATATTAAGCGTCTTTTATGTCAACTTTTTTTTATATTTGATACTTTATATATAAGTAATTAAAAGTACCCGAAATGACTATACATTATTGATTTCGCGTGGAGTGTTTGTCTTGCAGGCGCGTAGCTAGGCTTACGCAAGTACTCACGTGCGTATGATTTATTTTGACTGTTCCTGGAAATGAAATTAAATAAATGCGAAAAATGCGATACAAACTGGATCGTAAGTGGGTAAGGGGGGCACTGACATTGATCATTCACAAGAAAGCAGACATGAACGAAATGCAAACGTATATTGATTGTAGCTGATGTTCATAGTAGTCAAACGTCACCTGAGACCACATAGTTGGAAACATAGCTGGAAACAATTTCCGGGTGGGACATGCCCCCCAGGACCCCCTAGAATAGTGCGTAATCCATATTTAGGCCTAGCTACGCGCCTGCCTTGTTCAATGACATATTAATGACTATTATTTTAGAATGGTAATAAGTCTTCCTTATGTCTAGATGGGTTCAGAAACTGCTAGGCTGTATATAAACTGTATTATTTTTGTTGCCTGATTCTAATCATAAATAATAAAGAATGGCAATTTTAAGTGAGGTCTTAACAAAGATATGTATTCATAATTACCTCCCTTACTTACAAAACGTCATTTGTAATAACATTATCAAAACGATAAACAAACTCGCTCGCATCCACACATATCCGATCTATAATGTTCCTGCTTGCAGATCGATGGATACTGTTATTTCATTCACTACCAGGAGTGCTCTAGGAGAGCTTTATAAACGCAACATCAACATCAACATCATATTTACTAAGATGTACTGATAACCTACATAACTATTGAATAATAATTGATATGCAACGTTTGTAAGTATATCTCCATTCCTTGTCCGGGAAGACATTTGATACGTTGTAGTGACGGGGATGAGTCTAGGCTATGGTTTCATAATCATGGCAATGGATGTATTAACAATGGCTATCAATCGTGATAGCGCATTCGCTCCAGGTGCGAAAGACAAGGGCAAGGCACTTATATTCAATATAAAATATTCAATATTGCCTCTTCTCTCTCCATTGTGGCGATTAATTCCATCAGGAATCATGGCTCATGGTTGATTAATATAAGTTGTAAGAACTTGTTTAGCAATCTAGCTAAACTAAATTTGTAGTAAACGTAGTAGGCCTTACACTGCGGAAAAGGGGTTCTTATATGAGATTGTACTGGGGCCTTGTGGATGTGGTCGTTCAACTCAAATAGTTTGCCCATCGCCGCTTATGGTTTGAATCCCACTGTCGACTTAGTTTGTGTGAGGAAGCTACCCAGCTGACTGCCTGAAAATCGGTGGTTCTACCCGGGTGACCGTGTGCCTGAAATACTGCACTAAGGGAGTGGGGCACCCGTAGTCTTCCTTCACCACTAATAGCTGTAAAGTCGCCATATATGACATAGCCTAAGCTAGATTGCCAGAAGCAAACAAACAACAATATATTGCTTGTGGAGCAATGGGGATCGGAATACATAGGTATAATATGGGGATGGCGTTAAAATGTCTTATTTTAGTATCACAGAGCCTCAACTAGCAAACACCAACTTATACTACGACTCCCTTATATAAAAGATCTGCCTATCAATGGTGTAATTGCAAGGAAGACTGCTTTATGAGTATCAGCATTATGTGCATCTTGGGGGTTGTTGCAATGTCGGTGATGGATAGCCTACTTGTCAAATGTGTTGTTGCTAGGCGTCACTAGGTGACCAAAGGAACTGTGCATATCTTACCTTATTTATAAACATATTTCACATATTCATTCTTTCAAGATGAGTTTATGTTCAATTTAGAAAGAAATGTATACCAAAGAGATTACACGAATTGTATTAGACCCTGATTCTAATTCTTTGTTGTTTATTAAAGTTGCTGCTAACATGACAGAATGTGTTTGTGTTGAACTGTTCAACTTGACCTATTTATTACTCCCTCGTGTTCGTTCTATTTTAAGAAAGTGGATATTTTCCGAAAATCACTAGGCACTATAAGCAATGTTGTTTGTATCGTTACATCGGACATCTTTATGCCTGTTGTCTTTATTTTAAAACATATTCATCTAGTTTATTAATATTTTATTTTCTCTATAGTTTCACGTGACGAAGCCACCCAGCTGGCTTGGACGATGGTTCTACGTGGGTTCCCGTCCGTGCCTGGCATGCTGCTCGATGGATACCCGGGGTCTGACTCCACCAATAATAGTTGGAGAGTCGTCATATGGCATATGCTGTTTGTTCAGCTTTAATCCAGCAAGAGTGTAGCATCTAAGGGTATAATTTAGAGTTGACCACCAGTCCAATTGCCGTACGTGTAATTGTAATATGAAATGTGAAAATATTCTCGTTATTTCAGTATACTTTCGAAAGTGAAAATAAATTAATAGAAACGTTATGTTATTGAGATACAGTCAAACCTGTGTTAGTGGTCACGGTTATTAAAGCAGCATTACATCGTAATAAAGGATGTTTTGGGTAAAATATAAATACTAATGTGTGTGTGTTTACAAAAACCGAAATAGTCGCTAAGAAACGATACAATTCCATTAAATTTAAACCGTCGTATACGCGAATTTGTTTATCAATACACGAAATATAAACACGCACAGCGCGCATGCGTGAAACAACAGAGGATGTAGAAAACAACGTATACATTTTGAACATGAAATACTATCTATCTTCCTTTAATGTCGAACCCCTCGCAGGGATGTAGAAATGTCCCTAAAAGACTTAGCTAACAGAGGTATGAATCAACATATCAAGTAATTTCATTAAAAAGACAACATGGGGCAAATGGGGATGATGCATTCCGAATGTAAACAAGTGGGGACGATGCGTTCCGGTTGTAAACAAGTGGATGACCGATCGTTTGTTTTATCGCCAAAAAACTCTGTTTACCAAATGAACATATGCATACAAAGTATAATGTTAGAATGTGGAGCAGCATTGCTACAGCTGCTACAGCATTTTCCAGATTCTCAATTTGTTCTTGTATTTTACATTTGACCGCTATTAATCCGTCACCGGGGCTAATTACATGTGAGAATCCCTTAGCGGGCTACTTAAAACATGTTTGAATGTAGTCTCAATAAATGTTGTTTCATGTATACCAAATTATGCGGAGTAGGCACACACGTGTCCCGCAATCCTCTGAATATAGTTGATATTTACTACGCAACATATAGGGGGCACTCAAATAGGTCAAACATGTATGTGTCCTGTCTCATTATTCTCGTGTTGCTAAGATGTATACTAACTATAGCAATACCAACATTAATTCTATATATGTTTTATCTTATATAGGTACTCCGTGAGCTAAGGCGTGATTGAGTAAAGCGTCGCTGTTTGCATTCTACACTGGAAGTTGGTAGATTCCATATAAAGAAAATGGTCTACTATGATTGTTAAAGTTTCACATATGCTTATTCAAACTGGAGAACGTACACACTGATGTGATTTTCGCTGGAAATGTTTCTCTCTGTGGATATTTGAAAAGACACATACGTAGTATTGCAGTGCATTGTCCCAATGAGACCATTTTAGACATATCAGTTAAAGTTATCATCATGTTGTTAAATATATACATTAGCATTCATGATTCATAATGCCTGTCCACGGCACAGATTGTAACTGTAGTAGTTGTAACGAAAAATCACAGTTAGAATATTTGAAAAGAAGCACGTTTGATATTAGACAGCACCAATGTAAAATATGTCAGAAGACATTCAATAGATCCGGCCATTTGAAATCGCATATGTTTATTCATACAGGAGAACGTCCTCACGAATGCAAGCTATGTAAGAAGACATTTATTTTATCTGGACATTTGAAAGCGCACATGCTTACGCATACAGGAAATAGGCCGTATATATGTAAACTTTGCAAGAAGACTTTCACTGTATCTAGCCATATGAAGAGACACATGCTTATTCATACCGGAGAACGGCCACATGAATGTACAATATGCCAAAAAAGATTCACTCAAAGTGGAGATTTGAAAAGACATATTCTTATTCATACAGGAGAACGGCCCCATGAATGTACAATATGCCACAAGACCTTTACACAGTATGGACAGCTACAAAGTCACATCGTCACACATAGTAACGATCGTCCATACGAATGTAAGCTTTGCAAGAGAGGATTTGTGGTGTCTGCAAGCTTGGAAAAACATATGCTTCTACATACTGGAGAACGGCCATATGAATGCAAAATATGCGGGAACAGCTTCACCCAGATTGGACCATTAAAGACACACATGGTTATTCATGTTGACAATCGTCCACACAAATGCATTATATGCAAGAAAATGTTCACTTTAGCGGGTCATTTGAAGAAACATATGTCAATTCATGCAGGAGATCGTCCTCGTGAATAGAAATACATTTAGGGTAATACTGTTTACTTTGTGTAATCATGTTTTATTGACAATCAATAGTAAATAATGTCATACACATAAACATACAATGCATAGCATGAACATACAATACATAGCATGAACATACAATACATAGCATGAACATACAATACATAGCATGAACATACAATACATAGCATGAACATACAATACATAGCATGAACATACAATACATACAATACATAGCATGAACATACAATACATAGCATGAACATACAATACATAGCATGAACATACAATACATAGCATGAACATACAATACATAGCATGAACATACAATACATAGCATGAACATACAATACATAGCATGAACATACAATACATAGCATGAACATACAATACATAGCATAAACATACACTGCATAGCATGAACATACAATACATAGCATGAACATACAATAGTAAATATGTCATACACATAAACATACAATACATAGCATGAACATACAATAGTAAATATGTCATACACATAAGATACACTGCATAGCATGAACATACAATACATAGCATGAACATACAATAGTAAATATGTCATACAGATAAACATACAATACATAGCATGAACATACAATAGTAAATATGTCATACAGATAAAGATACAATACATAGCATGAACATACAATACATAGCATGAACATACAATACATAGCATGAACATACAATAGATAGCATGAACATACAATACATAGCATGAACATACAATAGTAAATATGTCATACAGATACAGATACAATACATAGCATGAACATACAATAGTAAATATGTCATACAGATACAGATACAATACATAGCATGAACATACAATAGTAAATATGTCATACAGATACAGATACAATACATAGCATGAACATACAATAGTAAATATGTCATACACATAAAGATACAATACATAGCATGAACATACAATAGTAAATATGTCATACAGATAAAGATACACTGCATAGCATGAACATACAATAGTAAATATGTCATACACATAAAGATACAATACATAGCATGAACATACAATAGTAAATATGTCATACACATACAGATACAATACATAGCATGAACATACAATAGTAAATATGTCATACACATAAAGATACAATACATAGCATGAACATACAATAGTAAATATGTCATACACATAAAGATACAATACATAGCATGAACATACAATAGTAAATATGTCATACACATAAAGATACAATACATAGCATGAACATACAATAGTAAATATGTCATACACATAAAGATACAATACATAGCATGAACATACAATAGTAAATATGTCATACACATAAAGATACAATACATAGCATGAACATACAATAGTAAATATGTCATACAGATACAGATACAATACATAGCATGAACATACAATTACATAGCATGAACATACAATAGTAAATATGTCATACAGATACAGATACAATACATAGCATGAACATACAATAGTAAATATGTCATACAATACAGATACAATACATAGCATGAACATACAATAGTAAATATGTCATACAGATACAGATACAATACATAGCATGAACATACAATAGTAAATATGTCATACAGATAGATACAGATAGCATGAAATCAATACATAGCATGACATACAATAGTAAATATGTCATACAGATACAGATACAATACATAGCATGAACATACAATAGTAAATATGTCATACAGATACAGATACAATACATAGCATGAACATACAATAGTAAATATGTCATACAGATAAACATACAGATAATACAATACATAGCATGAACATACAATAGTAAATATGTCATACAGATACACATACACTGCATAGCATGAACATACAATACATAGCATGAACATACAATAGTAAATATGTCATACAGATACAGATACAATACATAGCATGAACATACAATAGTAAATATGTCATACACATAAACATACAATACATAGCATGAACATACAATAGTAAATATGTCATACACATAAAGATACAATACATAGCATGAACATACAATAGTAAATATGTCATACACATAAAGATACAATACATAGCATGAACATACAATAGTAAATATGTCATACAGATACAGATACAATACATAGCATGAACATACAATAGTAAATATGTCATACAGATACAGATACAATACATAGCATGAACATACAATAGTAAATATGTCATACACATAAAGATACAATACATAGCATGAACATACAATAGTAAATATGTCATACACATAAAGATACACTACATAGCATGAACATACAATAGTAAATATGTCATACACATAAAGATACACTACATAGCATGAACATACAATAGTAAATATGTCATACACATAAAGATACACTACATAGCATGAACATACAATAGTAAATATGTCATACACATAAAGATACACTACATAGCATGAACATACAATAGTAAATATGTCATACACATAAAGATACACTACATAGCATGAACATACAATAGTAAATATGTCATACACATAAAGATACAATGCATAGCATGAACATACAATAGTAAATATGTCATACACATAAAGATACACTGCATAGCATGAACATACAATAGTAAATATGTCATACACATAAAGATACACTGCATAGCATGAACATACAAATGGTTTAGGCCACATGTCTTAACAACATCAGACAACGGCCGGCACCGGTCTGTTTTACTCAACATGTCGGTGGAGTCACTGCGGCGAGTGGTTAATATCGTTGACTTTTAAATCACTAACCTCTCATCGTTGTATGTTCGAATCCAACTGTGGATTTCGCATTATTCATTTCCTATCTAACTGGCTTGCACAAGGACAATGGTTGTACCCGGATTATACCCGTGCTGGGTGGTAGGAATGTTGCCAAGTTCCATACGCACGTTATCTTCGTACAACAACTTCTGAGCACGGGTATAGTGTTTGGATATCTCATTGGTCTGTAGGTTACATCAGATATTCTAAATTTAGGAACTTCTCCGGCAGTGTTCTGTTGCTCCGGAGAACTCCGATGGAGCATAAAGGAACGATTCTCGCCTTTCATCGTGTTTGTCATCTTCTTCCACGCACATCTCAATAGTCTTTTCAGACTATACATTTGAAAATTGGATAGTCACCTTATCTTCAATAATGTGTACCCGGTTAGAAAACTACCAAAATGTACAGTTTGCAGGTGGTCTAGTAGGTGTTGATGTTTACTGTTTGCCTATACATAGATACCTGAATTGTCTTGTACGAATGGTGATTTCACAAATGGATTAGAATTAAGCAATGGAACTGTGTTATTGTATTATGTTAAATTTGTTTGGATTTCTGAAAATGTGCTAATGTTCGTCCTGTGCTATTTTGTTTCAAACATTAACCGTATTATTAACTGGAATGTGATTGGAGCACAGATACAACAACCTCTTATAAAATACTAGATCATTAGTAGAGAATAAGGCGAAATAAGTAAAGGAGCATGTTGGACTGCGTAGGATAGTAGTTCAGGTAATGACCAATAAATGCTGCAAAATGTTTTCACCTCTATGTGCTTTCGATGCGAGTAGTTAACATTGATGTGACGTCGATTTACAGGGTGTTGGTGTTTACAATTCAGAATGAAGTATATTTTAAAAAGTGCTATTTGTTTTGGCAAAATATGTCCAGTTTTCATCAAATAATAAATGTACCCTGGTGTTGCATTTTTAAAGCGTGTCAGTGTATTAAACCATGAAAAACAACATGTGTTTTACCTTTATTTATCGTCGCTACCGGTTGCCCATATGAGCGACGCCTCCTGAAGAGATTAGTCATTTTAGATTTTGGAGGACAGTGCATGATACAGACAAAGACCAATTCCAGAGTCTCCTCTGGTTCTTTTACGTGCACGGTGTAAAGCACCGACACGAGACCTCGGTTTAACGTCCCATCCGAAAGACTGTTAATTTTATTAGGGTCAGACGGGGGATCGAACCCGCGATCCCTGGAATACCAGCCCAGCGTGTTACCACTGGACTACAGATCCGTCTGTAAAAACAACATGCTCGTGGGCCTCTCTTTTATATTCAGCTACGTGGACACATTACAAACACGAGCACAGAAATACATAATATAGAGCTCCTGGCTTGGTGAAAAATACAAATAAAACGCCGCTTTCTTGTGAAACTGAATCCATCAACCGTAATATCTGTGTGTGTCGGGGGCTGGTGGGGTACGTCTGGTAGGGTGGAATCAGACTTGCTATGTTCAAAAGTTGTGGCAGAACTTATAGCCACTAAATAGTCTGCTTTAGTCATTTGCAGACGATAGACGGAACAAACAATAATCGTATTCCTATTAGCGGGGGGGGGATAGTTCAACTACATAATAACAGCATTTTTAGAAATTGTGCCAGTAAATTTGAACAGGAATATAACTTCAATAGGGGCCTCGTTGGTCGAGTGCTTCTACAAAAAGGGGCCTCGTTGGTCGAGTGCTTCTACAAAAAGGGGCCTCGTTGGTAGAGTGCTTCTACAAAAAGGGGCCTCGTTGGTCGAGTGCTTCTACAAAAAGGGGCCTCGTTGGTCGAGTGCTTCTACAAAAAGGTTGTTAACTTCAAATCATTTGCCCTCAAATCTCTATCCAACGTACTTGCGGGAAATTGGTGGTTCTACCTGGGTACCCGTCCACACCATGAAATAGGGCTCACCAATAGTAGCGGGAGAGTCACCATATCACCTAGTGAGTACGTTGTTGGTGCGAAAAAACCCAAAACTAGCCTGGGTTCCAGTCTGTCGATTTTTCACTGTTTAACTTCTGTGATATGATTAGAAACTCAATACGGCCCAATTAATAGTCTAGGTGTTAAAATATATTTATTTGACTGACCAGGCAAACTATATCGACGCCTGTTCCCTGGCTACCCCAAAACAACAGAGCCCCGTGGACAGGTGATCTAGATACGCCTTTGTTAGAACTCGCAGCTATCATCAGGTCACAGCTATCATCAGCTCGCAGCTATCATTAGGTCAGAGCTATCATCAGGTCGCAGCTATCATCAGCTCGCAGCTATTATCATGTCACAGCTACCATCAGGTCGAGGTCACAGCTACCATCAGGTCGAGGTCACAGCTATCATCAGGTCGCAGCTATCATCAGCTCGCAGCTATCATCAGGTCGCAGCTAGCATCCGGATGCAGCTATCACCAGGTCACAGCTATCATCAGGTCGCAGCTAGCATCCGGACGCAGCTATCACCAGGTCACAGCTATCATCAGGTCGCAGTTATCATCAGGTCGCAGCTATCATCAGCTCGCAGCTATCAGCAGGTTCGCAGGTTCATTTCCTATCGATGACGAGTGATAAAATGATATGTGAGAAAGTTGCCAGTCGCTTGTTGGAGATTTGAGTACTGGTTTCTTCCCAGGAAATGTGGGTGGTCTTTACCACAACAGACTCACGTTGTACGATAAAGCTCCACAGTTGATGTAGAACGTTAAACACAGAAATAAAACAATACAAAGAGCCATAGATTAAACTTTTAAAACATCACGTTGTATCGAGAAATACTGTTGTAAACGTCCGTCTAACTGTTTTTATTTTCAACTACAATCAACCCTGTGTTATTGGCCACCTATCAACCTGTATTAAGCAGCCAGTTTCCAGATGTTGTATTATTATACATGTGTCCTCTATGAAGCAGCCATCTATGCTAAGCAGCCACTTTCTGTGAGTCCCTTAGTTGGCTGCTTAACACCGGTTTGACAATACAGTATCCAGCTGGTGCACATATATGCATTCTGCTAGTTCGATTATGATTATACGGCACGAGTGTGCGTGGATGTGTAGTACTAGTGTGCATCAGTATCTCTGGCACATGAATTTGACGAATTCTGAAACGATATAAGAAACACACAATAACATACACTCGTACATGGAACTGTGCAAATATATAGCATTTCTCAAACAATAGCTACAACAGACGGATCTGTAGTCCAATGGAAACACGCTGGACTAGTAATCCAGGGATCGCAGGTTCGATCCCCAGTTTGACCCTAATCAAATTAACAGTCTTATAGATGGGACTTTAACCCGAGGTCTCGTGTCTGTGCTGTACATCGTACACGTAAACGAGCCAGAGGAGACTCTGGAATGGGTCTCTGTCTGTATCATTGCACTATCCTCCAACAATCTAAAATGACTCTTCAGGAGGCGTCGCTCATATGGGCAACCGGTAGCGACGATAAATAAACGTAAAACACACAGTAGCTACACGTACAGTGAAACGATATTAAGGGACGTGGCATGTATAACACGGTGATCTGTTTCTAAACAACATACATGTATAGTATCGACTTAGACTGATTAATAATTGTGCATATGTATACATAATTCTATACTTCAGATCATATTAGACTGAATACGGGAAGGGCCGTAACTTATGTATCTAGAACGTGTGGCCCAACCCGTTTGCCTTTCTTTAATTTGTCATGTTTTGTATTCACACGTATATATGTTAAAACGAAACCAGCAATAAAATATGATTAAACTAGAATATGGTACTGTTTCCCAGACAGTACTCAGTGCATATAGTACGTGTTAAGAAATCATTCCGTTGAACGTTGGTTTAAACAGTATTTATTCCAATAAGTTTACATGTATAACACAAAAAATGTTACAAATTACATAAATTGTGAATGGTTTGGATTGGAAAACAAGTTTTCAGAAAACTTATATTAATTCCTCTCCAATGGAAATGTACATAATAAATATTTGCAACGTAATAAATATTTTTGAAGTTGAACGTTAAATACTACAATTGTACAATAGATTGACATTATAAAGTGCTGACCAGGCAGTTTAGCACTGAATCAATACATATTACTGATTGGAGATCAGTGTTATTTTCGGATGAATCTCGATTTAATTTCAGCCATGCCGACGGGCGTGAACGAGTGTATCGCCGTCAGGTCGATCATTACGCTGATGTGTGCATCATTGAAAGAGACCGTGTTGGGGGAGGTTCAGTTTTAGTCTGGGGCGTTATAATGAATGGTCAAAAGACTCGTCTAATCGTTATTCATGGAAACATTAATGCCCAGACCTACGTCAATAATGTTCTTCAACCAGAAGTGCTTCCGTGTATTCAGCGTAATGGACATAACGTCACACGTATGCATGACAACGCCCATACAGCAGCACTTACTCGATGTTTCTTGGCGAATAATAACGTGAACGTTGTAGACTGGGGGCAGTTAATCGCGACTCGAATCCCATTGAGCATATTTGGGACGAGTTAGGACGCCGTGTTAGAACAAATCATGTAATCAAAACTATACAGGACCTTTTAGCAATATTGCAGGCTGAATGGAACAACCTACCAGCACCTTATATACAGCGTTACGTGGACAGCATGCGACGGCGGCTATTGACGTGCATTGTGCAACAGGGCAGACACATGAGATATTAGCTCTTTCACTGCAACCCTCATCACAATTTCACTGCAGAAAAATCCCATAAATGGAATTTTTAACTTTTCAGATAGCTAATGCAGATTAATCAAAAGAGTTGTTATTTCGGAAAACGACCCCTGTCTCATATCGCCAGTTTTTACGATGAAATACATATCACAGCAGATTCCAAATTTTACAGGATATCAAAAAAGGTTTGTTCTTTATTTAAATGAAAATAGGAAATTCGGTTGTATACTCCTTTTCTAAATATTGATAGATACATAGAGTGGATACTTTCTTATTAGGCTCAGTATATTAACAGTATTACCTTCTACGTCCACTTTGTTATCTTTATTGACGTCCATCATGTTACAAAATTCTATCGCTTCCTGGTTTGTCAGCGGCTCACCCAGTGTCGTCAGCGCTTTACGGAGTTCTACGAAGTCCAAATTATTATTCCGATCTTTGTCGAAAATCCGGAATGCCTCTCGTAACTCGATTTCAACCTCCAGCGGATCTTTTCTAAAGTCATTTAATATTTCCAAATATTCGTCATATTCTATTACTTGCGTTCCTGGAAAGGGAATCGGTAAATTGTACTGACATATGTAAGGAACGTGTAATATAGTGTTTTTCATTCGCATTGTAAGATTAGCAACATAATGGGCAAGATTGAAAACGTAAACTTTATGAACGGATAATGATGTTGCCGTACATTTGAAACTATCTATCTATATTCCTTTAATGTTGAACCCCTCGCGGGGATGTAGACATGTTGCGCGTCAAAAACCACAAAGAAGTTAAAAGTATGAATAGTTAAAAGCATAATTTAAGAAAGTAATGAAAATAAGTTGAGGTAAAAGTTTAAAAGCAGCTGCGCAGAACAACTAGGGACTGGCATGATCAATATGGTAAACTGCCATATTGAATTGCTCTATGGTAGGGAGATGGACAATGTCAGGAGGGAGATGGTCCCAATGGTAGATTGTTGTTGGAAAAACGAAAAACGTGTAGTAGTCTGTAGTTGCTGTAATTAACCTATAGCTTAAGGAATGGCAATGGCGAGCAGGATGGGAGAGGGGAACTAGGTAATTTTCAATGGGAATAGCAACAAGATCATTATGAATTTTATACATAAGGGATAACCTATTGTCAATACGCCGTTGATCTAGTCTGCGTAGATTTAGGGAATGTAGCATGTCTGTAACACTAGAGGTACGATAGAAGTCAGCCTTTATCCAACGGTCTGCTCTTCACTGGACACCTTCAATTTGGTATATCAATGTTTGTGTATGGGGTAACCAGATCTCGGAGCCATATTCAAGCTGGGGTCTCACTAGTGTCTGGTAAGCCATGGACTTGACATGGAGGTTTCTACGTAGACATCCTAATGTTTGGTTTGCTTTCTTAGTTGACCTTTTTATGTGTGTCCCACGACAGGTTATTTGATATATCCACGCCAATGTATTTGGCTGAGGTAACCGACTCAAGTAGGACTCCATGGAGTTTATATTGACTGGGAATAGGATGCTTCCTTCTGGTGACGTGGATAATTTGGATGGGTTAAATTCCATGTCCCACTCCAACTCCCACTCTTCTAATCTCTTAATATCGTTTTGGAGTATGACCGATTCATTTGCAGATGTCAGTGATAGATAGGCTGCAGTATCATCTGCAAAGATACGGACTTTGGAACTGATGTTTTGTGGGAGGTCGTTTATATAGGCTAGGAAAATCAGGGGTCCAAGTACGAATCCCTGTGGGACTCCAGAGGACACCGGAATGGCCTCTGAACCAATACCATTAAGGACAACTGACTGGAGTCTATTATCTAGAAAACTCTTAATCCACCTTAATGTTTGACCTCTGACTCCATAGTCATGCATGTTAGTAGTACTTTCTCGTGATTGACCTTATCGAAAGCCTTACTGAAGTCTAATAGGATGAGATCTACCTCATGCTTATTGTAGACAGAGGTAACCAAGTCATTGACTAGCATTACTAGTTGGGTCACGCATGCCCGTTTTTCTCTAAAACCATGCTACAAATGGTACAGAATACTGTGGTTTGTGAAGTGTTTTACTATCCAGGAGGAAACTACATGTTCTAGAACCTTGCATAGAACACATGTCAGTGAGATAGGACTATAGTTGGCGGGGTTTGACTTGTCCCCTTTTTGTAAATGGGGACAACATTTGCTGACTTCCACTGGGCCGGCAGTGATCCTTCGTTGAGGGATTTTTGGAATAAGACTTCAAGGATAGGTGAGAGTTCTTTAGACAGGGTTTTAAGAATGATTTGCTTAATTTGGTCAGGACCACTAGCCTTATGGGGGTTCAGGTTATTGAGAAGTTTCTCTATGCCATTTGAAATTACTGTGATATCATTCATGTTTGGCGTGGATTGACCATTCAGGTTTCCATTTGTGTCCTGAATTTTCATTTTACAAATGGAGGTAACTCTTATTGGAGATTTGGAGCTGAAGACAGACTGAAACTGTTTGCTTGCTCAGTGCTGTGGCTTTAGCAGCTTCTTCATGATGAAATTTGTTTTCATGCCTTAGGGGTGGCATTGATTTGGAGTCTTGCTTGGAATGCGTAAGGAGGGAATACAGTTTCTTGGTGTTTGGTCTGTAAGGATGGGAGGCATCAGCACTGTTTAGAATTAGGATGTGTTCCAGATATTGGTGATACGCCTCTTTGACCTTTTTCCGCACTAAATGTTTGAGATCCAGGAATGTCTTGCGATTTGAAGGCGTACTTGACTTCCTAGTATTTTAACTAACTATGTTGTTGCAGCTATTCCCGTGGTGTGTATTATTCTTGAATAAAATATTGTTTAACCTAACACATATATCTCGCAGATAAACCTTACGTCATCATGCTCAAAATCCACGTTATGTTCATCAAGATTTTGTAAATATAATCATCCATCTCACGATGGGTGTACTTTTAAAATGCTAATTACATAAACTCTAATTCATTAGTGAGCAGGACTTTGCTGAAAGGAGAATCTATGATTATTGAAAAATGGGGCGAAAGAGGGTAACCATATTCTTAAGATATCTAGAAAACACAGAACAGAACAATTGGTTTATTAGACTTAAGCATTACATAGCTCATCATCATAATACATATAGAATTGCATGCAGTGAACAAAGATAAAAGTCATAAATATATGAAGAGTGTTAGACTGATGGTAGATATACATGTTGATTAAAATGTTTCCAATGTGAGAGTGTTAGACTGATGGTAGATATACATGTTGATTAAAATGTTTCCAATGTGAGAGTGTTAGACTGATGGTAGATATACATGTTATTAAAATGTTTCCAATGTGAGAGTGTTAAACTGATGGTAGATATGCATCATGTTGATTAAAATGTTTCCAATGTGAGAGTGTTAGACTGGTGGTAGATATACATGTTGATTAAAATGTTTCCAATGTGAGAGTGTTGTTAGAGATACTAGATAGGAATTATCTCAGCATCTCTATTTTAATTCAATTTTATGTAGAGCAGATTAAATTGAAATTATCAAATGGTGTTATACACCTGGTGGTGTTCTTGGTACTGCGTGCTAGGTAGCTGTATACAATGTTTAATGTTTTAATTATAATATCAGGCATGATTAAATCATGATATAATGGTTTTCATTATGTGTTGTTTGTTTGAGCCTAAAGTCGAACCAACAGATTCGCTCCCACGTGAGCGTCCGGCTATTATTGGTGGAGGAAGACACCGGCTGTAACTTTGCTGTAAGTTTAATTACGTTGTTTTCTGTTCTACAAATGAGCTACTAATCTTATTATGCCGGATAATGGTCATTTATGATACCGGAATATTTGTCACGCTGGAATAAGTTGGGTTCTCCGTTAGGCCTACATGATGTATAATGTATAATCTTGGAATACCAGATAAATGTAACCTACCGGATGTGGAAGGTACAGCTCAAAGTAATGTTGGACAAACGCCGCCCAATTACTGTGCGTCGCGGTGTCTTACCGTTCTTGTCGGCTTTTGTCAGTATATTCTCTATGCACTTGTCTGTGGGGTTTTGTCCTACAGCTCGCAAGACGTTGCCCAACTCATTAGCACTGATGACCCCATCACCGTCCACGTCGAACAAGTCAAACACGTCTCTCCCTTTATATTCTACAAATATGAAAATACTCGGTTTACAAATTTTATCCATTCAGAATGTGAAGACGATGAAATAAATTCTGCAGTTGACAGTGCAGTTGAGGTCTACAAATTCTCAAAAGTGAAAGACGGATTTCATATGACAGTCAGTCACGCTCATGAATTGATAAATGTTTATTACTGGCGTCTATACTAAGCGTGTGATACTGATTGTTTAGAGAAATTTAAATCAGATTAACCTAAATATACACATAGGCACACATGCGAGATATCAGACGGTAAATATGTACCATAACGTTGTTATTCAGGATACATGCCCTGTATTACGCCCGGATGTTGACTCTATTTACATTATTTTGTTATGTCAACAAACGTCGTATACGACGCTTGTTTATTAGTTGAAATATTTAGAGAAGTATTCTACAATATAATAGGAAATTACATTCTGTGGAAATAGTCGGTTTCACCGTTGTTCTGTAGATTAAATGACATTATAATACATAGTTCGTATGCCAGATATGCCACATGAAAATGTTTAGTTTACAGCTATATTCATGCTTAGTAAATTTGAAAACCATAATCCGATTGCAGATGGCTGCATACACATCGTTTCAGTTACAGCTACAGCATACAGCTACAGCCTACAGCATACAGCTACAGCTACAGCATACAGCTACAGCATACAGCTACAGCATACAGCTACAGCTACAGCATACAGCTACAGCATACAGCTACAGCATACAGCTACAGCTACATCATACAGCTACAGCATACAGCTACAGCATACAGCTACAGCTACAGCATACAGCTACAGCTACAGCATACAGCTACAGCATACAGCATACAGCTACAGCATACAGCTACAGCATACAGCTACAGCATACAGCTACAGCATACAGCTACAGCATACAGCTACAGCATACAGCTACAGCATACAGCTACAGCCTACAGCTACAGCATACAGCTACAGCCTACAGCTACAGCATACAGCTACAGCATACAGCTACAGCATACAGCTACAGCCTACAGCTACAGCATACAGCTACAGCCTACAGCTACAGCATACAGCTACAGCCTACAGCTACAGCATACAGCTACAGCATACAGCTACAGCATACAGCTACAGCATACAGCTACAGCATACAGCTACAGCCTACAGCTACAGCATACAGCTACAGCCTACAGCTACAGCATACAGCTACAGCTACAGCTACAGCATACAGCTACAGCCTACAGCTACAGCATACAGCTACAGCATACAGCTACAGCGTCTACTTGTCTTACTCTTACTACAGTACTCTGTATCGTCATTCATTTCTCTAAGCTAATTATTTGGATGTTCTCGTGATTTATGTTCGTTCTCCGTAAATGTAGTGTGGCGTCCGTGCTCCAGTGGTAGAGCGTCGGCTTTGGAATCGAGCGGTCCCGGGTTCGATACTCGGTCAGGCCATGTATGTAGTGTCATTGAGCAAGGCACCTCACACACATTGCTTAGTACTGGTTAACCACTTAGGTCGGCTAAGCCTGCCCAGGAAAACATGGCTAGGTCACCGCAAGGGGTTTGACATTAATAGAACATACATACATACATACATTGTTTATTTACCACATAACACGTTTGCCAATTATTCAACTATTCTGCTTGAGCAGTTTACTATAAATGTTGTTAGAACGTTTTGCACAACCCATTATTTTCTTTGCTTTGTCATGAATATGTAAGACCGAGAGACCGACAGACCCAAACCGACCCACCGACCTACCCACCCAAAAATCCACCCACCCACCCACCCAGCCACCCACCAACCCTATGCCCAACCATCCAACCACCCACCCACCCACCTACCCAAACCGACAGAAAATCCACCAACCCACCAATCCATAAACAAAACCACCCACCCACCCAACCTCCAACACACCCACCCAATTATAAAACCTCTTTGAATCACACTGAATGTGTCGGAATTCTTTCATTTGAAAAAACTAACCAGGTGGCTTGCGTATGGTCGGTGGCTCTACCCGGGTACCCGGCGTGTCTTGAAAGGACAACCGGAACTATAAACCCCAAACGATCATATTACATGAAATATAATAGCATATTAAATATTGTTAACGGGTAACCAACCATTGTACTGCGAGGGTAGAAGGCCTCCACTGTCCATCAGGTGTTCTGTATAATAGCTGTCTGCAAACACTCGCCAACACCTGTAACAATACTCTGTCTGTTTTATGTTTATTTATCGTCGCTACCGGATGCCCATATGAGTGACAACTCCTGAAGAGATTAATTGGCTGTCCGATTAGCGCAGTGGTTAGCGCGCTCGCTTCTCACCAATGAAACACGGGTTCGATCCGTGGACCGGGAAGTATGTGAGATGGTACGGTGGTTGCCTGATCTGACAGGTGGATTTTCTCCGGGTACTCCGGTTTCCTCCCTCACGAATGGCCACATATAAGCTTTCATCTGCCCCAACGATAGTGATTAATATAAGTGGTTATAGCTTGTTTCGCAATCGTTGTATAATAAATAAAGTTTATACTATAAGAGATTAAGTCAGCGGTTCTACACGTGAGTCAGTCCGTGCCTGCAATATTGCTCGGAGGTTTTCCTCCACCAGTCATAGCTGGAGCTCGCCGTATGAGCCAAATTGCCAGTGCAACTGTTAAACCCCAAACACAAACAAACATTCTAAGAAATGTTCAAATATGGCAGATAACGACAAAATGCATGGCAACCGATTCAATTTTCATTTGTATTTTTCACAAGCACATGACAAAATAATTAAATAAATAGCTATATAAATAAAATACGCAGTACCAAAATATTATCTATTTACCTGATTCAGCAACAGGAAGTAATCCAGTTATTCAAATCACGTCTTTGAAGATGTGAATTTGACGTCGTCTGAAACTAACTTAGAATTTTCAGGAAACCAATCCAAAACAATTTAACAGTTTTATGAAAAAATTAATATACATTAAATGGAGACAACTATATTTCTGTAACGTTTTGATAGTATTGCTATCAGATCGAATATACTTCAGTTTTCATATGGGTGTGTATCAATAGTCAATGCGATTATGTGTAGGTCTATATTTATTAACAGTGGATACAGGATTACATCACACCGGTCGCCAATGTTGTGTGTACTAATCTCCATGTTGACACAGCACACCTCTCAGACAGGTTTAAACCGATTAAACGTGTGTGTGTTTTACGTTTATTTATCGTCGCTACCGGTTGCCCATATGAGCGACGCCTCCTGAAGAGATTAGTAATTTTAGATTTTTGGAGGATAGTGCATGATACAGACAGAGACCCATTACAGAGTCTCCTCTGGTTCTTTTACGTGCACGGTGTAAAGCACCGACACGAGACCTCGGTTTAACGTCCCATCTGAAAGACTGTTAATTTTATTAGGGTCAGACGGGGGATCGAACCTGCGATCCCTGGATTACCAGTCCAGCGTTTTACCACTGGGCTACAGATCCGTCTGTCCGATTAAACGTCACTACCTGTTGTAACTTATATCAAAACATACCATTCATTTGCGTAATGCTGCCGATTAATAAAAGCAATTATTGTTGTTGTGGTTTATCTGGTAAGCCAGATCACAGACATACCTAAGCTATAGGAGAGGACACGTTCATGTGTCAGGGACGTAGCTTGGTGCTGATATATGGGTAGGCACAATAATAATTTATTAAGATTGTATTTCACCCGGAAGATGGTGAAAGTCTAAATCGCCGCAGTTGCGTTATGTGGCACTATTAGGTATGTTGTGACGAGACTGTGGCACTATTAGGCATGTTGTGACGAGAAACAAGGAACATAGTGTTGCAGTAACACAAACTGTTGTTAAAATCTTCTTTTATCAATTATAGAGTAGGCCCACTGAAAACCTCGACTTATTTCCATAGTGGACGGGGTTCGCGGCACATAATACACCTCCGCCCACATACCTTTCATTTTTATTGCATTTATCGCATTTTCATATTTTCAATTTTTGAAGAACACGTGTAGACACTTACCTACAGTGCCTCTAGGAGCTACGCCCCTGGTAGTTTGTATCGTTTAATTATCATGCATTCACAGACATACTAATAATATGTTTGAGCTATAATAGCAAGTAGAGATCCATGGCTGCAGCTTGTAGAGATCAATTGCTGCAACTTGTAGAGATCCATGGCTGCAGCTTGTAGAGATCCATGGCTGCAGCTTGTAGATATCAATTGCTGCAACTTGTAGAGATCCATGGCTGCAGCTTGTAGAGATCAATTGCTGCAACTTGTAGAGATCCATGGCTGCAGCTTGTAGAGATCCATGGCTGCAGCTTGTAGAGATCCATGGCTGCAGCGTGTAGAGATCCATGGCTGCAGCTTGTAGAGATCCATGGCTGCAGCTTGTGGAGATCCATGGCTGCAGCTTGTGGATATCCATGGCTGCAGCTTGTGAAGATCCATGGCTGCAGCTTGTAGAGATCCATGGCTGCAGCTTGTAGAGATCCATGGCTGCAGCTTGTAGAGATCCATGGCTGCAGCTTGTAGAGATCCATGGCTGCAGCTTGTAGATATCCATGGCTGCAGCTTGTAGAGATCCATGGCTGCAGTTTGTAGAGATCCATGGCTGCAGCTTGTAGAGATCCATGCCTTCAGCTTGTAGAGATCCATGGACAACCACATACTGACAACGACAGACACAGACAGACACAGCCATGCACAGCCATAGAGACAACCAGAGAGACACCCACAGACAGTCAGGTGCAGCGGGGGATCGAACCTGCGATCCCTGGATTACCACTGATCCGCTACATGTTTTGTGTTGTTTGTTCGCATATATAAATTTAAAAAAGTAAGCCGACACGCAGGCACTGTAAACGAGCGACCTGTAAGCTTTTACGAATGCACTAGTGGTCGCCTACACGAACACCTCACGCCTCACTCACACGAACTCCTCACGCCTAACTCACACACTCACACGCCTCACTCGCTCACGCCTCACTCACACGCCTCACACGAACACCTCACGCCTCACTCGCACGAACTCTTGACTCACTTACTCGCCTCACTCACTCACCTCACTGAGACGTGCACGTGAGGCGTGCATGTGACGCGTGAGGTGTGTGTCACGAATATATAATTCAGTTACATATATATACATATACAAACATATACAACTATGCTAACTGATTGTAAGACAAATAGGACAAGCTTAATACAAAGAAACGCCTTTGCTCACGCCTCACTCACACGAACTCCTCAAGCTTCACTCCTAACACGAACTCACACGAACTCCTCACTCACTCACACGACTCACTCATGCTTCACTCACACGACTCACTCACACGAACTCCTCACTCACTCACCTCACTCACACAACTCACTCACAACGCCTCACTCACACGAACTCCTCAAGCTTCACTCACACGAACTCCTCATGCCTCACTCACACGAACTCCTAACACGAACTCCTCACTCACTCATGCCTCACTCGACTCACTCACACGAAATCCTCACTCACTCATACGAACTCCTAAAGCCTCACTCGACTCACTCGAACTCCTCACATCTCACTCACATGACTCACTCACACGAGACTCACTCACACGACCTCCTCACGCCTCACGCCTCACGCACACGAACTCCGCACGAACTCACCACTAACGCCTAACCACTAACGCATCACTCACACATAACTCCGCACGCCTCACAACTAAGGCATCACTCACACGACCACCTCAAGCCTCACCACTCATCACTCACACACATCCCTCGCTCGCTCGCACACATCCCTCGCTCACACACTCACTCACACATATCACTCGCTCGCTCGCACACTCACACACATCCCTCGCTCGCTCACTTACTCACACATCTTCCTCGCTCGCTCACTCACTTACTCACACACCTCCCTTACTCACACACTCATCTCGCTCACACACCTCCCTTGCTCACCTCGCTCATACACCTCGCTCACTCACAACCCTCACTCATACCAACAACCACGTACTGACAACCACAGCCAGAGAGACAACCAGAGAAACAACCAGAGAGACAACCAGAGAGACAACCACAGACAATCACCAGTGCACAGCCCATGCACAGCCATAGAGACAACCAGAGAGACACCCACAGACAGTCAGGTGCAGCGGGGGATCGAACCTGCGATCCCTGGATTATAAGTCCAGCGTGTTAACCACTGGACCACTGATCCGCTACATGTTTTGTGTTGTTTGTTCGCATATATAAATTTATAAGAGTAAGCCCGCCCGTAGGCGACCACTAGTTCACTCGTAAAAGCTTACAGGTCGCTCGTTTACAGTGCCTGTGGGCGGGCTTATTTTTTAAATTTATATATGCAAACAAACAACACAAAACATGTAGCGGATCAGGTTCATTTGTAATCCAGGGATCGCAGGTTCGATCCCCTGCTATACCTGTATGCCTGTGGTTGTCTCTCTAGCATTGTCTGTGGTTGTTTCTCTGGCTGTGCATGGGCTGTGGTTGTCTCTCTGTGGTTGTCTCTCTGGCTCTATAAGGCTGTGTATGTCTGTGTCTCACTGTAGTAGCCTGTGGTTGGCTCTCTGGCTAAGTCTGTCTGTGGTTGTCTGTCTGGTTGTGTCTCTGGCTGTGCATAGGCTGTGGCTGCCTGTGGTTGTATATCTGTCTGTGGTTGCCTGTCTGTGGTTGTCTCTCTGGCTGTGATGTACGTGAGTGATGCCTGCTTGTGAGTGAGTGAGGTGTGTGAGCGAGCTGTGTGTGTGACTGAGGGGTGTGTGAGATATATTGGCGTGTGTGAGTGTGCGTGCGTGCGTGCGTGCGTGCGGGCGTGCGTGCGTGCGTGCGTGCGTGCGTGCGTGCGTGCGTGCGTGCGTGCGTGCGTGCGTGCGTGCGTGCGTGCGTGCGCGCGTGCGTCAAATATGCTAACTGATTGTAAGACAAATATGATTTGAAAACAAGCTTAATACAAAGAAACATCTGGTTATGGAACAACTGTAAAAACAAAGGATTCCAATTGAAACGACCGCTCTACATTTAAGGATAACTCGGACTGATACAGTCCGAGTTATCCTTAAATGTAGAGCGGTCGGTAATAGTGCCAAGGGAGGTAATATAAATGCCAGCGAGGTTTCTCATTGATGTAAGCAGCCGAGTTGTTAATGTCTAACTATGGCGAATGATTAGTTAACATTACAATGGTTGTGTTGTTGGTTAATGAAACGAGTTAGCTTGTGTTAATCTTCAATTTCGATGATTCCACGTACCACTCCCTCCGAGCAGTATTTCGTGCACGGGCGGGAAGCCGGGTAGAACCATCGATCGTTCACAGGTCTGCTGGAAAACTTCCATACATGAAATAATTCCACACCCACATTCGAACCTACAGCCATGAGGGACAAGGGATTTGTAGTCAATGACTTTAACTACTCGGCCATGGTGGAGGACCCGTTGCAGCGAACGAGCGAACTATTGATTCAGTAACGAATTAATAATTAAACTCTTGATACAGTTTCCAAACAATTATTTAATGTTTAGAAATGTGTAATAAGTACGTTTTGAAATAAGAGTAATATTAATAACAATTTTTTTTTAAAGAAGTCTCCATTGTCGTCTGCAAAGTGTCTTCAACATGACGTAGTCTGAAAATAGATAATACGAATAATATAATTAATTAATTATATGACATCAGTTAGCTTTATCACTTGCCAGACACCGTCATTTCAGCAAAGAGTCGAAAAATAGGTTGTGAGATTCGTTATTTCATCATTTCATAATTTTTACTACACAATTTGAATGCGTGAAGTTGAAATCGTGAATTCGTGAAGCGGAAATCGTACATTCGTGAAGCGGAAATCGTACATTCGTGAAGCGGAAATCGTGAATGCGTGAAGTTGAAATCGTGAATTCGTGAAGCGGAAATCGTGAATTTGTGAAGCTGAATCGTGCATTCGTGAAGCGGAAATCGTGCATTCGTGAAGCTGAATCGTGAATGCGTGAAGCTGAATCGTGCATTCGTGAAGCTGAATCGTGCATTCGTGAAGCTGAATCGTGAATGCGTGAAGCTGAATCGTGCATTCGTGAAGCTGAATCGTGCATTCGTGAAGCTGAATCGTGCATTCGTGAAGCTGAATCGTGCATTCGTGAAGCTGAATCGTGCATTCGTGAAGCTGAATCGTGCATTCGTGAAGCTGAATCGTGCATTCGTGAAGCTGAATCGTGCATTCGTGAAGCTGAATCGTGCATTCGTGAAGCGGAAATCGTGCATTCGTGAAGCTGAATCGTGCATTCGTGAAGCGGAAATCGTGCATTCGTGAAGCTGAATCGTGCATTCGTGAAGCGGAAATCGTGCATTCGTGAAGCGGAAATCATGCATTCGTGAAGCGGAAATCGTGCATTCGTGAAGCGGAAATCGTGAATGCGTGAAGCGGAAATCGTGCATTCGTGAAGCGGAAATCGTGCATTCGTGAAGCTGAATCGTGAATTCGTGAAGCGGAAATCGTGAATGCGTGAAGCGGAAATCGTGAATGCGTGAAGCTAAATCGTGAACGCGTGAAGTTGAAATAATGAAATCAAGAAATACCGAATGTCAGCACCTGTGTTTCGTAATGGGGGCTTCGTTTATTATGTTTGTTTAGGAAATTCACTATGATTTTGGAGGGTTTCTGATATAGATGGGAACATGTAAACAAAACCAAAGAATTCAACAGTTTTAAAGATAGATTTCCTGTGTAATGGTGAATATAGTTGGGGACAACGAATACAGATTAATAGTTACACATTATATGGTAAATGGTCCACGGATAAAAGTATGTTAGTTAAGGGTTCAGGGGCTATTACTTTAGATATATACTAGTTAATTCGATAACACAGAATAGTGGTGACAGTGCTTTATATAGTAAAATCAACTTGTTCAAAGTTTATTTATTTGACAACGATTGCGAAACAAGCTTTAACAACTCATATTTATTAATCACTCGTTGGCGCGGATAAAAGTGTATATGTTGTCAATCGTGTGGGTGGAAACAAGAGTAGTACCCAGAGAATCCCCACATGTCTGGCAGCGACTAGCATACCATCTCACATATATCCCGGCCCGAGCATCGAACCTGGGTTGCGTTGGTGAGATGATGGCTAACAACGTGGCTAATAGCACAACCATTATATAGTAGTTTATTTGCAATGTATTTATTCTGAGTCAATAGAAATAATACCCCATTAAACTGCAAATAGAACTGGAGAACGAGCTTAGTGAAGAATCGAACATCTGAACATGTTATAATACAAGTCGACAAGGACTTTACTTGTTAAGCAAACTATATAGGCTACTCACGTGATTCAACTGGCATGTACTGATCTCTACTGTGCCATCACCCAGCATCTGAAGAAAGAAATCATTCAATTATTAAATTATTTATGCAATGCATTTATAACAACATCTCAACGTACAGGAACATGTTTAGATTTAGACAAAGTCTTCTTGTCATAACGATATGGTTTGTGAGTTCGATTGGGTGTAAACTTTGATAATGTTCCAACATGGCTGTACAGCGTCTACTCGCCACGCTGCAGTCCAGGCAAGCAAGCGCCACACTCGCATTTACTGGAACAGCGTGTACGCCCTTGTTTGTCTGTAAATATGTGAGGTGAAAGAAAGTGTTCGATTTCTTTAAGGAAATACGTGATGGGTACACTGGTGTAGATGTAAGTTAGTTCATGTGATATAATTATATAGGACCTACGAGTTTTTGGAATTTTTATATTGAGCAAGCCGTGTGGCGACCTTAATATCAAAATAAGTACAAAAAGTGACGAGTTTCATAAAATATGATATGAAATCACTACGCGTGTAAGAACCTTTTTACCACAGTAACAACAACTATAAATTGTAAAAAAGGTTTCTATTTGCCAGTATACTTGTTGACCTTATTACATATCAAGGCAATCAGTAAGGTGCATCCGTACACCGTAGTAAAACATATTCAAACAAAGTCATGCAAATAATCGACACAATATTTTTAATCAATTTTTTAATAAAATTAATAAATGAGTCTGTAGTGTAGTGAATGGCAATTGGGTTCGTTAAGAGACACCGTCTGATGCGGAAGATGGAGACACCGTCTGGACCGGAAGTGAGGTTTTCTGGGAACCAGTCCAATGAAGCAAGCATGCCACAGACGCTCAGATAACACTGCAAATCAGGCATATTTATCCTGGTAAAGAGTAGCTGCTATAGAGTACCCGATACGTAAGTTCTGTAGTCCTATAGCGACTACTTCAATGGTGTCAGAAGTTTGTTGGATAAAGGACTGCACGCCGTGAAATACTAGAAAAACACTGCGAGCACCTGCTGTGTGATTTTCAGGCTGTAGAAAACGCAGGTGTTGGAAGAGCGTGGAGGCTGCTTGGTAGACTGGGGAATCCGGTTTTAATCGATTGGGGACAAGCGTAAGACGTCCTTTACCCATCGATTTCACAAAAACAAGGCGCAGTTTGCTTGTTTTTGCTGATATAAAACCGTCGGACAACTACGCACGTGCATTACCGGAAGTGAACGGAATTACGACATTGGAACAGTTTCCTGGCCTTTATAGTTGGTCTCATCCCATTTGATAGTAAATTACTTTCTTAAAAGGGGAAGGAGGGTCTGTGTCCTGTGTAGTATCTCCGTTTGCTTTTGTTTTTCAGGAATTGGAAAAACTCGCAAGTGAGTGCGAATTTGTGTTGTCTGTATATATAGTAGTTAGCATAATATACCTGGAACTATGTCTGACGGTAACTTAGTCCCAGAAGGGAACCAAATCCCCATTAATTATGCAACTATTGAGCAACTGGTTACGATCCCTGGGATTAAAGCGAGGCTTGCCCATACGATCGTTCTCATAAGGGAGAATAGTGGTAATATTACTCCGGAGGTGTTATCCTCCATTACAAGGAGAAACTGAGCAGTGAGGCTGTTCGGATGATAGATTTTAGACCCAATGTTCATCTACCATCCGGAGAATCTCATTCTTCAGAGTCTGATCATGAGTATCAGTACGCGCAGCCGCTCGGTGATACATTAACGTACACCAAGAAGGCTAGACAGTCTGATTGGACCGATGTTCTTAAGACATTGAACACGGCGACTGGTCTGGTTGAGCAATGGTTGGCAGGAAATGCATCACTATAGAGTCAACCAGTGAAACACTCTGCCCTGCCTAGCCCACCTACTGCTGAGGAGCGCTACCGCCTTAATAAAAATTATAAACGGGAATGTAGGCTCCATCAATGTGATGCATATGGCACACCTCCAGGTGGGAATCCGTTTTCGCCGGGAGCATCACGAAAGCCGGAATATGCCCCTAATGTGTATGACCCGATAAGTTGGGAACATAGTACACGTCGTGTTGGGCATCATGCGACCGATTTGTTCAGTGGAACACGGGTAAGGTCATGTGTACGGGACCCAGTCGCAAAGAGGTATTATGCACCCGATGATAGCGACAGTAGTACTGATGACGAATTCAGTATACGACCTAGTCGTATTGAGAAAGGTCGCAAGGCAGCAGATCAGGACCTGCTTAATAGGCGAAAACGGGCTAGAGATGTCATCAACATGTTGACCAAAAATCTAACATATGATGGCAAGGGTAATTGGACTGCATTCAAGCAGAAGTGTGTCCGTTTTGCACATGCATGCGATTGGACAAAGGACGAGTGCTTGAATTGTCTGTGCTGGAGCCTGACCGGGAAAGCTGCAGATTTCTATGCAATATTAACTGAGCGTAGAGAAGATCGGTCTTATCGCAGACTCATGCAAAAGCTAGAGAGTCGGTTTGGTGCGAGAGAGCTTCCGGCAATAGCACAGGTCCGGTTTCAACAGGCAGCCCAGTCACAAACAGAGGCTTTAGAGGCAGATAGAGTCCTTACATTAGCCACCAAGGCGTTTCGCGATCTGCCCGAATACTAGTCCATGCAGCAAGCAATAGCTCGCTTCTGCCAGGGGCTGGTGGATCGTGAAGCGGGGAATCATGTGTGCATACAAAACCCTAGCACCATGGAGGAAGCCATGAATGATGTACGTCGCTACCAGCACGTACACCAAGCAATGTTTGGGAAGACCAAACGTGTACAGCGTAAGATGGATCATGAGGATGACCATCCCGCTGTGTATACGGTACAAGACCGGGCAACGTTGCCCAATAAAGGAGGGAAAGGGAGTGAAGGCACCCCTGAACTGACCTCTATTGGAGCAATAATGAAAACGTTGCAAACACAGTTGGAGGAACAGCTATGGATATGGCTGGACAGAATTGCTGCAGAGCAGAGGGGTAGTGGAACTACCAGGCCAGCTAATGGTAGGGCGAAAGCTGGTGAATGATTTGGCTGTGGAGAAAAGGGACATTTCAAGCGGAATTGCCCAAGATCTGGTGACAGGTATGCGTCACGTCGCCATTAAATTGGAACGGGTAGAGTTAAGCATGAAAGTCCGGGTAGCTGGTATGGAAGCAACAGCTATAGTAGACTCCGCAGCCCAGGTGTCGATCATTTCAGATAGGCTATATAACTCGCTACAGAAACCACCTCCGAAGTTACGTGAGGTAAAACTCATGACTGCTGGTAGACAGATGAGTATGAAGGGTTTGGTGGTAGAACCTGTACGGTTAAAGATTGGCGCACAGTGGTATAGCGAGCAAATGTATGTGGCTCCAATCGAACAAGATATGCTCCTCAGTTTAGACATATTATGTCGAGGGTCTGCCGTGTTGGACATGGGTAGAGGCATATGGGTGTTTGATGGGCAGGAGATAAACCTGTATGGAGGTAACAGTGCAGTAATGCCTGTGGTTGCTCGGGTTACAGTGGCTAAATGCCAGACCATCCCACCTAACTCCGTGATGAGGGTGAAATGTATTCTTAATTGCGAGATGCCCGAGTACTACGTTGAACCTGTAGATAGTCTGGAAGTCCTTGTACCGAGAGTAATTTGTGGTGCAGGGGCGGATCCGATTGTGTGTGTTGTCAAACACCGCTTGTTAAAACAAGGGATCCAGATCGACAAAGCCAATCCAGTAGAAAAGTTCCTAGAGACGGACAGTAATGTGTATGCAGATGCACAGGTAACATATGAATCTGAGAAGGACATACACAGGCAGAGTGATCTGGGGGAGGTCCCATCAGTCAGACTGGTGGAACCTGAGCTCAAACCATGCGTGTTAACTCGCGAACAGCGCAAGTACTGTGTAACTAGAAAAGAACTTTTAGCAGTCGTGCGGTTCACACGCCAATATCGACACTATCTGTTAGGGAGACCCTTTACGGTCAGGACTGACCACTCGAGTCTAGCCTGGTTGATGCGGTTCAGGGAATCACGTGGGCAGTTGGCGATGGCGATGGCGATGGCGATGGCGATGGCTCGAGAAGCTATCTCAATATAATGGTGCTACGGCACCGGCCAGGCAATAAGCATGGAAACGCAGATTCCTTGTCTAGAATACCTACAAGAGAGGAAGCGGGTGCTCAAAGGCTGCCTGAGGATCTGCCTTGTGGTTGGTGTGAATACTGAGAAATACGGATCATTTATCGAGATTGTAGACATGCAGTACCGTTGGCCTCGCAAAGAGTACAGTGATCCGCGGTCGACAGTGCACATGTCGGCGTCGGGATCAGTACTAAGGGCAATCGAGGAGGGAACTGGTCGGTATATGGAGATAAAAGATCGTCCATGGATAGCGTAGACATTGCAGACCCTTTGGCCTAGCAAAGAGTACAGGGATCCGCGGTCGACATTGCCCAGGTCGGCGTCGGGATCAGTACTAAGGGTAGGCGAGGAGGGAACTGGTCGGTCTACGGAGATTTAGAATCGTCCATGGACATCGTAGACATTGCAGACCCGTTGGCTCCACAAAGAGTACAGGGATCCGCGGTCGATACTGCGCAGGTCGGCGTCGGGATCAGTACTAACGTAGGCGGGAACTGGTCGGTCTACGGGGATTCAAAGGGAACTGCAGACAATCAGTTATACAACGGTGGCAAGCCAGTTCAAGCTAAAAAGCTGAACTTTGCATGTGTAAGTTCGAACCAGAAAGAGACACAGACTTGCGAAGTGACCCAGGATCACGGGAGGCAAAGGGGATGGTGTGATGAAGACGGCGGTGGACAACGCACGTTGTCTTTACTTGCATCATCAACCTCCCAAGTAAGCCGACCGTAAGGACCGGATTGCATGGAATTATGGCTTAGGGGTAAGGCACTAAGCCAGATCTGGATTCGGGTCCGGTGAGGGACTTAGTACTGGTGAACCGCTTAAGTCGGCTAAGCTTGCCCAGGAAAAGTAGAAATGCTTGGAGCATCTCTTGGAATTATGGCTTAGATGTATGGCACTAAACCAGAGGGGGGTTCATTGATGGACTTAGTACTGGTGCACCGCTTAAATCGGCTAAGCTTGCCCAGGAAAGGTAGGTGTAAGCTTAGGTGTAAGACACCAAGCCATGGAAGGAGTCATCGCTGGACTTAGTACTGGTTAACTGCTTATGTAGGCTAGGCTTCCCCAGGAAAGGTAGGTGTAAGCTTAGGGGTAAGACACTAAGCCAAGGATTGAGTCATCGATGGACTTAGTACTGGTTAACCGCTTATGGAGGCTAGGCTTGCCCAGGAAAGGTAGGTGTAAGCTTAGGGGTAAGACACTAAGCCATAGAGGTGTTCAGTAATGGACTTAGTACTGGTTAACCGCTTACATCGGCTAAGCCTGCCCAGGAAAAGTAGAAAACTTGGAAGATACCTACTTGGGGGTCAGACACCAAGTAGGTCCAGAGCATGTCATTTCCGTCGAGAGATGTCACAAGCCGGTCAGACCGATTGTGCCTGAAGAACAGACCCATTGCCAGAAGGATGTGGAGGAAGTCCTTTCAGATAAAGTGGGGAGGAGTGTAGTGAATGGCAATTGGGTTCGTTAAGAGACACCGTCTGATGCGGAAGATGGAGACACCGTCTGGACCGGAAGTGAGGTTTTCTGGGAACCAATGCAATGAAGCAAGCATGCCACAGACGCTCAGACAACACTGCAAATCAGGCATATTTATCCTTGTAAAGAGTAGCTGCTATAGAGTACCCGATACGTAAGTTCTGTGGTCCTATAGCGACTAGTTCAGTATCATTAGTCAGTAATATACCGATGTATGATGTTGCAGTCATTTGATTGTAAATATGTGTATTTGTTATACAAGCAATGTGACAAATAAGCGCGCTAGTCCGACTTGCAGCTCAAAACAAAAACTAATTAAAAACCATATATATTATTGTATCAGTGATATCTGTTAAATAAAGTGACATACCTTGCTAAGTGTGAATCTCTGCTTCCTCCGTCTCTCCATCTTTCTATATTCGCTCTCTGGCACGATCTCACTGCCCAGGATGTCGCGTATCATGATCATTGTGCGGTAGAACCTGTACACCTTGGCATACGCGCGGTTAATAACGTCCTGAAGTTTACTTTTCCCCATTATTGTAAGTCAAACTGTACGCTGTTGTGATAGATAATGTTGTGAAAACAAACGTCGTAAATCGCTCGGAGACGACGTCATTTACGTAACGTCATTTACGTAGCGTATTACGTCAGCGATATGTGTTGTGAAGCGTCATTGTCGGCAACATGTACATAGGCCAGGCTACCCTAATTATAACAACCCGATACAACAATTTGTCTCATGTCTGTATGTGGACAATGGACAGTGGCATTAATAATGTTTCTGTTCATTCCTCTAGACATATCATGCACTTGATCCGCGAGAAACGTGATCCGCGATAAATATCTTGAAGAAATGTGTTTAGCTTAACAATATTATGAGTGTCGCGCGACTGTCCTATGACTGTCTCGTGACAGTTGCAAGATTATCTCACGAATAGTGTATTACGAGTCTCACGCGACTGTCCTATGACTGTCTCGTGACAGTTGCAAGATTATCTCACGAATAGTGTATTACGAGTCTCGCGCGACTGTCCTATGACTGTCTCGTGACAGTTGCAAGATTATCTCACGAATATTGTATTACGAGTCTCGTGCGACTGTCATATGACTGTCTCATGACAGTTGCAAGATTATCTCACGAATATTGTATTACGAGTGTCGCACGACTGTCCTATGACTGTCTCGTGACAGTTGCAAGATTGTCTCACGAATATTGTATTACGAGTGTCGCGCGACTGTCCTATGACTGTCTCATAACAGTTGCAAGATTATCTCACGAATATTGTATTACGAGTGTCGCGCGACTCTCCTATGACTGTCACATGACAGTTGCAAAATTATCTCACGAATAGTGTATTACGAGGGTCGCTCGACTGTCCTATTCTTGCAATATGTCTCATGACAGTATGAGGCTCGCACAACATCGCAAATCTGTCGTGCGTTATTCTTGCAATATATATTTTATTTGAGTGTTTATAACTCTGACGAAGGATCGCTGAGTAATAAAAACTGTCTGTCGTCGCGGCGAGTGGGTGGCTATTACATCTGGTTCTACTGAGGGACGGTTATTGGGTGGCTATTACATCTGGTTCTACTGAGGGACGGTTATTGGGTGGCTATTACATCTTGTTCTACTGAGGGACGGTTATTGGGTGGCTATTACATCTGGTTCTACTGAGGGACGGTTATTGGGTGGCTATTACATCTTGTTCTACTGAGGGACGGTTATTGGGTGGCTATTACATCTTGTTCTACTGAGGGACGGTTATTGGGTGGCTATTACATCTGGTTCTACTGAGGGACGGTTATTGGGTGGATATTCCACATGGATCTACTGAGGGACGGTTATTGGGTGGCTATTACATCTGGTTCTACTGAGGAACTGTTATTGGGTGGATATTCCACATGGATCTACTGAGGGGCGGTTATTGGGTGGATATTCCACATGGATCTACTGAGGGACGGTTATTGGGTGGATATTCCACATGGATCTACTGAGGGACGGTTATTGGGTGGATATTCCACATGGATCTACTGAGGGGCGGTTATTGGGTGGATATTCCACATGGATCTACTGAGGGGCGGTTATTGGGTGGATATTCCACATGGATCTACTGAGGGACGGTTATTGGGTGGATATTCCACATGGATCTACTGAGGGACGGTTATTGGGTGGATATTCCACATGGATCTACTGAGGGGCGGTTATTGGGTGGATATTCCACATGGATCTACTGAGGGGCGATTATTGGGTGGATATTCCACATGGATCTACTGAGGGACGATTATTGGGTGGATATTCCACATGGATCTACTGAGGGGCGGTTATTGGGTGGATATTCCACATGGATCTACTGACGGACGGCTATTGGGTGGCTATTACATCTTGTTCTACTGAGGGACGGTTATTGGGTGGATATTCCACATGGATCTACTGAGGGACGGTTATTGGGTGGCTATTACATCTTGTTCTACTGAGGGGCGGTTATTGGGTGGATATTCCACATGGATCTACTGAGGGACGGTTATTGGGTGGATATTCCACATGGATCTACTGAGGGGCGATTATTGGGTGGATATTCCACATGGATCTACTGAGGGGCGATTATTGGGTGGATATTCCACATGGATCTACTTGACGGACGGTTATTGGGTGGCTATTCCACCTGGATCTACTGAGGGGCGGTTCTTGGGTGGATATTCCACATGGTTCTACTGAGGGACGGTTATTGGGTGGATATAGTAATGTAATACTCATATAAAGCGATAATGGAATAAAATTGGTATCATGTTGTGCAAAGGACACAACGATAAAAACAGAGGAACACACTTAATGGGACCTATCTACTTTTAGGGAGTATTCAGGGGAAGTAACTGACCGAGGTCTCTCAATACTAAGAATAGTTTTACTTTGTTTCTTTAAGTTTCAATGGAACATTTACACACAAAAAACAGAAATTAAAATTCCACATCAGTTTGCCAATAAGTTGCTTGTCGTCTTGCTCTTCAAAACATTATTCTCCCCCTCGCTAATGACGCCTCCAAAAGAAGTGTAGAGTGGTGGAACCTATGCTCGGCGTATTTTTTCCATTTACATCCGTATTTAAATAGTTTTAACCTATTTTCGCTGACAGAGGTAAAGCATTTTTCAATAGCATTCCGTTGTGCGTACCGGTACCCTAATGCAACTGTCACCTGACTGGTTCAGTAGCAGAATATAAACAGACAACTTGTTGGGAGAATTGTTTCCACCGAAATGATGCGGTTTATGAGTATTTCAGGTAGCTATCCGAATTCAGATAAATTGGGATTGGGAAAAAGTTTCTTATGAATTGTAATATTGTTAGTTATTGATGTTATTAAGTCAAACTAATATATTCAACATTTACCCGTGCATAAATAAAAAAATTCATCTACGCCGTGCATAGGTGCCCTAAAGTATCTAGTTCCCCATGTAAACAGGTGCCGTTGCGATAGCTGTATTGAGGCGCATGGTCACGTAATGAAGCTAAAACTTTCAACAACAATGTTTTGAAAGTTGTTTTCACGACTTAAGAAAATAATACTATAGATCTACGGCAAGTGCATTTAACTTTTTTTATAGGCCATGTAGGATTTACGCCGAGCGTAGGTTCTACCATAGTGTACGATACAGACGACGCTGTGGACACTGCCAGAACAATTCCTTGTTCTTTTACATACCCGGTGTAATGGGAGTATAGCCTACAGTAGGTAGGCCTATAGCCTAGCACGGATACATGAAACCTCGGTTTAGAATCTCATCTGAAACACTGTTAATATATTATGGTAAGTCAAGTCGGTGGATCGAACCTGCGATGCCTTGATTCGCAGTCCAATATTCAAGTCAATGTGCCGCTAACCCGTCTATCTTTGATCATTAGATGCAAATAGATCGCAATTCAATTCAGTACTGTCTACACATGAAGGGGTTTAACTGTAAATATGACATGTTATAATTACGTCCCTTGTGTACTCTTCTAATAGAAGAATTCTACTAGGAAGAAAATATTCAACTTCAAGGTTGAGAAAAATCATTGATTTTTTTCTTTCATTTGCTCTAAATTGGATTGAAGTAGAGAAATCATGAATTAAACATTCTCTTTTACGCATAAACAAGCTTGTATGAGGAAGTCAAATTCTGCTGAAATCTGCAGAATGTTCTCGAAGATTTGCTGGAATATGATGATGCTGAGCACAAAGTAGTTTGTTATTGACAAAGACATTGTAGGTATCTTTAGTTTAAACATATTTATTTTCTGTCAATACATGATTATTTACAACAACTGATATAAGGAATTTGACAGAAAGCTGTATAGCTTATGATTGTCCTCTCCTTTTCTGAAGGTATCTTTATATTCGGAACTTTCAGAATGATAGTTGAAAGTCGTTTTCATAGAATGATAGATGCATGAAGCTTGTTATTATGTTAATGCTATGTCACAATCCATCTGTTCCATGAAATGATGACAATAGAAGTAAACAAACATAGAGTGGTGGAACCTATGCTCAGCGTATTTTTTCCATTTACATCCGTATTTAAAATATTTAAATAGTTTTAACCTATTTTCGCTGACAGAGGTGAAGCATGGTTCAATAGCATTCCGTTGTGTGTACCGGTAGCCTAATGCAACTGTCACCTGACTGGTTCAGTAGCAGGATATAAACAGACAACTTGTTGGGAAATTTTTTCCACCGAAATGATGAGGTCACAATGTTCGTTCAGTTGGCCCTGGATCTACATTCACATAATAAATCGGCGTAACCGCCATGCACTTACAGCACACATGTATCTCGGTAATCACGTGAATCTATCACAATGTTAACATGGGGCGTAGATACGCGCACAGTATTTCAGAAGCGTGTTGGTGGAGATCTCGTGGTTGCCATAGCGATCCCAAACTTTATTCAGTTGACCCTGGATCTTGGTTGTTTGTTTTCTCTGGTGCCAGCGCAACTTCCCTTCTTTGACCAGCTTAACTTGAGTTGGTATCATGTTGGCCTCTTCGTATAATAGCGAAGTCAGCATGTAGAACGGCAAGTTTCCTGCAAATGAACAATAAAGGAACATTTTAATTTAACACAATTTGGTGCAGCACTACTCACTACAAAAAGATCAAATGACTATAAAACTTGATATTTCCACGCATTATATATAAATACTAATTAACTCAACTTTTTTGCCTCTGCGATTTAACCTAGCATGCCACCCCTCACAGTCATTGTTAGTGCGCACGCTTCTCCCATAGACCGACCACGATTCCACTGGCCACATCGGGTTGTCCATCCAGGTGTTGTCAACATAGGTCATGAATTCCACGACGCTGGTAGCTTCGGGGTCTACTTTCGCGCGGATGGTGTCGAACGCCTCTCGTATATCACCAGCTGGTAGAAGCGGCAATGCAAATATCTTCCTAACGGCCTTATGCACGTTGTCACGGGCGTGGAATGCTGGCTGAAAATAAAATAACAGTAGTGTATTTAAATGCTTGATAAGATGCGGTATATTTTAGGACACTTTTTGGACATGTTTGACGAAATTTCGCAAAATAAACATACATGTATTACTGTGCCGAAATGACCAGACTTAATATTATTGATGGGCCGAAATGACCAAAGAAGTGACCAGGTGGGCCGAAATGACCATGCAGATGGGCCGAAATGACCAGGCATGTGGGCCGAAATGACCACAAATATGGGCCGAAATGACCATGGTCGGACTCCGAAATGACCATACACCTCAGGTAGCTATTCGGATATGAAAAAAATGTACATATAGCCAGAAAAAATGTTTCTTATGAATTGTAATATTGTTAGTTATTGATGTTATTATGTCAAAATAATATATTCAACATTTACCTGTGCATAAATAAAAAAACTCATGTACGCCGTGCATAGGTGCCCTAAAGTATCTAGTTCCCCATGGAAACAGGTGCCGTTGCGATAGCTGTATTGAGGCGCATGGACACGTAATGAAGCTAACATTTTCAACAACAATTTTTGGAAAGTTGTGTTCACGACTTAAGAAAATAATAATATACGACAAGTGCATTTAACTTTTTTTATAGACCATGTTATGTAGGATTTACGCCGAGCATAGGTTCCACCACTCTAAGAGTATTTTTTATACAAAATATGCTTTTAGTCCTTACAACTAGTGTGGCGTCCATGGTTCAGTGGTAGAGCGTTGGATTTGGAATCGAACGGTCCCGGGTTCGATACTCGATCAGGCCATGTAAGTAGTGTCATTGAGCAAGGCACCTAACACACATTGCTTAGTACTGGTTAATCGCTTAGGTCGGCTAATCCTGCCCAGGAAAACATGTCTAGGTCCCCGAGAGGGGTTTGACATTAAAGGAACATACATACATACATAACTTTTGAGACGATGGTATACTATATATAGTACATGAGAAAGTTGTCTGTTGCTAGGAAATTGTGGTCTTCTTCTATCCACCAGAGCCTCCGTGGCTTTGTGGTCTAGCGTGCTGTCATTAAGACTTATCTTTTGCCGCTATCACCAAGGCTCGTGAGTTTGCTATAGTATGCAACTGGCATTCCTTTGCGTGTATCGGTAGCCTGATGCAACTGGCATTCCTTTGCGTGTATTGGTAGCCTGATGCAACTGGCATTCCTTTGAGTGTATTGGTAGCCTGATGCAACTGGCATTCCGTAGTGTGTATCGGTAGCCTGATGCAACTGGCATTCCGTTGTGTGTATCGGTAGCCTGATGCAACTGGCATTCCGTTGTGTGTATCGGTAGCCTGATGCAACTGGCATTCCGTTGCGTGTATCGATGGCCTGATGCAACTGGCACATGACTGGTCCGGCAGCCGAATATAAACAAACAAATCATTGTGAGAATATTTCAACCGAAGCTAATATGCTGTATGAGCAATTCAGGTAGCTATCCGAATTTAAAATATCTACACCTAACCAAGGTTCATTCTAGGTCAGAAATTTTTGGGAGAAGTGAGAAAGCGTGTGATCGCTTCCTTAAATGGTGTTCTTTAATGTACTTCTGCAAAATAGGGTTAAAATGCACAGTACAACCATTAAATACAACATTTGAATAGAAGGAGTGCTTTATAATGGGCCAGTGTATCTTACAAGACAAAATATTGTTTGAAAATATTGTTTTTTTTTTAAGGAGAAGTGGGGCCCCCAGAGGGCAAAGTCATGGTCCCTAGGGCGACAATTTCGCCCATATCGCCCTCTAGAATGATCCCTGCCTAACCCGAAAAATAGTTTTCTATCCCATTTCTGATTAAGACCAATAAGTGTTTTTATTCAATGATGTACTATATCAAAATAAGATATTCAACAAGGTATAGTGGATAAATAAAAAAATAACAAGTACGCCGTGCATAGGTGCCCTGAAGTCTTCAGTTCCCCATATAAATGGGTGCCATTGCGATAGCTGAATTAGCAAGGTCACGTGATGAGGCTAAAACTGTCAAAGAGATTTTTGAAAGTTACTTACGGTAAGAAAATAATAATATACAGCAATTGCAATTAACATTTTATACTGGCCATTATATGTGGGAAGCATAGGTTCCACCACAATAATATTACTATTAGTGACAATCGAGCGATGAATGATGATATTTGAGAAAGTTGTCAGTCACTTACAGAGGTTGGAGTGAGTACTGGTTCTTGCACCGGAAACTTGCCTCACAATTTATTCTTATCAGAAAAATGCTAGGATTTGAAACGGGCAGAGTGCTGATAGTAAATAGGGCACTTCTAGGGTGGTGCATGGGCATACCACCACCCCCAGTAACATTTTGTTTTCTAGATAGTCTCTGGTTCATTCAATGAATCAATTGATAATGTATATACATCATTACATGTTCTATCACACAATGTTATGAACTATACTTAATTTAGCAAGAACTGAAGAAAAAATATAGTAAAACAAATATTAATTTAATTATTAAATTTGAAATAAGGGCAGGGCGCTCGGGATTACAGACAGTGCGTGGCACCCTACTTAAAATGTCCTTGCTGTAGCTTGGTGACTCCCTCGATGTAAAATAATCCTGAATAGAGATAATGATAATTTTTATAACATGTACATGTATACTAGTAGTAACTACCACTGAAACATAGAGGAGGTGAAGTTAACTCAATGTACATGTATACTAGTAGTAACTACCACAGACACATAGAGGAGGTGAAGTTAACTCACTGTACATGTATACTAGTAGTAACTACCACAGAAACATAGAGGAGGTGAAGTTAACTCAATGTACATGTATACTAGTAGTAACTACCACAGAAACATAGAGGAGGTGAAGTTAACTCAATGTACATGTATACTAGTAACTACCACAGAAACATAGAGGAGGTGAAGTTAACTCACTGTACATGTATACTAGTAGTAACTACCACAGACACATAGAGGAGGTGAAGTTAACTCAATGTACATGTATACTAGTAGTAACTACCACAGAAACATAGAGGAGGTGAAGTTAACTCAATGTACATGTATACTAGTAACTACCACAGAAACATAGAGGAGGTGAAGTTAACTCACTGTACATGTATACTAGTAGTAACTACCACAGACACATAGAGGAGGTGAAGTTAACTCAATGTACATGTATACTAGTAGTAACTACCACAGAAACATAGAGGAGGTGAAGTTAACTCAATGTACATGTATACTAGTAACTACCACAGAAACATAGAGGAGGTGAAGTTAACTCACTGTACATGTATACTAGTAGTAACTACCACTGAAACATAGAGGAGGTGAAGTTAACTCAATGTACATGTATACTAGTAGTAACTACCACAGAAACATAGAGGAGGTGAAGTTAACTCAATGTACATGTATACTAGTAACTACCACTGAAACATAGAGGAGGTGAAGTTAACTCACTGTACATGTATACTAGTAACTACCACTGAAACATAGAGGAGGTGAAGTTAACTCACTGTACATGTATACTAGTAGTAACTACCACAGAAACATAGAGGAGGTGAAGTTAACTCAATGTACATGTATACTAGTAGTAACTACCACTGAAACATAGAGGAGGTGAAGTTAACTCACTGTACATGTATACTAGTAGTAACTACCACTGAAACATAGAGGAGGTGAAGTTAACTCACTGTACATGTATACTAGTAGTAACTACCACTGAAACATAGAGGAGGTGAAGTTAACTCACTGTACATGTATACTAGTAGTAACTACCACAGAAACATAGAGGAGGTGAAGTTAACTCACTGTACATGTATACTAGTAACTACCACTGAAACATAGAGGAGGTGAAGTTAACTCACTGTACATGTATACTAGTAACTACCACTGAAACATAGAGGAGGTGAAGTTAACTCACTGTACATGTATACTAGTAGTAACTACCACAGAAACATAGAGGAGGTGAAGTTAACTCACTGTACATGTATACTAGTAGTAACTACCACTGAAACATAGAGGAGGTGAAGTTAACTCACTGTACATGTATACTAGTAGTAACTACCACAGAAACATAGAGGAGGTGAAGTTAACTCACTGTACATGTATACTAGTAGTAACTACCACTGAAACATAGAGGAGGTGAAGTTAACTCACTGTACATGTATACTAGTAGTAACTACCACTGAAACATAGAGGAGGTGAAGTTAACTCACTGTACATGTATACTAGTAGTAACTACCACTGAAACATAGAGGAGGTGAAGTTAACTCACTGTACATGTATACTAGTAGTAACTACCACATAAACATAGAGGAGGTGAAGTTAACTCACTGTACATGTATACTAGTAACTACCACTGAAACATAGAGGAGGTGAAGTTAACTCAATGTACATGTATACTAGTAACTACCACTGAAACATAGAGGAGGTGAAGTTAACTCACTGTACATGTATACTAGTAGTAACTACCACATAAACATAGAGGAGGTGAAGTTAACTCACTGTACATGTATACTAGTAGTAACTACCACATAACATAGAGGAGGTGAAGTTAACTCACTGTACATGTATACTAGTAGTAACTACCACTGAAACATAGAGGAGGTGAAGTTAACTCACTGTACATGTATACTAGTAACTACCACTGAAACATAGAGGAGGTGAAGTTAACTCAATGTACATGTATACTAGTAGTAACTACCACATAAACATAGAGGAGGTGAAGTTAACTCACTGTACATGTATACTAGTAACTACCACTGAAACATAGAGGAGGTGAAGTTAACTCAATGTACATGTATACTAGTAGTAACTACCACTGAAACATAGAGGAGGTGAAGTTAATACATGTATACTAGTAGTAACTACCACAGAAACATAGAGGAGGTGAAGTTAACTCACTGTACATGTATACTAGTAGTAACTACCACTGAAACATAGAGGAGGTGAAGTTAACTCACTGTACATGTATACTAGTAGTAACTACCACTGAAACATAGAGGAGGTGAAGTTAACTCAATGTACATGTATACTAGTAACTACCACTGAAACATAGAGGAGGTGAAGTTAACTCACTGTACATGTATACTAGTAGTAACTACCACAGAAACATAGAGGAGGTGAAGTTAACTCAATGTACATGTATACTAGTAGTAACTACCACTGAAACATAGAGGAGGTGAAGTTAACTCACTGTACATGTATACTAGTAGTAACTACCACTGAAACATAGAGGAGGTGAAGTTAACTCACTGTACATGTATACTAGTAACTACCACTGAAACATAGAGGAGGTGAAGTTAACTCACTGTACATGTATACTAGTAGTAACTACCACTGAAACATAGAGGAGGTGAAGTTAACTCACTGTACATGTATACTAGTAACTACCACTGAAACATAGAGGAGGTGAAGTTAACTCACTGTACATGTATACTAGTAACTACCACTGAAACATAGAGGAGGTGAAGTTAACTCACTGTACATGTATACTAGTAACTACCACAGAAACATAGAGGAGGTGAAGTTAACTCACTGTACATGTATACTAGTAGTAACTACCACAGAAACATAGAGGAGGTGAAGTTAACTCACTGTACATGTATACTAGTAGTAACTACCACTGAAACATAGAGGAGGTGAAGTTAACTCACTGTACATGTATACTAGTAGTAACTACCACTGACACATAGAGGAGGTGAAGTTAACTCATTCAATGAAATTCTTTATATACAGTTTCTCTGAAGTGGAGTGGACCTACAATGTAACGTGTAATAAACAGAGAGACCTCACTCTACACTTGACTGATATTGGAAACAACCCATATGTAATCTACACTTGGCTTATAACGGAAACAACCGATATTTAATCTACACTTGGTGTGTTGAAGGAGGTACATCTACGCTAGTTCTGTGTCCACGAGGTATGGACAGAGTGCAGCTTGGTGTAGCATGGTATCAACAAAAGGTATTTTCATTTCTTTTTTTACCGCCTCCGTTAACATCGCTGACTTGTATAACACTGTAACCTATCATCACTGATGGTCCGCCTCCGTGGTCGAGTGGTTAACATCGCTGACTTGTATAACACTGTAACCTATCATCACTGATGGACCGCCTCCGTGGTCGAGTGGTTAACGTCACTAACTTGTATAACACTGTAACCTATCATCACTGGTGGACCGCCTCCGTGGTCGAGTGGTTAACGTCGCTGACTTGTATACCACTGTAACCTATCATCACTGATGGACCGCCTCCGTGGTCGAGTGGTTAACGTCGCTGACTTGTATACCACTGTAACCTATCATCACTGATGGTCCGCCTCCGTGGTCAAGTGGTTAACGTCGCTGACTTGTATACCACTGTAACCTATCATCACTGATGGTCACTGGTTCGAACCCCGCTCAGGTCATGTGTGTAAAAAAAAGTTGCCTGTCTCTTTCGAAGGTTGGTGCACCTAGTACTGGTTAACAGGGAAAGATGTTGATAGGTATACTGCCCACCGGTTTTGTGCCAAATTTACAAGAAAATACTACTTTCTTGCCAATTTAACAATATTTATTAAAAGTTCAAGCTGTTGTCTTAATTTTGGTACCAAAATCATTTTCCGGAACAAACTATAAGTTACCCGAATTTTGTTTTGAAACTTGTGACTCCAGCCGTAAATCTAAGCAAGTTCATTTAGAAGATGCCGATGCCAGGGCGATCGCAAATTATCCAATGCCAGTGATGGATAAAACTGCTTTGTAACCAAGAAATCAATATCATTGTTTCTAATTTATTAAATATATTTTATGAAAATCACTTCTTTCATAGTAATTCCGAGTGTTCATGTTGCTATCTTACATTATGAATGAACATTTTCTGATTCATCCCAGTTTGCGAAACCGCTGATCAAAAATCTCTTTCACTCGTCATAATAGCTCAGAAATTTAGTTTATTTCTATAACAACCTACCTTTCTATGTTTCTATATCACCCTATCTTTCTATGTTTCTATATCACCCTACCTTTCTATATCACCCTATCTTTCTATATCACCCTATATCACCCTATCTTTCTATATCACCCTATATCACCCTATCTTTCTATATCACCCTATCTTTCTATATCACCCTATCTTTCTATATCACCCTATATCACCCTATCTTTCTATATCACCCTATATCACCCTATCTTTCTATATCACCCTATCTTTCTATATCACCCTATATCACCCTATCTTTCTATATCACCCTATCTTTCTATATCACCCTATATCACCCTATCTTTCTATATCACCCTATCTTTCTATATCACCCTATATCACCCTATCTTTCTATATCACCCTATCTTTCTATATCACCCTATCTTTCTATATCACCCTATCTTTCTATATCACCCTATCTTTCTATGTTTCTATATCACCCTATCTTTCTATATCACCCTATCTTTCTATGTTTCTATATCACCCTATCTTTCTATGTTTCTATATCATCCTATCTTTCTATGTTTCTATATCACCCTATCTTTCTATATCACCCTATCTTTCTATGTTTCTATATCACCCTATCTTTCTATATCACCCTATCTTTCTATGTTTCTATATCACCCTATCTTTCTATGTTTCTATATCATCCTATCTTTCTATGTTTCTATATCACCCTATCTTTCTATGTTTCTATATCACCCTATCTTTCTATGTTTCTATATCACCCTATCTTTCTATGTTTCTATATCACCCTATCTTTCTATGTTTCTATATCACCCTATCTTTCTATATCACCCTATCTTTCTATGTTTCTATAACACCCTATCTTTCTATGTTTCTATATCACCCTAAAGTTCGTGTTTCGCTGATATACCATAAACTCCCTAATGCTTTCATCATTTCAGATTGGATCGTATGATAAGCAGTTGTGGGAGCAGTCGGTGGAACAGAAAGTGTTCGAGGTTAGTCTTTTATCTACACGATGTATGTGGAAGTCGTGGTAGCGCGTTTGCTTCAGGCGCTAAAGGCCCGAAGTTCGAGTCCTGCTGGAGCCGTTACGATTGTGCCCTTTGGCAAGGTTAAATTCCACATTGCCTCTTCTCTCTCCCTCATAGCGATTGATTCCTCCAGGAATGAGGTCTCGAGAGTGATTGATATCAGTTGTAAGAACTTGTTACCCATATATACGCACGTCTCAACAACATTGTCAATACCACATTCATAAACATAATTATGAAGTAGTCAAAACAAACTTAAAGATCCATAGTAAATGTTAGAATAACATAGTTATACCAGTCGTAGCTGACTGTATACATATACGTAGCTGACTGTATACATATATGTAGCTGACTGTATACATATACAAAGCTGACTATACATATACGTAGCTGACTGTATACATATACGTAGCTGACTGTATACATATACGTAGCTGACTGTATACATATACGAAGCTGACTGTATACATATACGAAGCTGGCTGTATACATATACGTAGCTGACTGTATACATATACGTAGCTGACTGTATACATATACGTAGCTGACTGTATACATATACGTAGCTGACTGTATACATTTATGTAGCTGACTGTATACATATACGTAGCTGACTGTATACATATACGTAGCTGACTGTATACATATACGAAGCTGACTGTATACATATACGAAGCTGACTGTATACATATACGAAGCTGACTGTATACATATACGTAGCTGACTGTATACATATACGTAGCTGACTGTATACATATACGTAGCTGACTGTATACATATACGAAGCTGACTGTATACATATACGAAGCTGACTGTATACATATACGAAGCTGCGTACTGGCAATTTCGGAAATCAAAATATTAAATTGCCAAGAATGCAATAAAACTGAAGTGTGTGGGAGGAGAGAGGTGACAATACTGGAAAATCCACATCATTCTATGTAATTAAAATGTTAGTCTTCACACGCCTGGATACAACCTAGTCTTTGCTACACGCCTGGATACAACCTAGTCTTTGCTACACGCCTGGATACAACCTAGTCTTTGCTACACGCCTGGATACAACCTAGTCTTTGCTACACGCCTGGATACAACCTAGTCTCTGCTACACGCCTGGATACAACCTAGTCTTTGCTACACGCCTGGATACAACCTAGTCTTTGCTACACGCCTGGATACAACCTAGTCTTTGCTACACGCCTGGATACAACCTATAAACATTCCCAGTAATCTCTATGGTAGATTTGCTGCTGAATGCCAGGGACACTGTATGTATGCAGATACAGTTAACTCTATACTAGGATGAATATTCATACTTGTAAATTATAATATGCATTAAACCTACTACATATATTGTAGATTTGCACCTCACAAGAAAAGCTTCAAAATTCACTTATTAATACAGACGAGCATCTATATAATTGTCATGACTTGGTCGGCGTAATTGTAAACGAACGATGTAATTTTGTTTATAGTCGCCACCGCATAAATGCATTTGTAAATATGCCAGATATTTCATTTATGCAACTTCTTTTAACACATCTATACATTTATTAATGCAAATCATACAGTTTTATAATTATCATTTTTACATTTTAATATCTTATATTTAAAACAAAGACAGAATTAATGTTTATGATACTATGATAGAATTGGTAAAAGAACCGTTTTTCGTACATATTATCTTAATAAAGGGAAGTAATTTGAAGAAAAAATCTATACTTTCTATCTATCTATATTCTGTATATTCTGCAGCACACTCTCGGGGGGGGGGGTATTATATGCAGTTGCGCTGTCAGAACAATAACAGTACACCAGATAAGTTCCAAGAATTGGCGTTATGGGGTCTGGGGTCAGCTTGTGATAAATTGTTAATATACATCGAGCGTATACTCTCGTAGCATATTTAACGTATGTTTGACCGATCTTGGGGGGGGGGGGGGGGGCTCGCCAGGTAAGGAAAATATTTTCGGTAGCATGCCTGACAAATTTCTTTAAGGAAAATGTGATGATTTTCAGAAGCAACTTTTATTTGCAACATTTTTCAGGGAATTCAGCGGGCTCCTAGAAGAGTTGTTCGACCAAAGACAGAACTTATAGATGTAGACCTCGTCCGGGGTTCAAACTTCTCCAAGGCCAAGCCTCAGGTGCCATGGACTTATATTACAATAAAGACGTTCAGCCGTGTTGTGCTGTTCCCGTTCCACTACAAATGGTACATTAATCGTTGTCACAATAAATTAATTAATTAATGCTGTTTAATCATTTATTGCTATTTTTCATTACATACGTAATGTATGTATGTTCCATTAATGTCAAACCCCTTGCAGAGACGTAGACATGTTTTCCTGGACAAGCTTAGCCGACCTAAGTGGTTAACCAGTACTAAGCGATGTGTGTGAGGTGCCTTGTTCAATGACACTACATACGTGGCCTGACCAAGTATCGAACACGGGACCGATCGATTCCAAATCCGACACTCTACCACGGATGCCACACAGTAATCTTGAGGTAGGGAAGGAAAAACAAAATGGTTGAACAACAAGTTCTAGCACCATTTTTCTAACGTAGCTCAGCAGTTTGTCTGTTAGCCCGGGATCAGGCATCGATATATTTTGCCTGGTCAGTCAAATAAATATATTTTAACACCAATACTATTAATTGGGCCGCATTGAGTTTCTGATCATATCTGTCATTTGGCCAGTCATTTTACTATTATTTGTGTAGTTATGTGAAGCAGGGCTTCTTTGAAAATTTTCAAAACCAAATCGGTCCGGGTCGAAATCGAGTCAGTACCCCCCCCCCCCATCATGTCCTGCCAATATTTGTGCACCCTCCACCCCCTCCCCCCATAAAATCGTAAGTAAGTAAACCCAATTTGCTTTTTTTGCTTTATTTCCATGCTGTCACCAGTCAATTATATTTAAAAATCGCATGTATGTTCAGGACAAACTGTACTTTACCCGTTACTATAGGTCTGGTAAATTTTCCTTTTGTCTAATAATAGTTTTAAGTGTACGGCATTTAAAAATAAATGAATGGTAGGACATTTTGATAGAGGTAAATTTGATCTAGTCACCTGTATCACCGGTGGAAGCGGGTGAACTCGGCCCAAATCGAACTCGGTCCCGTCAAACTATATTATATCAACTGCCTCTGAAAATGTGGCATCTGATCAGGGTCTGCACTGTTTGTCGATTACGTCGGCAAACCATAGTGGACGCTGATGAGTTGTAAATGACAGACGGTTGCCAAGCCGGTCATTTGACTCTTTAAACATCACAGATATACTGCGTTGTGCCATTTCAATATTGAATTGAAGGGCGCTGTACAATAAAAATACTAAACATTATATACCCGTCGTATATTTTGAGTACATTCCGAGTCATAACGGATTTTCGGATTTCTATTTAAAATATTAATTATTATTTAATTGCAAATTAATCCTAGCACACTTAATTTAATGCAAACATTTTAAAAACAAATTCTTTATAAAATTCTAAAATAATCGACTGTCAATCATTCAGTCCACTTCAAAGAAACTAACAAATGTCGGTAGTTTTGCTGTAAACATCAAACGATTACCGCACTAATTTCATGTAATTGACATGACATGCATTGATCGCCTGATCACCATGGAGACATGGGACCTCAGGTGGCCTCAGGTGGCAATTATCCAGTTCGATCGTAAATTGGAAACGTGTGAAATGTGTCAACGGATTATACTTACCAAATTAGGTTCGTTATAAACCGATTTCTTGACTTTTTCAACATATTTCTGGACCGATTTTTAAAGGTATTTTGACTGTTAGAATCGGTCTGAAATGATAAAATCGGTCGAAAACCGACAAACTGGTAATTTTCGAAGCCCTGATGTGAAGTCATTTTACTATTATTTTTGTAGTTTTGTGAAGTCATTTTACTATTATTTTTGTAGTTTTGTGAAGTCATTTTACTATTATTTTTGTAGTTTTGTGAAGTAATTTTACTATTATTTTTGTAGTTTTGTGAAGTCATTTTACTATTATTTTTGTAGTTTTGTGAAGTCATTTTACTATTATTTTTGTAGTTTTGTGAAGTCATTATACTATTATTTTTGTAGTTTATGCACCAACTATTTTTGCGCATTTTAGATATTTTGGTCATGTTAGAATCAAATAATATTTGTATTTACGTTATTCATTGTCGTTCTGAGCGCCAGAATTAACTACTTAGGCCTGTGGCCTGCTTGGTTAATTCCTATGTGTCGGAACTCCAAACCATGTTTTATTCGCCACTAAATAACTGAAAGACACATATTATTTCTTAAATAAAACTACTCTCCCCAATAAATAAATAAATGCTTACTGCTGTCACCTGCTAAATGAAACATACGTTTGCTTGTAAATAATATATATATTACAGGTGGATACAGCAGACGTCACTTCTGTTCTGCACGTTTCTCATGTTGTTATATATTACAGGTGGATACAGCAGACGTCACTTCTGTTCTGCACGTTTCTCATGTTGTTATATATTACAGGTGGATACAGCAGACGTCACTTCTGTTCTGCACGTTTCTCATGTTGTTATATATTACAGATGGATACAGCAGACGTCACTTCTGTTCTGCACGTTTCTCATGTTGTTATATATTACAGGTGGATACAGCAGACGTCACTTCTGTTCTGCATGTTTCTCATGTTGTTATATATTACAGATGGATACAGCAGACGTCACTTCTGTTCTGCATGTTTCTCATGTTGTTATATATTACAGATGGATACAGCAGACGTCACTTCTGTTCTGTACGTTTCTCATGTTGTTATATATTACAGGTGGATACAGCAGACATCATTTCTGTTCTGCACGTTTCTCATGGTACTGTATACCATGCAAATCATAACCATCTTTGTTTTCTTCAACAATGTGGGAGAGGAATTGACACAAGAAGTAAGTATGAACATTGTGTTCAGCAGGTAATATTACCATGTGCAACCCAATATAGCACGTCATCTTTACATGTCATTCACTGTTCATCTCTCTTACATTCCAACCACTTTTTATCGCATGACTTTGCTTGTATTCAGTGTAATACAGCCATCACATATTTTCTTATATTAACACACGTATAATAACACCTGGAAGGCTTCTGATTGGTCCAGGCATGACATGTTGCAATACACATTTGACACATACATGTAGTTTGTGTTCATGCTTTATTTGTATTTGTTGAAAATCAACTGCTTTGATCTATAAAATGCTATGCCATTTGTTGTGCGATGATGTAGTGGATTTGTATCTGGGCCTAAGCTTATTAGAACACGTTGCTCAAGGAGAGCTATTATAATACGCAGTTCTATGTCTGTCGATGATTCCTTCAAGTGTAATCTTCTATGAAATTGAATGATCACTTTTGATGGTGTTCATCTGAAATTCAAGATGGCCGCCTGCATAGTGGCCGGTCACCAGATCGCCAAATGTTGCATAATTATGCCTACACTTACTTTCCTTGTATGATTGGTCATTTAGTGTATCTGGTCACCATACTGTTATTCCTGTTGGTCATTTAGTGTGTCTGGTCACCATACTGTTATTCCTGTTGGTCATTTAGTGTGTCTGGTCACCATACTGTTATTCCTGTTGGTCATTTAGTGTGTCTGGTCACCATACTGTTATTCCTGTTGGTCATTTAGTGTGTCTGGTCACCATACAGTTATTCCTGTTGGTCATTTAGTGTGTCTGGTCACCATACTGTTATTCCTGTTGGTCATTTAGTGTGTCTGGTCACCATACTGTTATTCCTGTTGGTCATTTAGTGTGTCTGGTCACCATACTGTTATTCCTGTTGGGTCATTTAATGTGTCTGGTCACCATACTGTTATTCCTGTTGGTCATTTAGTGTGTCTGGTCACCATACTGTTATTCCTGTTGGTCATTTAGTGTGTCCGGTCACCATACTGTTATTCCTGTTGGTCATTTAGTGTGTCCGGTCACCATACTGTTATTCCTGTTGGTCATTTAGTGTGTCTGGTCACCATACTGTTATTCCTGTTGGTCATTTAGTGTGTCTGGTCATCATACTGTTATTCCTGTTGGTCATTTAGTGTGTCTGGTCACCATACTGTTATTCCTGTTGGTCATTTAGTGTGTCTGGTCACCATACAGTTATTCCTGTTGGTCATTTAGTGTGTCTGGTCACCATACTGTTATTCCTGTTGGTCATTTAGTGTGTCTGGTCACCATACTGTTATTCCTGTTGGTCATTTAGTGTGTCTGGTCACCATACTGTTATTCCTGTTGGTCATTTAGTGTGTCTGGTCACCATACTGTTATTCCTGTTGGTCATTTAGTGTGTCTGGTCACCATACTGTTATTCCTGTTGGTCATTTAGTGTGTCCGGTCACCATACTGTTATTCCTGTTGGTCATTTAGTGTGTCTGGTCACCATACTGTTATTCCTGTTGGTCATTTAGTGTGTCTGGTCACCATACTGTTATTCCTGTTGGTCATTTAGTGTGTCTGGTCACCATACTGTTATTCCTGTTGGTCATTTAGTGTGTCTGGTCACCATACTGTTATTCCTGTTGGTCATTTAGTGTGTCTGGTCACCATACTGTTATTCCTGTTGGTCATTTAGTGTGTCTGGTTACCATACTGTTATTCCTGTTGGTCATTTAGTGTGTCTGGTCACCATACAGTTATTCCTGTTGGTCATTTAGTGTGTCTGGTCACCATACTGTTATTCCTGTTGGTCATTTAGTGTGTCTGGTCACCATACAGTTATTCCTGTTGGTCATTTAGTGTGTCTGGTCACCATACTGTTATTCCTGTTGGTCATTTAGTGTGTCTGGTCACCATACTGTTATTCCTGTTGGTCATTTAGTGTGTCTGGTCACCATACTGTTATTCCTGTTGGTCATTTAGTGTGTCTGGTCACCATACTGTTATTCCTGTTGGTCATTTAGTGTGTCTGGTTACCATACTGTTATTCCTGTTGGTCATTTAGTGTGTCTGGTCACCATACAGTTATTCCTGTTGGTCATTTAGTGTGTCTGGTCACCATACTGTTATTCCTGTTGGTCATTTAGTGTTTCTGGTCAACATACTGTTATTCCTGTTGGTCATTTAGTGTGTCTGGTCAACATACTGTTATTCCTGTTGGTCATTTAGTGTGTCTGGTCACCATACTGTTATTCCTGTTGGTCATTTAGTGTGTCTGGTCACCATACTGTTATTCCTGTTGGTCATTTAGTGTGTCTGGTCACCATGCTGTTATTCATATTGGCACCGTTAATCTTACTTTATATTTGTGTTCATATAGTCCTAGAAATGAATAGTGAACCTGTAATGATGCTGGCCACAGCATGTATACACTGTCTGATATTTATATTGTTAAATGCACGTGTATGTTAGCTTGATTGGAAATCCAGTTGTTTTAACTTAACACTAGTCGCTCTCGAGACCCGACTCCTGATGGATCCATCGCTACGAGGGAGAGACGATCAATGTTTGTCTTGCCTAAGGATGTCTCCACCATTGATCTGGCAGTGCTCAAATTTGCAAGCCCTTTGTTACAAGGGGACCGTCATATCCTTAATAACATGGAGACATGTATACAATGCCCGACATCCGTGTGCCGATCAGCCGCACTAGGCACTTGTAAACGCAACGTCTTGTCATTCTACTGTATATGATATATTCTACCGAACATGCAGCAGTTGATGTCCTCTCATGATCATACGGGATATTTGTGGCGTTGGTCAAGAGTGAAAATAATTATATATTTCATTAGATCACGAGATGAAATAAAATAAACTAATAAACATAAATCTTCTTTATCTTTTAAGATTTCCAATGACTTTGGCTAATATAATATTTGTTTTCAAATTTTATTGATTTTAACTGCCCTGCCTGGAGCCTCATTGCACTACCTGACACAACCACACAACCACTTCTCTTAGTGTGAACGTTCGTAATAAGTAGGGATGTCAACGAATATCCGAATACTATTCCAGTATTTTGCAAACAGCATAGAGCCAGATCAGATGTCGCAGAATGAGCCGTCTGATCAGGCTCTGTACTGTTTGCTATTCGGATAGTGGAGCTAAAACACCAGTCTGAATAGCAAACAACATAGATCCTGATCAGACGCAGCATTGGCATTGCGGCATATTGTTTGCACATTATGTCCAATTTATTCGGCAGGTTAAGGGTTAAATCTACACATGTTGAATTACGCATTCTAAAAAGCGACAGTTTCAATCAATGCCAATCCGGAGTTCGAGCCCCGCTGGAGCCGTTACGATTGTGCCCATAGGCAAGGCATTTAATTTCCACATTATCTCTTCTCTCTCCCTCGTGGCGATGGATTCCATCAGGAATGAGGTCTCGAGAGTGATTAATATAAGTTGTAAGAACTTGTTTCGCAATCGAGCTAAAATAAATTTGTATGAACAAAATTAATGCCAATCAGCAAATCATTCTCAATAAAATGAAGCATTTGGTATCAAATATAGGGGGCAGACGTGAATAGCTATAGCAATTAAATGTATAATACCCAAATGTACAATAGGTGCTATATTATATTGTATTTGTATATTGGTGTATTACTTTGTAGGAGCAGTCATTGAGCGAGGTTGTGATTCCGTTTGTACTGATGGTGTTGCTGGGTATGATACACTCCCAGACGATACTCACGCACCTGAAGCCACCCGTCCGAGATAACAAAAGGTACAGACTTATACCTAGATATCCCGGTCCTTGTGTATAACCTCCTAGACAGCAGCCACTCCGGGGAAAGCTTGAAATTACCTGTTACATGTAACATGGAAGTGACTGAACTTAATAGGAGAAATATAGAGCAATATTTCATTTTGGGAGATTTAAGTAGATGGAGGTTAAAGAGAGGTCGCTGTTGTTAAGAGAGGTGGCTGTTGTTAATAGAGGTGGCTGTTGTTAAGAGAGGTGGCTGTTGTTAAGAGAGGTGGCTGTTGTTAATAGACGTGACTGTGGCCAAGAGGTGGCTGTTGCTAAGAGAGGTGGCTGTTGCCAAGAGAGGTGGCTGTTGTTAAGAGAGGTGGCTGTTGTCAAGAGAGGTGGCTGTTGTTAATAGAGGTGGCTGTTGTTAATAGACGTGACTGTGGCCAACAGGTGGCTGTTGCTAAGAGAGGTGGCTGTTGCCAAGAGAGGTGGCTGTTGCCAAGAGAGGTGGCTGTTGATAAGAGAGGTGGCTGTTGTTAATAGACGTGACTGTTGCCAAGAGGTGGCTGTTGTTAAGAGAGGTGGCTGTTGTTAAGAGAGGTGGCTGTTGATAACAGGGGTCGCTGTTGATAAGAGAGGTGGCTGTTGATAAGAGAGGTGGCTGTTGATAAGAGAGGTGGCTGTTGTTAATATAGGTGGCTGTTGTTAAGAGAGGTGGCTGTTGTTAAGAGAGGTGGCTGTTTTTAAGAGAGGTGGCTGTTGTTAATAGAGGTGGCTGTTGTTAAGAGAGAGGTGGCTGTTGTTAAGAGAGGTGGCTGTTGTTAATAGAGGTGGCTGTTGCCAAGAGTGGTGGTTGTTGCCAAGAGGTGGCTGTTGTTAAGAGAGGTGGCTGTTGTTAAGATAGGTGGCTGTTGTTAAGAGAGGTGGCTGTTATTAAGAGAGGTGGCTGTTGGTAAGAGAGGTGACTTGTTAAGAGAGGTGGCTGTTGTTAAGAGATGTGGATGTTGCCAAGAGATGACTGTTAAGAGAGATGACTGTTGCCAAGAGGTGACTGTTGTTAAGAGATGTGGCTGTTGCCAAGAGGTGACTGTTGTTAAGAGAGGTGACTGTTGCCAAGAGGTGACTGTTGATGGATGTTTGTATACATGTACTGTTTCACTGTCGCAGCTCGGGTTGTATTTTAGTTTAAGGCATCATTAAAACATAGAGGGCACAGGATCATCACCAAAAGTTAATGGATTATACATCAATCTTTAGTTAATACAAATTTACTTTAGCTCGATTGCGAAACAAGTTCTTACAACTTATATTAATCTTGATACCTCATTCCTAGAGACCACGAGGGAGAGAGAATAAGCATGTGGAATTTAAATGGCTTGCCTAAGGGCACAATCGTAACTGCAACAGCTGGGCGCTAACTTGGGACCTTTCGGACCTGAAGCGAACACGACTTCCACATAAATCTTTGCCATGCACGGTTTGATAGCATTATTTTGGAAACGATATGGAATTATTTTTTAAGGCTGTTGTTTCCATTTAGTTGTATATGTTGTAAATATTCTAAGATAAATGTAGCTTTATATGTCCATTACGTGTATTAAGCTACCTTAGTCATTTGCGATGACTAATTAATTTTAACCTCATTTTTGATGGAATCCATCGCCACGAGTGAGAGAGAGGAGGCATATGGAATTTAAATGTCTTGCCTTAAGGGCACAATCGTAATGGTTGTCCGCCTCCTTGGTCGAGTGGTTACGGTCGCTGACTTGTATACTACTGTAACCTATCATCACTGATGGTCACGGGTTCGAGCCCCGCTCAGGCCGTGTCTCATTTATATGAAAAAGTTGGCAGTTTCTTACGGAGGTTGGTGTACCCAAGTACTGGTTAACCGCTGGAGCCTGCCCAGGAAAGGTGTTGTTAAGTAAACTGCCCGCCGGCGATATAGCCCGAAATGGTGCTGATGCAGGCGTAAAACCCGAAATATAACATATAACAATAACAATCGTAATGGCTCCATCGAGGCGCAAACTCTGGGCCTTTCACACCTGAAGCGAATGCGCTAAAACTGCGCTATCACTATGTCGACTATCCTTGGGGTAATTATAGAGACTTTAAAAATGGTGCGAAATACAGTTTGATAGTAAATATAGCTGATTTCATTATTCATCGGCAAAGTTTGTGAATTTAGAGGTTAAAGCATTTCAATAAGAAACTAGTCTGACGGAAAAAACATGCGGGGTCACATAATATCACGAATACGGGGTCACAGAACATCACGAATGTGGGGTCGCAGAACATCACAAATGCACAGAACATCACGAATGTGGGGTCACATAATATCACGAATACGGGGTCACAGAACATCACGAATGTGAGGTCGCAGAACATCACAAATGCGGGGTCACAGAACATCACAAATGTGGGGTCACATAATATCACGAATATGGGGTCACAGAACATCACGAATATGGGGTCACAGAACATCACGAATACGGGGTTACAGAACATCACGAATATGGGGTCACAGAACATCACAAATATGGGGTCACAGAACATCACCAATGCGGGGTTACAGAACATCACGAATACGAGATCACAGAACATCACGAATATGGGGTCACAGAATATCACGAATATGGGGTCACAGAACATCATGAATATGGGGTTACAGAACATCATGAATATGGGGTTACAGAACATCATGAATATGGGGTCACAGAACATCATGAATATGGGGTCACAGAACATCAGGAATACGGGGTCACAGAACATCACGAATATGGGGTCACAGAACATCACGAATATTTAGACAGCCAATAATTTCAAGTTTTCCATAATATTAAAAATAGGATAATGCAGTTGTTGTTTACTTTGATCTTATAAAATGGAAGTAAACAACCCAATATTTCTAAATCAAAAAAGTGATACACGCTAGTAGGGAAATACAAATGATCAGGGAAATATCTAAGCGCCAAGTGCTATCATCCGATGTGCCATATTTACTATCTTTTAATGCTGACAACTTATAGTATGTGTCCCCTCGTCCCCATGGAGGATGTGTTCCCTCGTCCCCATGGAGGATGTGTTCCCTCGTCCACATGGAGCCTCAGTGGTGAAATGGATGCTGTATTTGTGCTGTAACCGAGCGGTTGTCAGTTCAAGCCCCACTAGAACCACTGTGGTATTGTCCACATTGTCTCTGGTCTCTCTCTCATGGCGATGGATTCTATCAGTGGTAGTGTCCACATTGTCTCTCTCTCATGGCAATGTATTCTATCAGTGGTAGTGTCCACATTGTCTCTGGTCTCTCTCTCATGGCGATGGATTCTATCAGTGGTAGTGTCCACATTGTCTCTGGTCTCTCTCTCTCATGGTGATGGATTCTATCAGTGGTAGTGTCCACATTGTCTCTGGTCTCTCTCTCTCATGGCGATGGATTCTATCAGTGGTAGTGTCCACATTGTCTCTGGTCTCTCGCGATGGATTATATCAGGTATGATGTCTCGAAGCGATTAACATACATTTAATGTTTTAAGACTTGTTTTGTAATCAAGCTAAAATAAATTTGTATTTAAAAATATACTGTAAGCTAACTCTGGACCATTCACTACTGATGTCACACACTAGATTTAGAGTATTTTTGTGTGTTTTTATGCCCATCGGGTGCATATAAGTTTTCGTCCATGTGTCTGTCTGTCCGAGTCTATGTTTCCTGTCCGGTCTGTAACTTCAGCTATGGATGGATTTCAAAACTAATGTACCACAAATGTTCACCATATAGAGGTGATGTACCATACACATGACCCAAGTCTGTAGTTTCAAGGTCAACGTCACACTTCGGTGTGGGGGTTGGTGCAGTCATCACCGACTGTGATATTTCTTATTATGTGCTACCTTCACACTTTGCAACCTGCTACAACAAATTGTATTTACTGTGAAAAGTTGATGCAACCAAACATGTAAATTTCGATACATGTATTGATGTATTGTTCAGTAAAGACGAGGCGTTGTATCGTGTTGTATTGTTGGACTTTGTAGCATGTTTTATTTTAACTTCTTTCTCTCCTCTGTAAAGTAGATATGATTCATCAAGTGAGTCGTAAGTAAGCTGTTTTACAAACCCCTCGGTTACCATCTGATATGCCAAATAGTCTAAGTCAGTGTGTTACATTCCCCTTGGTTACCATGTTTTTACCATGTTTTGCCAAATAGTCAGTGTGTTAAAACAACCCTCGGTTACCATTTGATATGCCAAATAGTTTAAGTCAGTGTGTTACATTCCCTTTGGTTACCATGTTTTGCCAAATAGTCAGTGTGTTAAAACAACCCTCGGTTACCATCTGATATGCCAAATAGTAAGTCAGTGTGTTACATTCCCCTTGGTTACCATGTTTTGCCAAATAGTCAGTGTGTTAAAACAACCCTCGGTTACCATCTGATATGCCAAAAGTGTGTTAAAACAACCCTCGGTTACCATCTGAAATGCCAAATAGTAAGTCAGTGTGTTACATTCCCCTTGGTTACCATGTTTTTAGCATGTTTTGACAAATAGTCGGTGTGTTAAAACAACCCTCGGTTACCATCTGATATGCCAAAAGTGTGTTAAAACAGCCCTCAGTTACCATCTGATATGCCAAATAGTAAGTCAGTGTGTTACATTCCTCTTGGTTACCATGTTTTGCCAAATAGTCAGTGTGTTAAAACAACCCTCGGTTACCATCTGATATGCCAAATAGTAAGTCAGTGTGTTACATTCCCCTTGGTTACCATGTTTTTACCATGTTTTGCCAAATAGTCAGTGTATTAAGACAACCCTCAGTTACCATCTGATATGCCAAATAGTTTAAGTCAGTGTGTTACATTCCCCTTGGTTACCATGTTTTGCCAAATAGTCAGTGTGTTAAAACAACCCTCGGTTACCATCTGAAATGACAAATAGTAAGTCAGTGTGTTACATTCCCCTTGGTTACCATGTTTTGACAAATAGTCGGTGTGTTAAAACAACCCTCGGTTACCATCTGATATGCCAAAAGTGTGTTAAAACAACCCTCGGTTACCATCTGATATGCCAAATAGTCTAAGTCAGTGTGTTACATTCCTCTTGGTTACCATGTTTTGCCAAATAGTCAGTGTGTTAAAACAACCCTCGGTTACCATCTGATATGCCAAATAGTAAGTCAGTGTGTTACATTCCCCTTGGTTACCATGTTTTGCCAAATAGTCAGTGTGTTAAAACAACCCTCGGTTACCATCTGATATGCCAAATAGTAAGTCAGTGTGTTACATTCCCCTTGGTTACCATGTTTTGCCAAATAGTCAGTGTGTTAAAACAACCCTCGGTTACCATCTGAAATGCCAAATAGTAAGTCAGTGTGTTACATTCCCCTTGGTTACCATGTTTTGCCAAATAGTCAGTGTGTTAAAACAACCCTCGGTTACCATCTGATATGCCAAATAGTAAGTCAGTGTGTTACATTCCCCTTGGTTACCATGTTTTGCCAAATAGTCAGTGTGTTAAAACAACCCTCGGTTACCATCTGAAATGCCAAATAGTAAGTCAGTGTGTTACATTCCCCTTGGTTACCATGTTTTTAGCATGTTTTGACAAATAGTCGGTGTGTTAAAACAACCCTCGGTTACCATCTGATATGCCAAAAGTGTGTTAAAACAACCCTCGGTTACCATCTGAAATGCCAAATAGTAAGTCAGTGTGTTACATTCCCCTTGGTTACCATGTTTTTACCATGTTTTGACAAATAGTCGGTGTGTTAAAACAACCCTCGGTTACCATCTGATATGCCAAAAGTGTGTTAAAACAACCCTCGGTTACCATCTGATATGCCAAATAGTAAGTCAGTGTGTTACATTCCCCTTGGTTACCATGTTTTGCCAAATAGTCAGTGTGTTAAAACAACCCTCGGTTACCATCTGAAATGCCAAATAGTAAGTCAGTGTGTTACATTCCTCTTGGTTACCATGTTTTGCCAAATAGTCAGTGTGTTAAAACAACCCTCGGTTACCATCTGAAATGCCAAATAGTAAGTCAGTGTGTTACATTCCCCTTGCTTACCATGTTTTTACCATGTTTTGCCACATAGTCAGGGTGTTAAAACAACCCTCAGTTACCATCTGATATGCCAAATAGTAAGTCAGTGTGTAACCTTTGGTTACCATCTGATATGTCAACTAAGTGTGTTAAAACAACCCTCGGTTACCATCTGATATGCCAAATAGTCTAAGTCAGTGTGTTACATTCCTCTTGGTTACCATGTTTTGCCAAATAGTCAGTGTGTTAAAACAACCCTCGGTTACCATCTGATATGCCAAATAGTTTAAGTCAGTGTGTTACATTCCCCTTGCTTACCATGTTTTTACCATGTTTTGCCACATAGTCAGGGTGTTAAAACAACCCTCGGTTACCATCTGATATGCCAAATAGTAAGTCAGTGTGTTACATTCCCCTAGATTACCATGTTTTGCCAAATAGTCGGTGTGTTAAAACAAACCTTTGGTTACCATCTGATATGTCAACTAAGTGTCAGTGTTTGAAATCCATTGGTTACTGATCTTCTAAGTGTCAGTGTTTCAGTATTACACAATCCATCCATTGCCAAATAGTCTTAGTATGTTATATATCCGTCGGTTACAAACTAAGTAATAAGTGTTACACACCCTGTTGTTACCATCTAACATACCAACTAAGTGTCAATTACCATCCAATATTCCAACTAAGTGTCAGTTACCATCCAATATTCCAACTAAGTGTCAGTTACCATCCAATATTCCAACTAAGTGTCAATGTTACAAACCCCTCCGTTACCATCCAATATTCCAACTAAGTGTCAATGTTACAAACCCCTCCGTTACCATCCAATATTCCAACTCCGCATCAGTGTAACAAACCCCTCCGTTACCATCCAATATTCCAACTCGGCATCAATGTTACAAACCCCTCCGTTACCATCCAATATTCCAACTAAGCGACAGTGTAACAAACCCCTCCGTTACCATCCAATATTCCAACTCGGCATCAGTGTAACAAACCCCTCTGTTACCATCCAATATTCCAACTCAGCATCAGTGTTACAAATCCCTCCGTTACCATCCAATATTCCAACTCAGCATCAATGTTACAAACCCCTCCGTTACCATCCAATATTCCAACTAAGCATCAATGTTACAAATCCCTCCGTTACCATCCAATATTCCAACTAAGCGACAGTGTTACAAACCCCTCCGTTACCATCCAATATTCCAACTAAGCGACAGTGTTACAAACCCCTCCGTTACAATATTATCTCAAATTTGGTATGCATCCCTTCAACAACAATTTCTAATAGATGTGGTCACCTTGGTAAAAAAACCTCAGTCACTCCATCAACTGAAAAGAAAGCTTATTGTGAGGTTCTTGAACGAATTGTAGAAATATTACCAAATCTGGTCAATAGCATCCTTACCTCTGCCATGTTTGTTCATATGAAGCATTTGATGTAAATAACTGAGTCACCCGACAAGGTTATAGAAACATTTATGCAAATTCTTCTTACTATCCTGTGGTTAGTCATGGGGCCTCCATGGTCGGTTGTTCCTCACTAACGTGTGGTTAGTTAGGGGGGGGCCTCCATTCAGTTGTTTACGGTCGTTGACTATCACTTGTCCCTCACCGCTGCTGGTTCGGATCCTGCTTTGGATGTAAAAATATTTGATGTGAGAAAGCTATCTGGCTGGCTTGTGGAAAGTTGGTGGTTCTACTCGGTGGTCTCCACCTGAAATACTGCTCGGATGGGCACCCGTTGTCTTCCTCCAACTGGAAAGTCACCATATGACCTAAGCTGTTGAAGCGACGTTATGCCCCAAAAACAATCATGTAACCAGTTGTTAGAATTTTGTCAAATATGGTCAGTAACACACCCATTCAAGAACATACGGCAAGTTTATTCAACTGCAAATTTGCTATTCCGATAGTGGAGCTAAACACTTGGCTGAATAGCAAACAACATAGATCCTGATGTTACAGCTGATCTGGATCTATGTTGTTTTCGCATTCCTTCTAATATATTCAGCATTTTAAGGGTTGTGCTTGTGAATTAAGTGTAGACATTTACAAGGATCTGAAATGGGGTTGAAATACTGTTGCATTAACCCTTTCAACACCACATACCTCTAAATAGGCTTGCAAAAAGTGTAGATCCAGATGAGCTGGCCCGTGATGAGCTGTCTCATCAGGATCTGCACTTTTTGCCAGTAATATTACTATTCTTAGACAAAATTACCCATATTGACAAATGAACTGATCTAAAAATATCACGCACCAGTCCATGTCAGTTACTTGGTGTTCAATGGGTTAATGATGTCAGATGGAGCATGTTTGTTGATTGTGCATGTTGTATGTGCAGTATGAGACATGCCTGTGCTTGCTTGGTATACTTGTAGTAACTGACTAGTTCAGGTCAATTTAATGTAAAGCATTATTTAAGTTGCATTTGCTCTGAGATTATATGGTTAGATTTGTCATGCTACTTGGTATGAAACATCCTGCAATACCAACAGTGGCTTCAGCTAAGTTAGGTCACATAAACTCAGTCTAGTAAGAAAAATGGGTCACTTAGTCATATTTAAGACAAACATTCAAATAAAATCTTTTCTGAAAATAATGATATAAGATTTGATGCATCTTGATCTGCAATATTGCTGCGAAAAACTAAGTCACAATTTCAGCTTATATCTCGTCGATGATTGTCCAAATATGATTAAAAACTGGTCCAGAACACAACCACAGTAGTATCGATACATTTGTTGAATTAAGTTATTCCAACCAAACACTATGTCACTCAAATAAACCCCAAACTCTCCTTCCATCTACCGTATGTCACTCAAATAAACCCTAAACTCTCCTTCCATCTACCGTATGTCACTCAAATAAACCCTAAACTCTCCTTCCATCTACCGTATGTCACTCAAATAAACCCCAAACTCTCCTTCCATCTACCGTATGTCACTCAAATAAACCCTAAACTCTCCTTCCATCTACCATATGTCACTCAAATAAACCCCAAACTCTCCTTCCACCTATGCACTTGTGCTGAAATCTCTGAGTTTACATCTTTTATGTGACACAAAAGGTGTTTATTGGCTTTGAGACTGTCCATCCATCAGCTGGTCTGATCTAATCTTTAACAACCCGTTCACCAGTAAGCGCAGGACTGGAACTAGAGAACAACATTACGGTTGAGAATTTCCAGCCAAAACCGTACCACAATATATTGCAATACATACCTGATTGTATAAATAATAATACCAAATTGCCTTATATTAATCAACCCATCAAAGTTCTTTTGCATCTGCCTGGGTGAACTAACCAATGGGAATAAAGTTTCTCACTCAAAGAACAATGATGTGCCTTAGATATATAGAACAATCATTGTTACGGTATATATTCTATATATATCTATAACAATTTACAATTTAGTTGCCCATTTAGTTTATACAAATTTATCTTACAACTTATGTTAATCACTCTCGAGACCTCATTCCTGATGGAATCCATCGCCACGAGGGAGAGAGAAGAGGCAACGTGGAATTTAAATGCCTTGCCTAAGGGCACAATCGTAACGGCTCCAGCAAGGCTTTTGCACCATTTTAGTGCTACCGATTTAGTATCTATGATTTGTTGCCTGTGACAATGAATGTCTAGCAGATTATTTGGAGATTTTGCATGGAGCTACTGCTGGAGCATCCTGAACTATCGGTGTGTGGTACCTTCCTGTGGAAGACGAGGTTGCTAGCTCCATCAGATACGCTAACAGAGGGCCCACATGTGTTGTAGAAGGCAGATGTTCTATCTAAATGCCCATCTTAATCGATTAAAACGTAGAACAACATTTTGTTGTTTCTACCACAAAATACTGGTATTTGAATTTCATACCGGTATGTATTGTATCATGCTAGTTGTATTTCAATATATTGGTGTACTAGAATACCCGGAATACCACACAAGCCCTACACGATATGGGGTAAATAATCTCCTTGAACTATCTCTCTTCTCAATAGTTTATGTTCATGTAGAATCATATTCATATTGAATATCTGGACACATTGACGAGTCAGCAAACCTCTCCCTCTTATACTGTAATCTTCTCCTTGTTTTGAAGGTCTATTCTTAGCCAATCTTCTCCTTGTTTTGAAGGTCTATTCTTAGCCAATCTTCTCCTTGTTTTGAAGGTCTATTCTTAGCCAATCTTCTCCTTGTTTTGAAGGTCTATTCTTAGCCAAGCTTCTCCTTGTTTTGAAGGTCTATTCTTAGCCAATCTTCTCATTGTTTTGAAGGTCTATTCTTAGCCAATCTTCTCCTTGTTTTGAAGGTCTATTCTTAGCCAAGCTTCTCCTTGTTTTGAAGGTCTATTCTTAGCCAATCTTCTCATTGTTTTGAAGGTCTATTCTTAGCCAATCTTCTCCTTGTTTTGAAGGTCTATTCTTAGCCAATCTTCTCCTTGTTTTGAAGGTCTATTCTTAGCCAATCTTCTCCTTGTTTTGAAGGTCTAGTCGTAGCCCTGTAAGCAAACCACTTGTATCACCTGTATTGTGGTTCCCTAAAAGACACTTGAGACAAATTCCGATGGTCCATTGCGAGCCTATTTCCCTTCTTTCTTTATATGCACTTGCTAATATAGTAAACCCTCAAAATGTATAATTAAGCTAATTACCAAAATGCCATTCTATCAGAAATACTAGTAATACATTGAATGTAACCTAACCAGTGGTTTTCCTATCCACTCTTTACTGTCCTTTGCAACTGTTCAAGTTTAGAGGTTATCAAACATTTCTGTACCTCAAACTAGGTCTTGAACTTTCTGATTGGTTGAGCACAATTGAAACTATCAGGTTCATCCAATCAGATTGCTTGAGTTTCATATCTGAGAAAAGTTTATTAATCTCCCAGGTCAGTCTGTCCAATTCTTTTTTATTTGTTTTAAAACCTTCCAATGTCTTTGCAGGGATGTCTGGAGAAGGAAGAGATCTTTATCACAGAATAGAGGAAGCATGTCTAATATTGATGTTACCAGTAATACATCTATTTGTACTCAATCATGTGACCCTTCATCTAACCAATCAAAATCCAGTATGAAAGGTCATAAAGGGTCACGACCTCTTAGAGAAAGAACTAAGGAGAGAAGGGTGAGATTGAAGCCCAACAATCAGCGGCCGAGTTTGAAACGTGAACATGGTATCGAAAAAGGATCTCAAGATTCTGAATCAGCATATCACACACACGAGGCCAGTGATTGCATCGTTGATAGAACATCATCGATTGAGCAGGATTCAAATGGAAGTGACAGGAAGAATTCCTCTGTTGAAAACAAATTGGATATTTCTCCAAATATGAAGGCTTCTTCTAATACTTTTCTACAGAAACATGAGAGTCAGGAAAGTGATTTTCCAAAAGATTCTATGTCAGATGATGATAAATTAGCTGTGATTGATAATGGTTGTGAAAAGTCAAAGCGAAATAGTCAGTCTATCTCTTCTGATAATGATGAAGAAGTTATTTTAGAGATTAAAACCAGTCCACTACCTGAAGACAATAACGGATTAGCAGTGAACGAGAATGTTGCAACAAAATTTGAGAATTCAATTAATGTCAATGACAACGTTAACCTTGATAAGAAAATACAGTTTGAGGGTAAATCTCATGCTAGATTCAATACCAAAGAAGTGAATATTGATTGTCCCAAGAAATCTGATAAAGTTGCCTTGTGTAGAGAAGAGGCAAAGTCATCACTCGAGAACTCTCCAGATCGGGAAAACAGAATTGGTGCTAATCATTCAAATATTGAACACAAAGATATCTCTAGTCAAGAAAATGTCATGACACATTCTTGCCAGTCTAGTCAGCAGGCGGAAAAATTGTTTAGAAATGGTTTTACATCTTCTGAACTAAAGAGAAATGGTAACAGCCCCTCTCACTCTACCAGTTCCGTTCACTTTACCAAAGAGTTAGTCCAATTACGGGAGATCACTCCCAAAAGCTCAAGAGAGGGCACTCCTACACATTCACAATCTGACATTGTGTTACAAAGCAAGCGACCCTTGAGGGGAACTGGCATGTGTCAAAATACTGACAGTGAGTCCGAATCAGACACAAATTGTGCCGCAAATAAACTCCTGCCGAGTGTAAGACGTAGGAGAAGTAACTTGTCAGAGTCTACAGAAATCAGTGGAACTATTCTCCGTAATCGCCGACAGCCAAGCTTGCCACGTAGGGACACAAAGACCAATAGCACAACTGGTGTGAGTTCATCAGAGGGTGAAACGGAAGGTCAATGTTCAGAATATAGCAGGAGCAGTAAACGGGTAAGATACTTGATTTACACATAAACCTGTGTCAACGAATTTCCACTTTTATACCTTTAACTACCTAATTTGAAAGGCCTATAGATGGCATTAACTACTTGTATATATTAATAAATTCAGTGAACATAGTTATTTACTCTGTTAAAGCCATACACACAGGCATTATAGTGTCCATTTGATGTTTGAGCGATCAAGAGCCATCATAACCCATCAAATGTTGAAGTACCGAGCATACTCGCCTATAAGACGCATGTTTTACCATCAGATTATGTCCTCAAAGTGGCTTCCCATCCATAGCTCACTCTAGAAATAGTTGCCCTAGGGGGACCACAATTTTTGCAATTTTCATACAAAATATTGTCCAGTAAGATACACTGGCCCATTATTATGCACTCCTTCTATTCCAAAATTGTCAAATTGTGACTTTTGACCCTCTTTTGTTGAAATTTATTAAATAACACAATTGAAGGGTGCAAGCTCGCGTTTGTCTCACTTCTCCCAAAAATTATGACTTAGAATTCCCATCTTGTGAGTGCTAAAAATGTTTTTTTTTAAATATGTTAGAATAATGGTATCCATAATTAGCTTTTAGAAAAGAAAGCACTCAGACACTGAACATTTATTCAACTTGCACTGGTGGCCAAACATGCAATTTATACTTGTGTTTCTGATGTCCATTTTATCAACCCATCTTATATGCGCGTACATAAACCCACAGATTCAGAACCAAAGTAGGGGGGGGGGGCGTGTTACAGGCGAGTATGGACGGTACATCTAATATAATCTGTCACATTCATTAAACAAAAATACCGCATATAATCGGGGTTCGTGGTACTTTTATTTCATCTGACTGCGCACCGATTGGACGAGAGAATAAAGTCGCTGTCAAAATCGTGAAACAATTGCCAAAAATTGTTTACACACGCTGGCATTGGTTATTCATTGTTGGTAATTGCCTATGATTGGTATCACCGTTTGGTCAGCGGGCATCGGCGAATGAAAGTAACAATGACTGGTGCCTTTGTTCGGCAATAATCCTTTTATATTTATATCCAATTTACGGTAATAGCGATTTCCGTGTTCATGTTTCTCCAAATTAAATTCACAACCTGCAGTTTTCTCATTATCAAGTAGGACATCCTTATAATGTTATTTTCCATCTTCTGAACAGGGATCATTCTAGTGGGCGAAATTGTCGCCCTAGGGACCCTGACCTCTGGGCCCCTAAACATTTTTTAAAAAATTTGGTTTTTATGATTTTCAAACAAAATTGTGTCTAGTAAGATACACTGGCCTATTATAAAGCACTCCTTCTATTCAAATGTTGTATTTAATGGTTGTACTGTGCATTTTAACCCTATTTTGCAGAAGTATATTAAAAAACTCCATTTAAGGAAGCGATCACGCGCTTTCTCACTTCTCCCAAATATTCTGACCTAGAATGAACCATGTTCTGAAATATAATGAACTATACATGTAAACTTCTTGAAGATTTACTACTGACTTTCCAAATGTCGCGACAAGATCATTTTCTGATTTTGAACTAAATTTATGGATATATATTCAATGGTGATAGATTTATGTAAAGTACCTGTGAAAACATAAAACATACAAAAAGCTATGTTCAATTGCATACCTAGACAGAAATTGCAATTGCATACCTAGACAGAAATTGCAATTGCATACCTAGACAGAAATTGCAATTGCATACCTAGACAGAAATTGCATACCTAGACAGAAATTGCAATTGCATACCTAGACAGAAATTGCAATTGCATACCTAGACAGAAATTGCAATTGCATACCTAGACAGAAATTGCAATTGCATACCTAGACAGAAATTGCAATTGCATACCTAGACAGAAATTGCAATTGCATACCTAGACAGAAATTGCAATTGCATACCTAGACAGAAATTGCAATTGCATACCTAGACAGAAATTGCAATTGCATACCTAGACAGAAATTAAAATGAAGTTTTAGATTTTGTTATGACTACTAAGAAAATTGCTTCATTTTGTATTTTTGTTGACACCAATTATTTAGTGGTTATTAAACCGCGGAGGGGGGCCATTTGTGGATATTGGCGCACCTATCCGATATTGGCCCGATGGCCAATATCGGATAGGTGCGCCAATATCCACAAATGGCCGAGGGCCAATATCGGATAGGTGCGCCAATATCCACAAATGGCCCACTGCAGCCGTTTAATAACTTCTTTATTGCATACCTTATCGGTTTGAGTTGTAGCCTTTGTGTGTGCGTTTTTCATTTTCTCTACATAGCCGTATGTTTCTACTGCTGTTATTTGCTTATTTCGTTCAGCCATTTTACCGTCAAGAGACAACAATCTGTCAGACAACGACTTTAGTGTTGCTTCGGCGGCCATGTTTACACAATGTAGTTACCATGTTGTTGCTACCTGTGACACGTGCTCGTGATTCGTTCTCGGCGCGTGCCAATATCCAATATTGGCCCGGCAGAGCCAAAAATCAAAATATATTGCCCGCGTCGACCAGATATTTTGCTTTTCTACCATTAAATTTGTTACTATTTATAGTAACGTATGCAATAATGAATATTATTATTATTGAAATACCTTTTTTTTATGTACATAATATATGTACAGTCAGCATAAACTGGTTTTAATAGTAACAGTAACCTGAACCGATATACATGTACATGTATAGCTTAACCCATTTCAATCTGGATACATTTAATGGCTTTTGCATACAACATCGATCCAGATCAGCCGCAGCGTAACGCTGCGTGCTGATCTGGATCTATGTTGTTTGCTACATAGCCAAGTGTCTTAGCAAGATCATCTGAATAGCAAACAGCATAGAGTCTGATCAGACGGAACATTCCGTGGAGGTTGATCTGGCTCTATGTTCTGTGCAGATACCGTTTGAACGGTATCCAGAATGAAATGGGTTAACTGGCATTCAGAAAGTTGTATTTGAATAGTATTCGAATATTCGATGAATATTTCACATCACATCCTAACTTTTTCCAACCGGACCTCTATTCACCCGTACACGCGTGTATTTTACACCTCGTGAAATTGGCTTATATTGACATGTATTTAGTTCATGCTTCTAAAACAACACCTTTACAAAGTGTCGAGACGCCTGAGGGTGAGTGAGATTGGGAACAGGTGGCCAAGTTTTCGCACCCTTTCAACACCACAGACCTCTAAATTGGCTTACAAAAAAGTGTAGATCCAGATGAGCCGGCTCATGACGAGCCGTCTCATCAGGATCTGCACTTTTTTCAAGTAATATAACTATTTTTAGAATTTTTTTTACCCATTTTGATAAATGAACTGATCCAAATGTAATTTTGTTATTAATTTATTGGTCTAAAAATATCATGGACCAGTCCATGTCAGTTACTTGGTGTTGAATGGGTTAAGCAAACATCCGAGGAGGTGCGAATCAGTGAACTATGGATTGAAATGACTAGAAATAAATTTTATGCTTTTATTTTTTTGTATTCGAGTACTGGAATAGGATTCGAATATTCAGTCAGGTAATAAGATATTTGGTCCCATCCCTATTAAAAACAGACATGAATTTAGCTTGGACCCTGATAATATGTAATAAATGATGCTTCAAATTAATTTCCTTTCAGAACATGGCCAGTTCCGAGGAATGGGGGGACCACATACAGTCTGATGTCGATTCTACGACGGAGTCAAGTAGCTGCGGTACCGAACCAGAAATCTCTGCCCACGAGGAGACACCTCACGAGTCGGAAAACGAGAACCTGAGCAATGCGGGCGCGAATCTCGGAATGACGAATAACCTAAATACAACGAATTTCCTGACTGTAAGTATGTTATTGATTTGGTGTTTGGATAAATGTTGCATTGGATTGAAATGGATGAGGATCATTTATGATTCATCTTGTCCGCTGTACGTATTTTGTTTGCCATAAATAATACTACCGGTATTTAATAGCATGTTAGTTTAGTTTACAGTTCCAAGTTGACACATTCCCGCCTATGAGCAGCCCGTGATCGAAACATATATGGGGTCAAAAGTTCATGGGAGTATCATGGTGTAGTTTTAGTCCAGCCAGTTTGCTTGCTGTTAGTGTTAGATACATTAAGTGACATTTAGGGAGTTTCTCAGAAATTATTGGCAAACTAATATTTTGACAAACTGTTAATTAAAAGGGTTTCTTCTAAATATTTACCTGCTGTTTATATAACGATATACCTTTTCCCGAGAGGCCTCTGTGGCCAAGTGGTTACGGTCATTGACTTTAAATCACATACCCATCACCGCTCTAGGTTCGAATTCAACTTGGGTGTCTGATTCTTTCATGTGAGGAAGCTGACCTTTCTTAGGTCGGTGGTTCAACCTGGGTGCCACTCCGTGCCTGCAATATTGCTCAGAGTGACATCTGGGGGTCTTTCTTCACCAATAATAGCTGATGAGTTGCTGTAAGCATTTGTTCTTGTGTCAATAACCAATGTCCAATGTAGGAGTTTGCATCTCTTCTCTTCGAGTGCCAGCCTCTAGTTTTGCATGCTTTCATGTACAATATTTTGCCTTTCTTATTATATCATGTATGCAGCAGTCAAATTGTGTTTAACTTCCTGTTACAGAACAGACGCCAGGTTGGTATTACATGTAGCTTTCAATTGTCTTCATATTATTGCAACCTTACCCTATTTACTAATTCGACCTTGAGAAATGTATTTGGTGACCTTTAGTACCAGAATTCCGTGTAGTGGAGCTTTTCCCACAAAATGCATGACAATTGGCATGAATACTTACTAGAGGTACCTGTAGTCACAGAATAAGAGAGTCGGTTAATACCACCCAAGATGGCTGCCCTGATGGCCATTTTCAAAATGGCCGCCAATAAAATGTATTTTTGCCATAAACACCTGGTTATAAGACTATTCAATGGCAACTTGTCTACAGAATTATATGCATTATGCAAACACAGTTTATGTTAAGATTATCAATGTATATTTGTATAGGAATCCATTCTATCCATATTTATGATGCAATATGGCTGCCGTATGATGATAATTTCCAACATGGCCGCCGGTTGGGTCTTCCCGTGAAACATATAACTGATAACACAATAATATATCTTATTTCACAGCAAAAACGGTATTAGGTAAATGTAAATATGTAATCAAATGCCATATATATACATTATACATATATTTATTGTAGAAGTACTGTGAGCACATATTATCATTCTGCACACGTAGTACCTTCATCCATCTATTTAGCATGAAAATATACATTCAACACTGAATCTTTCTTCAGCATAATTTCGATTTATTTGTTCCACAACGACCTGTACTAACTCATAAAATCTGTTCTACCATAGTTATGTAGCTCAACTCATTTACCCACGGTCACAGTTTCCACCACATCGGCACAGTTCAGTACATAGTAACTCTGCTCTCCTGCACTTACACCACCCACGGTCACAGTTTACACCACATTAGCACAGTTCAGTACATAGTAACTCTGCTCTCCTGCACTTACACCATCCACGGTCACAGTTTCCACCACATTAGCACAGTTCAGTACATAGTAACTCTGCTCTCCTGTACTTACACCACCCACAGTCACAGTTTCCACCACATTAGCACAGTGCAGTACATAGTAACTCCCTCTCTCCTGCACTTACACCGCCCACATTCACAGTTTCCACCACATCGGCACAGTTCAGTACATAGTAACTCCCTCTCTCCTGCACTTACACCACCCACGGTCACAGTTTCCACCACATTAGCACAGTTCAGTACATAGTAACTCTGCTCTCCTGCACTTACACCACTCACGGTCACAGTTTCCACCACATTGGCACAGTTCAGTACATAGTAACACTGCTCTCCTGCACTTACACCGCCCACGGTCACAGTTTCCACCACATTGGCACAGTGCAGTACATAGTAACACTGCTCTCCTGTACTTACACCGCCCACGGTCACAGTTTCCACCACATTAGCACAGTTCAGTACATAGTAACACTGCTCTCCTGTACTTACACCGCCCACGGTCACAGTTTCCACCACATTGGCACAGTGCAGTACAAAGTAACTGCTCTCCTGCACTTACACCGCCCACGGTCACAGTTTCCACCACATTAGCACAGTGCAGTACATAGTAACACTGCTCTCCTGCACTTACACCACCCACGGTCACAGTTTCCACCACATTGGCACAGTGCAGTACATAGTAACACTGCTCTCCTGTACTTACACCGCCCACGGTCACAGTTTCCACCACATTGGCACAGTGCAGTACAAAGTAACTGCTCTCCTGCACTTACACCGCCCACGGTCACAGTTTCCACCACATTAGCACAGTGCAGTACATAGTAACACTGCTCTCCTGCACTTACACCGCCCACGGTCACAGTTTCCACCACATTGGCACAGTGCAGTACAAAGTAACTGCTCTCCTGCACTTACACCGCCCACGGTCACAGTTTCCACCACATTGGCACAGTGCAGTACATAGTAACACTGCTCTCCTGCACTTACACTGCCCACGGTCACAGTTTCCACCACATTGGCACAGTGCAGTACATAGTAACACTGCTCTCCTGCACTTACACCGCCCACGGTCACAGTTTCCACCACATTGGCACAGTGCAGTACATAGTAACTCTGCTCTCCTGCACTTACACTGCCCACGGCACCCCTTTTCCACCTTGCATGCGCATTTGATCAATTATTGGCATGTTGACGATGTTTGAGGCAAACTGCTCCAACATGGCTCCCACTTGTTGTCTGTTCCCTTTTTCCAACCCCAGTCTGATGGAGAGGGCAGTGCTGGTGATGCCTCCATTGTTCCAAACAGAATCTGGCCTGATAGATGGTACGCTTGACGTGCTCCTCGAGTGCTGCTGCAGAAGGAGGTATATGTTCTATCGACCTACCTTTCCTTGTGAACATGTCTTTTCGGGTTTCGTTTACGCTGTTAGATGAACTGATTCTATCGTAAAGCAGTACAACAAACCCTTAAAGTACTGGCATGACCATCTTGAGACACTCACTTGGATGTTCCATTATTCTGATAAATGAATCTGTTACATCTTCATACATGTCTCAAACTGCCTGATTTTCCCTTTGTTTCCAAATGACGATGTCTGATCACACCCTGTAAATGCGTGAAATGCAAGTGTCTGTGATCGCCTCGCACCAATGGTATTTACTACTATATGCACTGGGTAATAGAGGACATCTTTTCCGGTACCAATCCATAGTCTATCCAATAGCTTGGAACACATTCCAATGGCAATCACCACTACATCAATATCCACAGTTCGAATCATGGCGTTTTTCATTCCTTTCTTAGCTACATCTGCCGTGTGAAGAATGAGCCGTGTATCGGCCTCTTCATGCGCACAATGATTTATGTTGTTTACATCAGTAACATGGTTTGAAAGTACCTGTGTCCCCTTGGTTGATATCACCAATTTATCACCAGCTTCAATTTCAACCGTTCTATCTGCAAGGTAACTAAAGAGTTCCTCTTTGTTCTCGTTGACACGAAGAAATGAGTTCCATGAATTACCAGTAAGCATATCGGTATCTGGTGACACGTCGCCTGGTTCCTTTACCACGTTCTTTTCTAGTTGGTGCCTTCAAACTATCCTCAATGTATACATCCCAGACTACATCTACACGGTCTACCTTATGTAACTGTTGCTGGATGTATGGTTTATATACAGTCTCAGCATAATCTTAAATTTGGTACAACCAGTAGGACGCAACATATTTACCACCACAGCCCCACCACAGATCCAGTATCAGAGCATCTACCTCAGGTTGTTCCATTTGCTCTGGAATATCCAAACAGCCCAACAATTTTGACTTAGTGCCGAAATGCAAAGTTTCAAACTGGGACAGTGGAGGTGGGTATTTAGCATTTTCATGTGCAAAAAACTCTTCCAAGTTACCTTCTCTTACCTGACACGAAACATAGAGCTGGGAGAAAAGTGCGACACTCTGTTTTAATGACCGTACTTCCTTTCTGTCTTTATATACTACTCTATTAGATATTTGTTTGCTAAAGAGTGGCAGTTTGTTTTGCTTAATTGGATTGGTTAGTGAAACTTCATTCGTTTCTAGCCTTTGAATGACGAATGTTTGGTGTTGCTCTCGTCCAAGCCATTCAATATTTCGGACAGTGTCAGCTACCTTTGTATCGGCAATGTCTCGTGCCAAGAGATTGATTAACTCTTCTGATAATTCTTCAAATGGGTTTCCCATTTTCTGTATAGCATCACTTAAATCAGTTACCTGTTTTCTGAAATGTTTTTGTGTACTTTCAACTTGTTCATTGTGTTGAATATTCGGCCCCTTGCTTTGTGTTTCCTTAATAGTATCTACACTTACCTCAAACTCTTTCACAACTCTTGCTATTTCTGGCCCACTGACCATCCACCTTAACAACTGTGTGGACGTTTCCATTAGCCCAACAGCACCACCATCACCTTTTACTACCTTATTGTTCTGTTCATGTGCCTGATCAAAGGGGATTTAGGAGAATACATGGTGCGTGTTGTTCACTACAAACTTTCCTTCTTAAATTCGGCTGCTATGTCGGGATTTCTTTTTTCTAACAAGATCATATCTCTGATGTGTACAGATAACCAGCGAGCATAGTTGGGATGATCTAAGGCGAAAAACCACCCTAAAATACTCATTAGGGATTCCAGATAGAGCTGGAAGTCTCCTTTACGCAGTGACTCTACATAGATCAAGAGTGCCAGCTCAAACTGCAGTGTTATATACCAAAATTGGAACTGGGACGACTCCGACTCTCTCTTCTTTCACCATTCATCAAACTAACTGAGATCGGTGTCTTCCGGGTTAGATGCCATAAATGCCCGATACATCAGAATATACAATGCACAAGCAGAGACCTGATGCGCATGGCGTGTCCATCCTACATGCGATGATTTATGGTACGAGTCTGCAGTACCAGAGGTGGTCATGTTTGATTGAGTAATTGCTTCAGTCCAATCAATGTTTTCCAACCATGCACCAATACATTTGAGTATGGCCATTTCCGTATGCATACCACCGATCATAACCACACATTTGTCTTCACTTAGTATTGGACAGGTCCACTGATCTTCCTTGGCTATAGCAAACAGCGACTGGTCGCATGCTATCACTGTGTTTGTCCAGGAGTCAACACTTGCACTGTATCAGAAATAATATTCATAGAGTGCTTGATCATGGCTCTAGTACTGTGGCGGACATATTGGATTATATTATAAAGAATGCAAATATTGAGTTCCTATGCATAATCTAAGAAAAATGCTGGACAAAAACTCAAATTACATAGAAATTACATTCACATAATTATTATAGGAGTAATTTTAGCAATTCATAGGTCTTATATTATCTGTTATTTGTTGAAAACGTAATATATCCAGTTGGCGGCCATTTTTAAAAATGGCCGTTCTGGTGGCCATATTGGATATCAATGGATGCATATTTTATTTGACAACATGTATAGTACTGTATGCCACATTTTACAATCACTTTAAACAAATTTAGTTATCAATCAGATGCATTATCACTTGCGTATATCGTATAGATATATAATTGGCGGCCATTTTGAAAAAAATACCGCCATGGCGGCCATATTGGATTTAATTAAATTTGTTCAATGCAGCAGTACATTCATAATTGGAATATAAACTATACATTTACACTTACTGTTAGGTAATTTGGGCTGTTTATATAACATATTATGTGTCATTTTGGGTGATATCAACTGACTCTTATTCTGTGACTATAGATACCTCTAATAAGTATTCATGCCCATTTTCATGCTTTTCCCACAAAATGCACGATTCTGGTGATATAACTCACAGTATTCTGGTACTACTTGTGTTAGTGTTTTTTGCAAAATTCACTAGTTTGAACCAATTTTTGTTACACATTGAAGTTTAAGTTGTCAGATATTGTTGTGTTTGGCCACTGTGAGATGGATTCAATTGTCTTGTTTGTTTGTACTTATAGATATAAAACTGTATAGCACTTTATAAGATATGGGTACCGGTATCAAACGATTTTCGACAATTGTTAAATGCACTCGAAACCAAGAAGAATGTATCATTACTCCATAGGGACTTGTTTCTACAACTGACTATATCAATCTGATTATGAATCTTACCAAACATCTGACCATGTCTAAACTATTGGTGTTTTTGCACCGGCTAAACCCACTACTCACCAGCTCGCTATGATGAATATGAATGGCAATACGGGCAAGTTTAAATCACTAGTACAAATAAAACAATTATTTTATAACGCTAACATTTAAATTTAATGTATTGCGAATAATATATTAAGTGATTTCTATGACTAAACGTTTCATTCATGATTGTCAGAACGTTAACTAGTTTCATTCATGATTGTCAGAATGTTAACTAGTTTCAATCCTGATTGTCAGAACGTTAACTAGTTTCATTCATGATTGTCAGAACGTTAACTAGTTTCATTCATGATTGTCAGAACGTTAACTAGTTTCATTCATGATTGTCAGAACGTTAACTAGTTTCATTCATGATTGTCAGAACTTTAACTAGTTTCATTCATGATTGTCAGAACGAGATATAATGTCGCTGTTTGTGATAAGGTCTATCATCGGTGATGATGTAATATCGCGAGTGTCATTTAATCAATCAATAATATAGCCTGCATTCACACGCTGAATAAAATGTATTGGATCAGTTGGAAACTAATACGGATTTTCGAAATGGTTATTTTTGTCAAATGCAACCGTCTTCCTGCAATCTCACCAAAAATAGGTAAAACCAGATTACAGATTAATGGTATACTGTCAATATGTTACGGGCAAATAATGTTTTACTAAGTGCAGCTGGAATTTTGAGGTCAGTTAAGTACTACAATGTACAAAGAAACTAGATTTGAAACATTTTTTAACCTCTGAATTTTGTTAACATTATTTTGAAATCTACGAATTCTGCGATCTATGAATCGTGAGTCCCAAGAGTTTGTAGATAAAACTTATTACAGATATCAAATAACACTTTCCATATATTAAATATATAGCGTTGCCACCGTAGACGTGTATGCTACCATCTTAACCTTACTGACGTAGCACAATATTTCTCTTCTTCAGCTTTTAGGTATTAGCATGACTTAGTAGTGGAGACAACATGCTTCCTTGCCTCACTCCTGTTATCTTCTGAAATTAACCGTGTCCATATCTTCATCTCTCGGTGGATTTAGCTAATATCTACATATGCATTACACTATTTTCAGTGATCCACATTTATATGTGACCGTGACTTGACCGTACCGTGGTGTATGTAATGGATACGGTGTCTGCCTTGTATCCGAGAGGTTACGAGTTCGACCCCGGTCAGAACCATGATGTCCTTAGGCAAGACACTTAAAATGCACATATACCTTTCTCTCTCCCTCAGTGTGGTGGATTCCATCAGGAATGAGGTCTTAAGAGAGGGATTAGCTAATATATCTAATATTGTGAAAACTTTGCAATCAAGCTAAAAGATATTATGTATTACCCTGTAACTAAACTTGACGTTTTGCATAAAGCCCAACTATTTCACAATTGAGAGTAACTTCTGACCAATGTGTGGATTTAGCTGATATTCACTCACAATATTTCGTATAACTGTTTAATGTTGGTATATTAATTTTTACCTTTACACACCGACCTTTGTCAGAATATAAAACCTATTAAGACAAATATCTTGAGCATTTCATCGTAAATTCTGATCAAGTGTGCAGATTTAGCCTGTATTGACGCACCTAGTCTCTAGAACCTCTACTTCTAATATCTGTATTTGATACCTCATGTTATCTGTAATGAAGCTGAAGACTTATCAGCGTTGCTGGGAGCTAGTTCTTTTGTCACAGTTTTAACGTTTCAAATTAGCTCAATAGTAACCTTTGGTTCAAGTCGTATTCTGGTATTACACGAGTGCTTCAGTAAGAATTCCAATCTTTTTAGCATTTCTAATGTGCTTAACCTGCCAATTACGACTAAAGTCGCTTTTGCATGTGCCGTCTGATCAGCTCTATGCTATTCGGATAGTGGAGCTAAACACTTTGCTGAATAGCAAACAACATGGATCCTGATCAGACGCGGTATTAGGCCATGACTGATCTGGATCTATGATGTTTGCACATTCCATCCAATTTATTCGGCTTGTTAAGGATTCATTGTAATTATATGGTCAGCGACACATGGAAATGGTCACTCTGACATAATTAACAAAAATGAAGTTGAATTATATCAGAGCTATACCAGAATGTTTGAAAAAGAAATCCCGACAATTTCCACTCGATATGTTACCTATAGCGCTTGTACAATATCGAGTATCCAATGCGTTACGATCTATGTGCTCATACCTAAAAATAGTATAAGCCTGTCACATGACGAAATTTCGGACAAACAAACCTACACAATATGGCATCCAGTGAGAAGTTTAATCTTGTGAAACTTTGTGAAAATGATGTTCCCGGTGCTAAATTTGTTTATGAATCAATTGAAAAGCATTCAAATACGCAACAATACGGGAAAGTTGTGACTTGTTTAGTAACGCACATACAATGTATAGAGAGATGTTTTTGAAAGAACGTAGCGCTAACACATTAAGGATGTTATATATCTGCCATTGTTCTTGCATGTATTACGCTTATGACGACAGTATTATATTACTATCAATTAAGAAATGCGCAAATAAAAGTTAAGAATTTTCATATTGTTCATCAATCACAGTCTCGGTGTAAAACTTTAGTTAATTTGAGCAAATATCATGCCATCTTTTTCTAACAAATTGATAAGCTTAGAAACATTGTTCCAATTCCAACAGTTTCGAAATTATATTTCTACATTTTATCGAGATATTCACTCCGACAAAAGCACCACCCTATATTTTCTCGATATATTTTTTTGCATATATACTGTAAAAACAATAAAATAGATATCACCAGTGTTGTTACACTTCTTAAAAGACTACAACAAGGGCTCTAAACGTACCAATCTAAGTATTTATCATCCTGAAAGACGTAAATATGACGTGGCAAAAATGGGGTTCAAAACAGGCACTGGAAAAACGTACAACCAGAGTCTTCAGATTTTAAGAAGTTTTAATGCATCTATTGTGCATATGTGTTAGGCATAAAAATTGACAACGAGTATATCCACCGCGTTTATTGTGAAGTTCTGTAACACGCCTCGTCATGCTTTGCACAAGACGCCTAAGCCGTTCTTGGGGACTGTTGCCACTCCTGTAAGATAGCAGTTATTAATTCGTCAATATTTTGACATTTTGGATTGCGTTGGTTAATTGTTCGGCCAATAAAGTCCCATACATGCTCTATAGGGTTCATGTCTGGTGACATGGAATTGTCTGAACAGCCTCTTGCTGTAAACAATGTGGTACAATTCGGGCTCTATGTGGCCTAGCGTTTTCGTCCATGAACATTGGCCTGTCAGCCAACGCATGATTGTCGACATGGGGGACTACGCGTGGAGCGAGCACATTGTCACGGTATTTTTGGCCTGTCAGATTACCATCAAGAACGTAAAAGTCCAACTTACAGTCAAAGGAAAAACAACCCCAGACAGTTACACCCCACCCCCCAAAGCAGTTGTGCCCAAAATGTGGTTGTCCTGAAATGAAGTGTTGGCGCCGAACATCCTGCCGAGCAATCCGAGATAGCATTGTGCAGCTGAACATCCTACCGAGCAATCCGAGATAGCATTGTGCAGCCGAACATCCTACCGAGCAATCCGAGATAGCATTGTGCAGCCGAACATCCTACCGAGCAATCCGAGATAGCATTGTGCAGCCGAACATCCTACCGAGCAATCCGAGATAGCATTGTGCAGCCGAACATCCTACCGAGCAATCCGAGATGGCATTGTGCAGCCGAACATCCTGCCGAGCAATGAAGTATCACAATAACCCTGAACCTGCCGAATAAATTGGACAGACTGTGCAAACAACATAGATCCAGATCAGCCACAGCGTAGTGCCACGTCTGATCAGGATCTATGTTGTTTGCTACTCAGACAAATGTTTTAGCTCCACCATCTGAATAGCAAACGGCGTATAGCCTGATCAGACGGCACATTCTGTGTCATCTGATCTGGCTCTATGCTGTTTGCAAAATCGACTTTGGTGGTGATTGGTAGGTTACGGGTTAAAGACAATCCTGCATCCAGATCACCTCCAACATGGTTTGTCCTTGACCCGAGGCCCATTAATCCACCAAATTTCATGAAGATCTGTCCATAGCTTTTTGCGTAATCCTGCAAATAGATAAACAAACAACCAGTTAAATGTAGACGAAAACATCCTCCATTGTGGAGGTTACTATGTTCACCAATATACTGACATAGCGGTACTTTGTTGCTTATTTAATGCATGGCATCAGTACTTGCATAATTGTACTTCTCACACTGTATAGTTCACATGAGTACACGTATATATTCCATCCATGTATATCTTTGGACTAACATTATCATAAAGACATTCATCGTACTTTGATAAGTTAGGACTGAAGCTAGAAGTCAATTTGGGAGACTGTTGCTTTATTAGACACTAACAGATAAACTTGACTCTGTGACATATATGTTCATCTGTTGTGTGATCAAATGCGCAAGAGCTCCGCATGTGGATAATCTTTCCTCGCTAAATCTAAATGTTTCTTGATCAGATAGATCAGAGGTATAGAACAGTAGATGGAATAGTATACATGATTGTGTGATGAATTTAAGTGACTCCAAGCAATGCACAAGACTGGGCATAGCCTCTTACTGTTTGTATTCTCCGACACTCTCTCCGACACTCTCTCTGACACTCTCTCCGACACACTCTCCAACACTCCAACACTCTCTCCGACACTCTCTCTGACACTCTCTCCAACACTCTCTCCAACACTCTCTCCGACACTCTCTCCAACACTCTCTCCAACACTCTCTCCGACACTCTCCGACGCTCTCTCCATCACACTCTCTAATGTGCTCGCTACTGTGACAATACCCTAACATTCTATATATACTAATCGCCTCTACATTAACTCTGTTATACACTGCATATCTCTCTCTCGTGTTAAAACAATATTTATTATACTCTAAATACATTTACGTAAAATACATACCGTACACAGACTGTGAGAAAATGGTTCAGCTGTTTGCTTTATTTACAAGATTCCTTCATCCTGTCTGGAACTGAATGCAATTCACTGCCATAGGGTGTCCATGTAATACTGGCTTTTAGCTCACCTGGTCCGAAGAATCTGTGGAGCTTTTGTAAGATGCGTGTATTACCGTATATTCCCGGCCATAAGTCGAGGGTCAAATTTTGGCTTGAAAATGCTGGATGCTTCCATAAGTCGAGGGTCAAATTTTGGCTTGAAAATGCTGGATGCTTCCATATGTCGACGGTCAAATTTTGGCTTGAAAATGCTGGATGCTTCCATACGTCGAGGGTATTTTGTGGATTTATGACATTCCTATTCTGTCAAAATACCTGGTGTTATTCCATTGCAAATTATAAAAAAAGTACAATTTATTTTTTGTGTTCTGTTTCTTTTATTTGATGCAATATAACAATTTGCTTTGGCAATTATTTTATAACCCATAGAAAACCTGATACACAAACATTTATAAATTATTGTGCATCAGTGCAATTTTTTAAGATTTGACATCTTTCTGTTTAATGAATTTGTTTGATCTTTACTTCCGAGTGTTTTCAATTTTCCCAACCGGTCTTATACACGGATCTATGCAAAATATCACTGATATAAGACCAAAGTTGTGGGGGGTCGTCTTATCGTCAAGACCGTCTGTATGATCGGTGAATATGTATGGTACATAGATAAATGTTTTTACTGGAACCGTGTGTATATAAACTAATAGATTGTTTAAATTAATCAATGATACCGTTAGTATATTTCGTCGGTGTTTGATTAAGACACTATGTTTTATGTTCCCGTATCGTTCTGCTGTTTGCAATGTTTAACCCATTTGATTCTGGATACTGTTCAGACAGTATTTGCAAAGAACATAGAGCCAGATCAGCTGCCAAGAAACGTTCCGTCTGATCAAGCTCTATCTATGCTGTTTGCTATTCAGATGATCTTGCTAAGACACTTGACTATGTAGCAAACAACATAGATCCTAATCAGCATGCAGCATCATGCTGCAACTGATCTGGATCTATGTTGTTTGCAAAAGCCTTTAAATATATCCAGAATCAAATGGGTTAATGTTTTGGTTCGCAATTTATCTTTGTTTATATTTATCAGGGCTCATCGTAGGGGTAACATTAGCGAAACAATCACCGTAGCAACTGTGACGGGCAGCACTTCTAGCACTTCTCCCTATTAAAAGGAAAAAAATCATTTTTTATGCACAATCTTGTCCAGTAAGGCGGCGTGCACATTGTAAGACGGTGTGGATATTGTAAGACGGTGTGGATATTATAAACCACTCCTAAATGGAAGTCGTGATAGTGCAGTGGATGCGCGTTCGCTTCAGGTGCGAAAGGTCCGGAGTTCGAGCCCCACTGGAGCCGTTACGATTGTGCCCTTAGGCAAGGCATTTAAATTCCACATTGCCTCTCCCTCGTGGCGATGGATTCCATCAGTAATGAGGTCTCGAGAGTGATTTATATAAGTTGAAATAACTTGTTTCGCAATCGAGCTAAAATAAATTTGTATAAACTAAACCACTCCTAGTATTCTATTGTTGTATTATTTATTTTTTACCCTTTTTTGTCGTTAATTTATTTGATTTACATCTGGACAATTCTCAGAATTTTATATGTATATGGTTTATCAAAACGTTCTTTAAAATTTTTTTTTTTTAATTTTAAACCCGAAACCACTTGTCCAGTCCAACTACAGGTTTGACTGGACAATATTGGAATATAAAGCGGCTATAAATGTTATATTGGTGCCACACTAGTACTTGGTAGTCGAGTACAGTTATATGTGTTATATTGGTGCCACACTAGTACTTGGTAGTCGAGTACAGCTATATGTGTTATATTGGTGCCACACTAGTACTTGGTAGTCGATGTGTTATATTGGTGCCACACTAGTACTTGGTAGTCGATGTGTTATATTGGTGCCACACTAGTACTTGGTAGTCGATGTGTTATATTGGTGCCACACTAGTACTTGGTAGTCGAGTACAGTTATATGTGTTATATTGGTGCCACACTAGTACTTGGTAGTCGATGTGTTATATTGGTGCCACACTAGTACTTGGTAGTCGATGTGTTATATTGGTGCTACACTAGTACTTGGTAGTCGATGTGTTATATTGGTGCCACACTAGTACTTGGTAGTCGATGTGTTATATTGGTGCCACACTAGTACTTGGTAGTCGAGTACTGTTCGATGTGTTATATTGGTGCCACACTAGTACTTGGTAGTCTATGTGTTATATTGGTGCCACACTAGTACTTGGTAGTCGATGTGTTATATTGGTGCTACACTAGTACTTGGTAGTCGATGTGTTATATTGGTGCCACACTAGTACTTGGTAGTCTATGTGTTATATTGGTGCCACACTAGTACTTGGTAGTCGATGTGTTATATTGGTGCTACACTAGTACTTGGTAGTCGATGTGTTATATTGGTGCCACACTAGTACTTGGTAGTCTATGTGTTATATTGGTGCCACACTAGTACTTGGTAGTCGATGTGTTATATTGGTGCTACACTAGTACTTGGTAGTCGATGTGTTATATTGGTGCCACACTAGTACTTGGTAGTCTATGTGTTATATTGGTGCCACACTAGTACTTGGTAGTCGATGTGTTATATTGGTGCTACACTAGTACTTGGTAGTCGATGTGTTATATTGGTGCTACACTAGTACTTGGTAGTCGATGTGTTATATTGGTGCCACACTAGTACTTGGTAGTCGATGTGTTATATTGGTGCCACACTAGTACTTGGTAGTCGATGTGTTATATTGGTGCTACACTAGTACTTGGTAGTCGATGTGTTATATTGGTGCCACACTAGGACTTGGTAGTCGATGTGTTATATTGGTGCTACACTAGTACTTGGTAGTCGATGTGTTATATTGGTGCTACACTAGTACTTGGTAGTCGATGTGTTATATTGGTGCCACACTAGTACTTGGTAGTCGAGTACAGCTATATGTGTTATATTGGTGCCACACTAGGACTTGGTAGTCGAGTACAGCTATATGTGTTATATTGGTGCCACACTAGTACTTGGTAGTCGATGTGTTATATTGGTGCCACACTAGTACTTGGTAGTCGAGTACAGTTATATGTGTTATATTGGTGCCACACTAGTACTTGGTAGTCGAGTACAGTTATATGTGTTATATTGGTGCTACACTAGGACTTGGTAGTCGAGTACAGCTATATGTGTTATATTGGTGCCACACTAGTACTTGGTAGTCGATGTGTTATATTGGTGCCACACTAGTACTTGGTAGTCGATGTGTTATATTGGTGCCACACTAGTACTTGGTAGTCGAGTACAGTTATATGTGTTATATTGGTGCCACACTAGTACTTGGTAGTCGATGTGTTATATTGGTGCCACACTAGTACTTGGTAGTCGATGTGTTATATTGGTGCCACACTAGGACTTGGTAGTCGATGTGTTATATTGGTGCCACACTAGGACTTGGTAGTCGAGTACAGCTATATGTGTTATATTGGTGCCACACTAGAACTTGGTAGTCGAGTACAGCTATATGTGTTATATTGGTGCCACACTAGGACTTGGTAGTCGAGTACAGCTATATGTGTTATATTGGTGCCACACTAGGACTTGGTAGTCGAGTACAGTTATATGTGTTATATTGGTGCCACACTAGGACTTGGTAGTCGAGTACAGTTATATGTGTTATATTGGTGCCACACTAGGACTTGGTAGTCGAGTACAGTTATATGTGTTATATTGGTGCCACACTAGTACTTGGTAGTCGAGTACAGTTATATGTGTTATATTGGTGCCACACTAGGACTTGGTAGTCGAGTACAGCTATATGTGTTATATTGGTGCCACACTAGTACTTGGTAGTCGAGTACAGCTATATGTGTTATATTGGTGCCACACTAGTACTTGGTAGTCGAGTACAGCTATATGTGTTATATTGGTGCCACACTAGGACTTGGTAGTCGATGTGTTATATTGGTGCCACACTAGGACTTGGTAGTCGAGTACAGCTATATGTGTTATATTGGTGCCACACTAGGACTTGGTAGTCGAGTACAGCTATATGTGTTATATTGGTGCCACACTAGGACTTGGTAGTCGAGTACAGCTATATGTGTTATATTGGTGCCACACTAGTACTTGGTAGTCGATGTGTTATATTGGTGCCACACTAGGACTTGGTAGTCGATGTGTTATATTGGTGCCACACTAGTACTTGGTAGTCGAGTACAGTTATATGTGTTATATTGGTGCCACACTAGGACTTGGTAGTCGAGTACAGCTATATGTGTTATATTGGTGCCACACTAGGACTTGGTAGTCGAGTACAGTTATATGAGCTTATCAGTTTGGGATGTGCAACTCGATTTCTGCATTTCACTGAGTGAATTTAGCCAAACCTGTGTTAATGGTTATCTCTATTAAGCAGCCAACTGTTTTCAAATTCCAAATATATGGTTTTATTATACATTTGACCTCTATTAAGCAGCCACTTGCCTTGACTTACCTGATATTCACCATGCCAGTGTATATAGTTTGATTAATTACTGTTGATTGTTTAAAGATGGAGACATTTCTAGTATTTCAATGTCATATTCTCCCTAGAAACTTTACGCTTCACGCTTAGTTCAATTTACCTATTTCTTGATTTATTTTCAGTCGTCCACTTCCAGCAGTATCCACCCACCAGATAAAGGTAATTAGTATACTGTATAAGTAGGTTTATTGGTGGAGGTTTTATTTCAATCCCCCCGTCTGACCCTAATAAAATTAACAGTCTTTCAGATGGGAAGTTAAACCGAGGTCTCGTGTCGGTGCTTTACATCGTGCAAGTAAAAGAACCAGAGGAGATTCTGGAATGGGTCTCTGTCTGTATCATTGCACTATCCTCCAAAATCTAAAATTACTAATCTCTTCAGGAGGCGTCGCTCATATGGGCAACCGGTAGCGACGATAAATAAACGTAAAACACACACAATGGTTTTATTCCGTCATCAATCTGAACCTCGCCATTATTTTGCATTTTTAGTTACCATCAATATAAACAAAACGATTGCAAATGCATAATTTTCAAAATGGGAGGTCAATTTGATGGTCGTATATAAATCCCAGATTATTCCAATGAAGAAACTGGAATTAATTTTTATTACATATTTATATGTATACACTCGTGAAAAGATAGTAGTGTGTCGTCATTCCTATACTAGTAATATTATCATGAGTCACTGTTCTTACAGTCCTGCATTCACAAACGATTCGGACCTGTAGTGACCTGTATGCATATTGTAGTGACCTGTATGCATATTGTAGTGACCTGTATGCATATTGTAGTGACCTGTATGCATACTGTAGTGACCTGTATGCATATTGTAGTGACCTGTATGCATACTGTAGTGACCTGTATGCATATTGTAGTGACCTGTATGCATATAGTAGTGACCTGTATGCATATTGTAGTGACCTGTATGCATATTGTAGTGACCTGTATGCATATTGTAGTGACCTGTATGCATATTGTAGTGACCTGTATGCATATTGTAGTGACCTGTATGCATATTGTAGTGACGTGTTCAGAGTTCACTATATCTGTTCATATTGCAGTGATGTGTTCAGAGTTCACTATATACTGTTCATATTGCAGTGACGTGTTCAGCGTTCACTATATACTGTACATATTGCAGTGACGTGTTCAGAGTTCACTATATACTGTTCATATTACAGTAACGTGTTCAGAGTTCACTATATACTGTTCATATTGCAGTGACGTGTTCAGAGTTCACTATATACTGTTCATATTGCAGTAACGTGTTCAGAGTTCACTATATACTGTTCATATTGCAGTAACGTGTTCAGAGTTCTCTATATACTGTACATAGTGCAGTAACGTGTTCAGAGTTCACTATATACTGTTCATATTGCAGTGATGTGTTCAGAGTTCACTATATACTGTACATATTGCAGTAACGTGTTCAGAGTTCACTATGTACTGTTCATATTGTAGTGACGTGTTCAGAGTTCACTATATACTGTTCATATTGCAGTGATGTGTTCAGAGTTCACTATATACTGTTCATATTGCAGTGACGTGTTCAGAGTTCACTATATACTGTACATAGTGCAGTAACGTGTTCAGAGTTCACTATGTACTGTTCATATTGCAGTGACGTGTTCAGAGTTCACTATATACTGTACATAGTGCAGTAACGTGTTCAGAGTTCACTATGTACTGTTCATATTGCAGTGACGTGTTCAGAGTTCGCTATGTACTGTTCATATTGTAGTGACGTGTTCAGAGTTCACTATATACTGTTCATATTGTAGTGACGTGTTCAGAGTTCACTATATACTGTACATAGTGCAGTAACGTGTTCAGAGTTCGCTATGTACTGTGCATATTGCAGTGATGTGTTCAGCATTCACTATATACTGTACATATTGCAGTGACGTGTTCAGAGTTCACTATATACTGTTCATATTGCAGTGATGTGTTCAGAGTTCGCTATATACTGTTCATATTGCAGTGATGTGTTCAGAGTTCACTATATCTGTTCATATTGCAGTGACGTGTTCAGAGTTCACTATATACTGTACATATTGCAGTAACGTGTTCAGAGTTCACTATGTACTGTTCATATTGTAGTGACGTGTTCAGAGTTCACTATATACTGTTCATATTGCAGTGATGTGTTCAGAGTTCACTATATACTGTTCATATTGCAGTGACGTGTTCAGAGTTCACTATATACTGTACATAGTGCAGTAACGTGTTCAGAGTTCACTATGTACTGTTCATATTGCAGTGACATGTTCAGAGTTCACTATATACTGTACATAGTGCAGTAACGTGTTCAGAGTTCACTATGTACTGTTCATATTGCAGTGACGTGTTCAGAGTTCACTATGTACTGTTCATATTGTAGTGACGTGTTCAGAGTTCACTATATACTGTACATATTGCAGTAACGTGTTCAGAGTTCACTATATACTGTTCATATTATAGTGACATGTTCAGAGTTCACTATATACTGTACATAGTGCAGTAACGTGTTCAGAGTTCGCTATGTACTGTTCATATTATAGTGACGTGTTCAGAGTTCACTATGTACTGTACATAGTGCAGTAACGTGTTCAGAGTTCACTATATACTGTTCATATTGCAGTGATGTGTTCAGAGTTCACTATGTACTGTTCATATTGCAGTGACGTGTTCGGAGTTCACTATATACTGTACATATTGCAGTGATGTGTTCAGAGTTCACTATATACTGTGCATATTGCAGTGATGTGTTCAGAGTTCACTATATACTGTGCATATTGCAGTGATGTGTTCAGCATTCACTATATACTGTACATATTGCAGTGATGTGTTCAGCATTCACTATATACTGTACATATTGCAGTGATGTGTTCAGCATTCACTATATACTGTACATATTGCAGTGACGTGTTCAGAGTTCACTATATACTGTTCATATTGCAGTGATGTGTTCAGAATTCACTATATACTGTTCATATTGCAGTGATGTGTTCAGAGTTCGCTATATACTGTTCATATTGCAGTGATGTGTTCAGAGTTCACTATATCTGTTCATATTGCAGTGACGTGTTCAGAGTTCACTATATACTGTGCATATTGCAGTAACGTGTTCAGAGTTCACTATATACTGTTCATATTGCAGTGATGTGTTCAGAGTTCACTATATACTGTTCATATTGCAGTTACGTGTTTAGAGTTCACTATATACTGTTCATATTGCAGTGACGTGTTCAGAGTTCACTATATCTGTTCATATTGCAGTGACGTGTTCAGAGTTCACTATATACTGTGCATATTGCAGTAACGTGTTCAGAGTTCACTATATACTGTGCATATTGCAGTGATGTGTTCAGCATTCACTATATACTGTACATATTGCAGTGACGTGTTCAGAGTTCACTATATCTGTTCATATTGCAGTGACGTGTATTATCTGGGAGCGCAATGAGTGTAAGAAGGTGGAGTTTACAGCAATGGACATCGGCTGGGCGATTATTAATACTGTGGATAAGATTCCGGAGAGCTCGGACTACATCTTTATAGGGTTGACATTCTCGCTGCTGATGGCTGCCACGCCATTCATGTTCGAAGCATTTCATACCAAGGACTTACCGGGACTGCTCAGTTGGGATATCCTGTATGTCATCTGGGAATTGTGTATGAAAAACACGTGGAGGTGAGATATATATTTGCTGAAATATACTGAGTTTAAAACATACCGTATATTCCAGGCCATAATTCGACCAAAATCTCAAATTCTGCTCAGTTTCATTTAAAAATTAGATAAAAAAACCCATTGCCGTAACGTATGTCATAAGTCCATAAAGTACCATTGACTTATGGAAGGATCCAGCTTAAAATCAGCATTTCAATACAAAATTTAAACCTCAACTTATGGCCGAGAATATACGGTACTGACAATTTTAAATTTATCAAAACAAAAACAAGAATTATCCAAACAACCGGATTCATCAAAGGAATCATCAACAAGAATGTGGTTCAAAGCAAAATTAGCATAATATCATCGTAGCTCGCGGCATGCTCTTCACGTGGTGTAGTTATAAAACTCAGTGCAACCATGAAGATATAATTCACATTTTCATATAAAAGTTTCCCTCCGTGGTCAAGTGATTACGGTCTCTGACTTGTATACCACTGTAATCTATCATCACTGATGGTCACGGGTCAAGTGATTACGGTCTCTGACTTGTATACCACTGTAATCTATCATCACTGATGGTCACGGGTCAAGTGATTACGGTCTCTGACTTGCATACCACTGTAATCTATCATCACTGATTGTCACGGGTCGAGTGGTTACGGTCTCTGACTTGTATACCATTGTAATCTATCATCACTGATGGTCACGGGTCGAGTGGTTACGGTCTCTGACTTGTATACCACTGTAATCTATCATCACTGATAGTCACGGGTCAAGTGGTTACGGTCTCTGACTTGTATACCACTGTAATCTATCATCACTGATGGTCATGGGTCAAGTGGTTACGGTCTCTGACTTGTATACCACTGTAATCTATCATCACTGATGGTCACGGGTGGAGTGGTTACGGTCTCTGACTTGCATACCACTGTAATCTATCATCACTGATGGTCACGGGTCGAGTGGTTACGGTCTCTGACTTGTATACCACTGTAATCTATCATCACTGATGGTCACGGGTCGAGTGGTTATGGTCTCTGACTTGTATATCACTGTAATCTATCATCACTGATGGTCACGGGTCGAGTGGTTACGGTCTCTGACTTGCATACCACTGTAATCTATCATCACTGATGGTCACGGGTCGAGTGGTTACGGTCTCTGACTTGCATACCACTGTAATCTATCATCACTGATGGTCACGGGTCGAGTGGTTACGGTCTCTGACTTGTATACCACTGTAATCTATCATCACTGATGGTCATGGGTCGAGTGGTTACGGTCTCTGACTTGCATACCACTGTAATCTATCATCACTGATAGTCACGGGTCAAGTGATTACGGTCTCTGACTTGCATACCACTGTAATCTATCATCACTGATGGTCACCGGATCGAGCCCTGCTCAGAATGTGTCTCATTTATATGAAAATGTTGGCAGTTACGTAGTCTGTTACGGATATTGGTGCACAAAGTACTGGTTAACCGCTGGAACCTGCCCAGGAAAGGTGTTGTTATGTAAACTGCCGTCCGGCGATATAGCCCAAAATGTTGCTGATGCAGGCGTAAAACCCAAACAAACTATTCGAACAAAGTTTCTATTCGTAGAAATGATTATGCGGGGCATAGATTATGTAGAAATATGTGCACTGATGACATATGATATGCCCTTGGTGGACAGAAACCAAAATACTCGCAAAACTAAAAAATCCAAAGCAAAATAGTTGCCAGAAAAGAAAGAAAATAGTTCAAAGAAATCAAATGGTTCAAAGCAGAAATAGTAGTCTGATGCAGAAATGATAGGCTGATGCAGAAATGCTAGTCTGGTTAATGTGGTCCAAAGCATGCCAAGGCAATACTAATAATAGGGATCTAGTAGGAATGTTGTGTTCACTCCCGAACATTTATGTTTCAGATCAAGGTTAATTCACACGAACGCTGCCTTACAGAGGTTATGCCTGAGTGCAATCTTCTTCTTCCTGCTCTCTGTTGCTGATAGAACATTTAAACAGGTGAGATAGAACATTTAAACAGGTGAGATAGAACATTTAAACAGGTGAGCTAGAACATTTAAACAGGTGATATAGAACATTTAAACAGGTGATATAGAACATTTAAACAGGTGATATAGAACATTTAAACAGGTTATATAGAACATTTAAACATGCGAAATAGAACGTTTGAACCGGCAAGAGAGAACATTTAAACTGATGAGATGGAACATTTAAACATGTGAAATAGAACATTTAAACAGGTGAGATGGAACATTTAGACAGTTGAAATAGAACATTTAAACTGATGAGATAGAATATTTAAATAGGTCAGATAGAACTTTCAAACAGGGGGAGAGAACATTGAAACTTGTGAAATAGAACATTCAAATAGGTCTGTAAAATTATTGTGTAAATGGTTAAACTACTGTTTGTGAAGTTATTGTTGAATTTGCTTATTTTGCTGTTTTCAGAGGTTATTATATGCCAAACACTTCTGTTACCTTACATCATCACGACGAGCTCGCAAATTTGACCTGCCACATTTGAGATTAAACAAAGTGCGAAATATCAGAACATGGCTTTCTCTTAGATCCTATCTGAAGGTAAGGACAGAACATAGCTGTGTCTTAGATCCTATCTGAAGGTAAGGACAGAACATAGCTGTCTCTTAGATCCTATCTGAAGGTAAGGACAGAACATAGCTGTGTCTTAGATCCTATCTGAAGGTAAGGACAGAACATAGCTGTCTCTTAGATCCTATCTGAAGGTAAGGACAGAACATAGCTGTGTCTTAGATCCTATCTGAAGGTAAGGACAGAACATAGCTGTGTCTTAGATCCTATCTGAAGGTAAGGACAGAGCATAGCTGTCTCTTAGATCCTATCTGAAGGTAAGGACAGAACATAGCTGTCTCTTAGATCCTATCTGAAGGTAAGGACAGAACATAGCTGTCTCTTAGATCCTATCTGAAGGTAAGGACAGAACATAGCTGTCTCTTAGATCATATCTGAAGGTAAGGACATCACATGACTGTCTCTTAGATCCTATCTGAAGGTAAGGACATCACATGACTGTCTCTTAGATCCTATCTGAAGGTAAGGACATAACATAGCTGTCTCTTAGATCCTATCTGAAGGTAAGGACAGCACATGACTGTCTCTTAGATCCTATCTGAAGGTAAGGACAGAACATAGCTGTCTCTTAGATCCTATCTGAAGGTAAGGACAGCACATGACTATCTCTTAAGATGCCCTAATTGCCCACCAATATGTTTCTATGCCCTGTTTGCCCACCAATATGTTTCTATGCCCTGTTTGCCCACCAATATGTTTCTATGCCCTATTTGCCCACCAATATGTTTCTATGCCCTATTTGCCCACCAATATGTTTCTATACCTTGTTTGCCCACCAATATGTTTCTATGCCCTATTTGCCCACCAATATGTTTCTATGCCCTATTTGCCCACCAATATGTTTCTATACCCTGTTTGCCCACCAATATGTTTCTATACCCTGTTTGCCCACCAATATGTTTCTATGCCCTGTTTGCCCACCAATATGTTTCTATGCCCTGTTTGCCCACCAATATGTTTCTATACCCTGTTTGCCCACCAATATGTTTCTATGCCCTATTTGCCCACCAATATGTTTCTATGCCCTATTTGCCCACCAATATGTTTCTATGCCCTATTTGCCCACCAATATGTTTCTATGCCCTATTTGCCCACCAATATGTTTCTATGCCCTATTTGCCCACCAATATGTTTCTATGCCCTATTTGCCCACCAATATGTTTCTATGCCCTGTTTGCCCACCAATATGTTTCTATACCCTGTTTGCCCACCAATATGTTTCTATGCCCTATTTGCCCACCAATATGTTTCTATACCCTGTTTGCCCACCAATATGTTTCTATGCCCTGTTTGCCCACCAATATGTTTCTATACCCTATTTGCCCACCAATATGTTTCTATACCCTGTTTGCCCACCAATATGTTTCTATACCCTGTTTGCCCAATTGGTATTTAAACTGTTGGGGAAAAAGCGATCTGCTGTTATATAAACATATAATAGCTATATAGAATGGCATGCAATGTAGTACACAGATCTCTTGTTTACCTGACACCTTTAGGTAAACCAAAATCTACTTATTTTGTAATGCCTTACTGACCTGTCTTTGAAGTTATGATTATATATGATTATCACATGTCCGGAAAATTATATAGTTATGTTTGTTTCAGAAACGAGGTCCTCAACGGTCTGTAGACGTCATTGTATCGTCAGCATTTCTACTGACCCTCAGTATGTTGATATTGATGTGTTTACAGGTAGGTTTACGATCAGTATGTTGATATGTTTACGGGTAGGTTTACGATCAGTATGTTGATATTGATGTGTTTACAGGTAGGTTTATGATCAGTATGTTCATGTGTTTACGGGTAGGTTTACGATCAGTATGTTGATGTGTTTACGGGTAGGTTTACGATCAGTATGTTGATGTGTTTACAGTAGGTTTATGATCATATGTTGATGTGTTTACAGGTAGGTTTATGATCAATATGTTGATGTGTTTACAGGTAGGTTTACGATCAGTATGTTCATGTGTTTACGGGTAGGTTTACGATCAGTATGTTGATGTGTTTACAGGTAGGTTTACGATCAGTATGTTCATGTGTTTACAGGTAGGTTTACGATCAATATGTTGATGTGTTTACAGGTAGGTTTACGATCAGTATGTTCATGTGTTTACAGGTAGGTTTACGATCAGTATGTTGATATTGATGTGTTTACAGGTAGGTTTACGATCAGTATGTTGATATTGATGTGTTTACAGGTAGGTTTACGATCAGTATGTTGATATTGATGTGTTTACAGGTAGGTTTACGATCAGTATGTTGATATTGATGTGTTTACAGGTAGGTTTACGATCAGTATGTTCATGTGTTTACGGGTAGGTTTACGATCAGTATGTTCATGTGTTTACGGGTAGGTTTACGATCAGTATGTTCATGTGTTTATGGGTAGGTTTACGATCAGTATGTTCATGTGTTTACGGGTAGGTTTACGATCAGTATGTTCATGTGTTTACGGGTAGGTTTACGATCAGTATGTTGATATTGATGTGTTTACAGGTAGGTTTACTATCAGTATGTTGATGTGTTTACAGGTAGGTTTACGATCAGTATGTTGATATTGATGTGTTTACAGGTAGGTTTACGATCAGTATGTTCATGTGTTTACGGGTAGGTTTACGATCAATATGTTGATGTGTTTACAGGTAGGTTTACGATCAGTATGTTCATGTGTTTACAGGTAGGTTTACGATCAGTATGTTGATTTGTGTGTTTACAGGTAGGTTTACGATCAGTATGTTGATATTGATGTGTTTACAGGTAGGTTTACGATCAGTATGTTGATATTGGTGTGTTTACAGGTAGGTTTACGATCAGTATGTTGATGTGTTTACAGGTAGGTTTACGATCAGTATGTTGATATTGATGTGTTTACAGGTAGGTTTACGATCAGTATGTTCATGTGTTTACGGGTAGGTTTACGATCAGTATGTTCATGTGTTTACGGGTAGGTTTACGATCAGTATGTTCATGTGTTTACGGGTAGGTTTACGATCAGTATGTTGATATTGATGTGTTTACAGGTAGGTTTACAATCAGTATGTTGATATTGATGTGTTTACAGGTAGGTTTACGATCAGTATGTTCATGTGTTTACAGGTAGGTTTACGATCAGTATGTTGATGTGTTTACAGGTAGGTTTACGATCAGTATGTTGATATTGATGTGTTTACAGGTAGGTTTACGATCAGTATGTTGATGTGTTTACAGGTAGTTTATGTTGTTGCAACTCTAAACCCCAAAACAAAACTAAAATATTGATGTGTGAACTTTACCCTTGATTTAGAACTTTACTCTGATTTAGAACTTTACTCTTGATTTAGAACTTTACTCTTGATTTAGAACGTTACTCTAGATTTAGAACTTTATCCTTGATTTAGAACTTTACCCTCGATTTAGAACTACTCGGATTTAGAACTTTACTCTTGATTTAGAACTTTACTCTTGATTTAGAACTTTGCCCCTGATATAGAACTTTACTCTTGATTTAGAACTTTACTCTTGATTTAGAACTTTACCCTTGATTTAGAACATTACTATTGATTTAGAACTTTACTCTTGATTTAGCTGCTACGAGATGCAGAAACATACCTCAACTATCTTGTTAACTGGGAACTACTTCTTTGGTGTATGGCGCTAGGCGTATACCTACTGCGCTTCATGACGCTCGGACTACGCATCAACAAGAAGTACCGTAACCTGTCAGTCCTGATCACGGAGCAGATCAACCTCTACCTACAGATGGAACAGAAACCGCACAAGAAAGAGGAGCTCATGGTCGCTAATAACGTCCTTAAGTTGGCTGAAAGTCTCTTGAAGGTATTCTGTTTATTTTTTGTTTGTTTAGGCCAGAAAACACTAAAATATTAGTAGCACGTAGATGCCTTTTCCGTATAATGTTCTTGGTACATGTATATACAAATTTATTTTAGCTCGATTGTTTTTACAACATTCACTCTCGAGACATCATTTCTGATGGAATTCATCGCCATGAGGAGGAAAGAAGAGGCTGTGTGGATTTGAGTGTCTTGCCATGAGGAGGCAAGAAGAGGCTGTGTGGATTTGAGTGTCTTGCCGTGAGGAGGCAAGAAGAGGCTGTGTGGATTTGAGTGTCTTGCCGTGAGGAGGCAAGAAAAGGCTGTGTGGATTTGAGTGTCTTGCCGTGAGGAGGAAAGAAGAGGCTGTGTGGATTTGAGTGTCTTGCCGTGAGGAGGAAAGAAGAGGATATGTGGATTTGAGTGTCTTGCCATGAGGAGGAAATAAGAAGCCATGTGGATTTTAGTGTCTTGCCATGAGGAAGAAGAGGCTATGTGGATTTGAGTGTCTTGCCATGAGGAGGAAATAAGAGGCCATGTGGATTTTAGTGTCTTGCCATGAGGAAGAAAGAAGAGGATATGTGGATTTGAGTGTCTGGCCATGAGGAGGAAAGAAGAGGCTATGTGGATTTGAGTGTCTTGCCATGAGGAGGAAAGAATAGGCTATGTGGATTTGAGTGTCTTGCCATGAGGAGGCAAGAAGAGACTATGTGGATTTGAGTGTCTTGCCATGAGGAGGCAAGAATAGGCTATGTGGATTTGAGTGTCTTGCCATGAGGAGGAAAGAGATACTATGTGGATTTGAGTGTCTTGCCATGAGGAGGCAAGATAGGCTATGTGGATTTGAGTGTCTTGCCATGAGGAGAAGAAGATACTATGTGGATTTGAGTGTCTTGCCATGAGGAGGCAAGAAGATACTATGTGGATTTGAGTGTCTTGCCATGGGGCAAGAATATACTATGTGGATTTGAGTGTCTTGCCATGAGGAGGCAAGAATAGGCTATGTGGATTTGAGTGTCTTGCCATGAGGAGGCAAGAATAGGCTATGTGGATTTGAGTGTCTTGCCATGAGGAGGCAAGAAGAGACTATGTGGATTTGAGTGTCTTGCCATGAGGAGGAAAGAATAGGCTATGTGGAGTTGAGTGTCTTGCCATGAGGAGGAAAGAAGAGACTATGTGGATTTGAGTGTCTTGCCATGAGGAGGCAAGAAGAGACTATGTGGATTTGAGTGTCTTGCCATGAGGAGGAAAGAATAGGCTATGTGGATTTGAGTGTCTTGCCATGAGGAGGAAAGAATAGGCTATGTGGATTTGAGTGTCTTGCCATGAGGAGACAAGAGGCTATGTGGATTTGAGTGTCTTGCCATGAGGAGGCAAGAAGAGACTATGTGGATTTGAGTGTCTTGCCATGAGGAGGCAAGAAGAGGCCATGTGGACTTGTGTCTGGTGTACATTTTATCAACCCATCTTATATGTGAGTGCATGCCAAACCCCACAGATTTCAGGACCAGAGTAGGGGCATTGTGGGGAACTCAGATTGCATTATAGCCGAGTATGGACGTTGTAGTCTTTCAGTCTACTAGTGCTGTGAAAATGTTAAAACAGGATGTAGTTGATAGAATTATTTTCACAATGAACATACATGTATATAAATTTGTATCAATTGACACCGGCTAGTGAAGATGTATTTGCAGTATTAATTGAGAGTGGTCCGCCTCCGTGGTCGAGTGGTTACGGTCGCTGACTTATATACCACTGTAACCTATCATCACTGATGGTCACGGGTTCAAGCCCCGATCAGGTCGTGTCTCATTTATATGAAAAAGTTGGCAGTTTCTTACGGAGGTTGGTGCACCCAAGTACTGGTTAACCGTTGGAGCCTGCCCAGGAAAGGTGTTGTTAGGTAAACTGCCCACCGGCGATATAGCCCAAAATGGTGCTGATGCAGGCGTAAAACCCGAAAGATAACATAACATAATTGAGTGATATTTTAACCCTTTCAACACCACAGACCTCTAAATAGGCTTACAAAAAGTGTAGATCCAGATGAGCCGGCTCGTGACGAGCCGTCTCATCAGGATCTGCACTTTTTGCCAGTGATATGACTATTTTTAGACATAATTACCCATTTTGATAAATGAACTTGTCCAAATGTGATTTTCTGATTCATTTATTGGTTTATGAATATCATGGACCATTCCATGTGAGTTACTTGGTGTTGAATGGGTTAAGCCACACCATTGTTTGAAACCGGGATCATAACTGTAACACTCATCATCCATGTTGGTTTTATCTTGCCTGTATGTCAATTTAATTCAAACTTTATGACCACTGTTGTGCTGTGTGTATTTTCAGGAGTTAGAGAGCCCGTTCAAGATCTCTGGTATCTCAGCCAATCCGCTCATCTTGAACGTGACCAAGGTGGTTGTCTTGTCAGCCTTCTCAGCCGTGCTCACCGAACTCCTCGGATTTAAGCTCAAGTTATATAAAATTAAGCTTAGAGCTTGAATCAGTTGACATCTTTGGACTGAAGCTCAATTTTTGTGAAATTAAGCTCACAAGCTTGATTCAGTTAACCTCATTGTATTCAAACACAATTTGTGTCAAATTTTAGATGTAAGCTCAAGTTATATGAAATGTAACTTAGAGATTGACCAACCATTCTCCTAGGATCTTATCTCAAGCGATTCCAAGTAATGCTCAGAACTTTATTCAGCTGATCTCCTTTCCTGTAAATTTAAGCTCAATTTATTTCAAATTAAGCTCAGAGCTTGATTCAACTGAACTCCTCAAATTTAAGCTCAAGTTATATCAAATAAAGCTCAGGTGTAAACAACTGATCTCCAAATCTCTAATCTGGAATAAAATAAAGCTCAGAACTTGATTCTATTTCTGTAAATTTAAGCTCAAGTTATATAAAATAAAGCTTAGAGCTTAATTCTACTGAACTAATCAGATCTAAGCTCATGTTATATAAATCCTAAGCTCAGAGCTTTAACCAACTGTTAACTTGATTCAGCTGAACTCTTTCTGTGGATTTAAGCTCAAGTTATATATATATAACGTTAGAGCTTAATTCTGCTACTCTGATCTCTAACCAACTCATCTCTTAGGCTCTAAGCTCAAGTTATACAAAATTAAATACAGATCATGAATCAACTGAACACTTTCGATTCAAGCTCCACGGTATTAAATATTGACTCTGAGCTTGATCCAAATGATCTCCAGGACTTTAAGCTCAAGGTGTACAGAATAAAGCTCAAAGCTTGAAACATCAGAACTCCTTGGATATGTGCACAAGTTATACAGAATCATCAATAGACAAAACCAATAGTAGCCTTAAAGTGACCTTTGGTCACTGATTTATAGTGCCTTCTGTCAGGCAGGCCTGTATTAACTGGAAACAGACACAAAACCAATAGTCTCTGCTCTATAATCTTGTTAACTATCATATGATCACATTCCAAATGTTTGGGTGTAAATATGCTGTGCATATAGTACTACCATATATATAACCATTATTATTTTCAGCAGAAATATTTTCCTCAAAGATAGACGTAGGTTATGACACTTGAAGAGATTTTATCCCTTAGTATGTTTAACATAACTAAAGTTGCTTTTGCAAAACAGCATAGAGCCAGATCCGACCGTGCACGGAATATGCTGTCTGATCAGGCTCTATGCTGTTTGCTATTCAGATAGTGGAGCTAAAATATTTGTCTGATTAGCAAACAACATAGGCTGTAATACCTTGTCTGATCAGGATCTATGTTTCTTGCACATCCCTTCCAATTTATTCAGTTCAGAGCACAATATTCTACATTAAATTATTACATGCATCTATATGACCTTTTATGGTTCAAACTTATTGTACTACTCGGCCATAAGTGGAATTTCAAAATGCCTAAAATACAGCGCTTGAATTTCTGAGACAATAATTAACAAATCATTAAACTGATATTGTTTGTGAATTCATATGAATTATAGTCCAATAAACATTGTTTTAGCTAGTAGCATGTTACTTTTAACCCTTTGAATGCTAGCGGATCATAAAATAACTTTTGCAAACAGTATAGAGCCTGATCAGGCTGTTTGCTATTCAGATAGTGGAGCTAAAATATTTGGCTGAATAGCAAAGAATATAGATCTTGATCAGACGCTACGCCATGGCTGATCTATGTTGTTTGCAAATGTGATTTTATTAACTCAGCAGGCAAAGGGTTAAATTTTCATGAATCAAAAATGAAGAGCGTGAATATTTTACTCAAGGGAGGTCTTAGGTATATCATGTTAATTGATGAGCAGGAGGGCAAGGATGCTTGATTACAAGTCACCCTCGAGACTCGCGGTCTGCTACCAATAGTACCTTGGTGGGTTTAAGTAAGGTGTTTAAGCCTTATTTAGATTAAGAATATGATTCTTCGTATCTGGTCCTTCCTGTGGGAGGAAACACTACCTACCAGGGAAACCTACCTGTCTGATAGTGCGACCCCCGTACCATCTTGCATACCCCCAGGTTGTGGATCCTGTGGGGGGAAACACTACCTACCAGGGAAACCTACCTGTCTGATAGTGCGACCCCCGTACCATCTTGCATACCCCCAGGTTGTGGATCCTGTGGGAGGAAACACTACCTACCAGGGAAACCTACCTGTCTGATAGTGCGACCCCCGTACCATCTTGCATACCCCCAGGTTGTGGATCCTGTGGGGGGAAACACTACCTACCAGGGAAACCTACCTGTCTGATAGTGTGACCACCGTACCATCTTGCATACCCCCAGGTTGTGGATCCTGTGGGGGGAAACACTACCTACCAGGGGAAACCTACCTGTCTGATAGTGTGACCACCGTACCATCTTGCATACCCCCAGGTTGTGGATCCTGTGGGGGGAAACACTACCTACCAGGGGAAACCTACCTGTCTGATAGTGTGACCCCCGTACCATCTTGCATACCCCCAGGTTGAGGATCAAAGCCAGGGTTGGATTGGTGAGAACCGAGTGCTAACAACTGCGTTAAATGGGCAGCCGATATAACTTGCTATTGATCAACATAAATGGGCAGCCGATATAACTTGCTATTGATCAACATAAATGGGCAGCCGATATAACTTCCTATTGATCAACATAAATGGGCAGCCGATATAACTTCCTATTGATCAACATAAATGGGCAGCCGATATAACTTCCTATTGATCAACATAAATGGGCAGCCGATATAACTTGCTATTGATCAACATAAATGGGCAGCCAATATAACTTGCTATCAACATAAATGGGCAGCCCATATAACTTGCTATTGATCAACATAAATGGGGTGTATAGATATATTTAGACATCCATGACCAAGTTATTAAACTTGAACAATGTTTATATATGATTCCATTGTTGTTGTATTTTGCTTTGACATACAAAATGCTTGTTTATTTAAAAGTTTATTTCTATTGTTTTGTGTGTATGGGTAATTGTCATAGATGGTATTTAATATCGTGCATTGTTTGAGCTCGTGCGAGCGGGTCTTGCAGATTTATTACATGTAGTATATGGTGATTATCCATCTTTCATCCACAATCTGAAACAATCAAACTTGGTATGAAATATCCTGTTCAAATTAGGTCAGTATGTCAATGAATTAAAGGACATGTGTTATTTAAATCGTCTGGAATAATTGTATTAGATGCTTCCTTGGACTCCGACGCAATAACGAATTGGGTCAAAAATGTATCGATGCTATTTATGAAAGAAACGGGCTGAATTTTCAATTTACCCGAATATAGCGGATTAGCTGTAGGGGTGGGGAGGGTAGCCGAGACATATTATAAGTTGGTTTGTATATTGATCACTATAATTGACCTTTCTGCAGACGCTACTTAGGCACGCCCCCCCATAGTTGCAGGTGTTCGCTGTAACCACGCGAGACAAGCTATCTAACAAAATGGCGTCTAACACAGACCTGCATCGAGTTGATCTAGATAAAATTCCGTCGAATTTCTCGGTTTTATTTCACCTAGATAAGAATATCTCGTTGAAAGCAAGACAGCAAGGGTTTAGGTTCTTCAGTGAAGGTTATTTCTCTAAAGTACATATATATTTAACGGATGAGGACGTGTTAAGTGTTCGTGGAAAATGCTTGGAAACCAGCAACATATTTAAGTTAATCATTGAGAAAAACTGCATTTTTCCGTCTTGAGAGACTCGACCCTATGCCTCCTAGAAGACTCGAACATTAGGCCCATAAACTGAACACCAGTACGTTCACTGAGCTAATATGGGAATCCCACAGCTCTGCACATGCATGGGTACTATTACTACTATCTGGTCCCTAGTCCACCATACACGACAATATGTATGAACCACGTGTATAATTTTAATCACCATTACACTCACATATCTCTTGTGAACAGTAGATCTATAAATGCAGAATATATTTTTTGAAATATTTTATTATGTATAAATAAATTAATTTCAACTTACTTTTGTGCAAATATATCTGTTTGCATTAATTTTGGATGTATTCAGCTGGTCGTTTGGTCGTCCACACAACTTGATCCACCTTAGACATTTTTCAAGATTTGTCTTAGGTTTTGGAAATGGCACGGATTTAACATCGCCTATCAATCGATCTGGATATCTACTATCACTGTCACACAGCCCGTAACTACATCTTTTCACCATTGTCAATGACAGACAGCATTAATTAATTGCAATTAATTTGTAATTAATTTTCAAAAAATAATTTCAGATCACGATCACTCGTTATCAGATTTGATTAAAATTTTACTAAATAACTCGTTTGTCTGACAGAACGATAAAACAATGACTCGGTGTAGTAATCAATACTATAATTATGTGCACACATTTTATAATTGACCAATTAGCACAATCAGTGCTAAATTCCGATGTGCAATACTTTGATCTTGATAATAGCAGTATCGGGATATTGTAAGTCGGCGGTCTCTGTGATGTACCGGTAGTCGGTAAGTTGTTGATTACTCCCAATAAACAGTGTGACACGCTTAAATTTGATTGCTGTGTTTTTAAAGCAGCTGTCTGGTATTTTGTGGTTCATATACACACTTTCAGATTTGTCCAAGGATTTTGAAATGGGTTGAATTTAACGTCGATCACCAGGATATCGACTAATTTAGTACTATAACTAACCCACACACCAAAGCTACACATTTTCAACATCATTAAAACAATTTTAAACCCGTATTTTCGATCAAATTCACGCCTTTTCAAATGTGTCTACTCGTTACTAGTTTGTCTAATATGCATTGTTTGTCTAAAAGATGGCGGCGATAAACTGTTGCCGGGGGTGCGATGCGATTTGCTAACGCCAGCCGTCAATCAAAATCGGCAGAAAGGTCAATTGGTTAGTACAATAGCCATCCACTAACCTATAACTATTACTTCCTTCATATCAGAAATGTGAAATGACATTTATTAGCAGTTTTGCAAGCTTTCTGAGTTGTGGATTGTATGTTTATCATTTGGTTTAAAACATTAATTGCTTAGTCATTATTGGATACTCTTCAATACAAGTGTCCTTGGCTTCTTATAAGGTCAAGGTTATATATATTTTGCAACAATCAGTTGTCTGAACTTCATGAAACTAAGCAATCAATCATTGTCGGATAATCTCTCTATATATATCCCTCCCTCATGGTCAATGTTTTATATATATATATATCTCCCTCATGGTCAATGTTTTATATATATATATCTCCCTCATGGTCAATGTTTTATATATATATATCTCCCTCATGGTCAATGTTTTATATATATATCTCTCTCCCACTATGCTCGGAACTGCCTGAAACAGTGACTCATTATAGAATAATAAAGAAGAGTTCATCACAATATTGGTGTATTTTGTTCAAATTAGATTTGCTCCATCAATATGTGCTGCATATCTAAATGAATTTAAGAGGTTAGATTCATGTTGATGTCGCACATGTTCATTTCAAGACTATGTCATTAAAATAGTCATGATTTGTTTGTCTTCCGACTCAAGAATGTATAATGATTAAATCTAGTTGGAAAAGATGAATCATGCTAAAATATCATGACCCCCATTTGCAGCGCCTGATAAATCCTGCTGGTGTGAAGCTTATCTGTACTTACTCGATCCAAATATGCACCGGCTTACTCAGCTGGGTGGCCTTGGGCCAATGTAGCCCCTGTTTTTTGTGGTATAATTTTGCTTTATTTATTCATTATTTCTGTCAATCTGTCAATTTTGTGACCAGTAAAGTTATACACAAATTGTTGTATGATGAAAAGGGTGTACATACACAATTCATATGAACAAATTATGTGGGTGCAAATCTGGAACCTCCCAAATTTTGGGAGTGTACTTTTAACCTTTGGACCGTTATACACGAGGGCTTAAGCATATACGTACCTGTCTTAAGCATATACGTACCCGTCTTAAGCATATACATACCTGTCTTAAGTGGCTGCTTAGCACAGGTGGCAAATGTTGGCTGCTTAATGAAAGTGACCACTAACACAGGTTTGAGGTTTACGTTATTCAAGGGAGCAGTTTACGGTACATGCTCTATATGTTCCCATATCACCCTCTACCTCTCTTATTATATAATAACTATAGATACAACGGTTGATTGATTTTCCACAACTTATCATTTGTGTTGTTTTCTTTCCTAAGTTTTACATGTTACTATATTGATGTTGTACCTATACTCTATAAAGTTTATCATTGTTAAACTACAGGTTTTGTTGTGAATGTCTAGTAAATACACAGACTAATTTTGTCTTGTGATTTCAAACTCCTGCCGTTGCACGATTCCCGAGTCGCCACGTCCGCATTTGGCAAACCTTTTATTTTCTCCAGTTGAAACCTGACAAGTTTACACATCAATAAATAATGGTTAAGTGACTACAATATATCTCTGAGGATCATGTAAATCAATGAAATATATCTAATATTAATGCTTTAAACTTTCGGTGTACAATTTGTAAGAGAATTATGAGCCCCGGGGGCGAGTGTACAATGGAAGAGGTCAATCATTTTACAATCCTGGTATTACCATAATGATCAAGGTTATTTGTGTTACCATAATGATCAAGGTTATTTGTGTTACCATAATGATCAAGGTTATTTGTGTTTATCGAGTGATCAATGAAATTTGTATCTCCACGAGTGGTGTCACGAGATGAAATACTTTTATCATGCGTAATAATGGTCAAAAATGGCCTAATAACCTCATACGGTAATGATATTAGCTAATCTTCCCTCTATAAAGCTTATTTTTTTATCAGAAGACCCTGTCTTGTATATTTTCTCCAACTCGCCTAATAAATTAAAATATTCTCCAACTCGCCTAATAAATTAAAATAAAACTAAAGTAACCTACACTTTTTCTTTTATGATTTCCAAATTTTTTTTTTTTTAACGAGCCTCATTTCATCACAATACACCACCGCACAAGCACATATGTGTGAACGTCCATAATAAGAAATAGTTCTGTTATAATTTTCAAGTTTGCTGTAAAAACTAAAACCAACAGATAAAAACAAATTCATTAGAACATATTAACAATTCATGATTGTCAGAACATAACTAAGATAAGAAACAGAGGAAATGCCATCATTAAGTTAAGTACAGTGTACCTGGTATGTGAATATTGCATACATTTTTCTGTAAACAAGCTCCATGTGTGATACAGCATGTGTTAAACAAGCTCCATGTGTGATACAGCACGTGTTAAACAAGCTCCATGTGTGATACAGCACGTGTTAAACAAGCTCCATGTGTGATACAGCATGTGTTAAACAAGCTCCATGTGTGATACAGCACGTGTTAAACAAGCTCCATGTGTGATACAGCACGTGTTAAACAAGCTCCATGTGTGATACAGCACGTGTTAAACAAGCTCCATGTGTGATACAGCATGTGTTAAACAAGCTCCATGTGTGATACAGCACGTGTTAAACAAGCTCCATGTGTTAAACAAGCTCCATGTGTGATACAGCACGTGTTAAACAAGCTCCATGTGTGATACAGCACGTGTTAAACAAGCTCCATGTGTGATACAGCACGTGTTAAACAAGCTCCATGTGTGATACAGCATGTGTTAAACAAGCTCCATGTGTGATACAGCACATGTTAAACAAGCTGCATGTGTGATACAGCACGTGTTAAACAAGCTCCATGTGTGATACAGCATGTATTAAACAAGCTCCATGTGTGATACAGCATGTGTTAAACAAGCTCCATGTGTTAAACAAGCTCCATGTGTGATACAGCACGTGTTAAACAAGCTCCATGTGTGATACAGCACGTGTTAAACAAGCTCCATGTGTGATACAGCACGTGTTAAACAAGCTCCATGTGTGATACAGCATGTGTTAAACAAGCTCCATGTGTGATACAGCACGTGTTAAACAAGCTCCATGTGTGATACAGCATGTGTTAAACAAGCTCCATGTGTTAAACAAGCTCCATGTGTGATACAGCTCATGTGTTAAACAAGCTCCATGTGTGATACAGCACGTGTTAAACAAGCTCCATGTGTGATACAGCACATGTTAAACAAGCTCCATGTGTTAAACAAGCTCCATGTGTGATACAGCACGTGTTAAACAAGCTCCATGTGTGATACAGCATGTGTTAAACAAGCTCCATGTGTGATACAGCATGTGTTAAACAAGCTCCATGTGTGATACAGCACGTGTTAAACAAGCTCCATGTGTGATACAGCACGTGTTAAACAAGCTCCATGTGTGATACAGCATGTGTTAAACAAGCTCCATGTGTGATACAGCACGTGTTAAACAAGCTCCATGTGTGATACAGCATGTGTTAAACAAGCTCCATGTGTGATACAGCATGTGTTAAACAAGCTCCATGTGTTAAACAAGCTCCATGTGTGATACAGCATGTGTGATACAGCACATGTTAAACAAGCTCCATGTGTGATACAGCATGTGTTAAACAAGCTCCATGTGTGATACAGCATGTGTTAAACAAGCTCCATGTGTTAAACAAGCTCCATGTGTGATACAGCTCATGTGTTAAACAAGCTCCATGTGTGATACAGCACGTGTTAAACAAGCTCCATGTGTGATACAGCACGTGTTAAACAAGCTCCATGTGTGATACAGCATGTGTTAAACAAGCTCCATGTGTGATACAGCCATGTGTTAAACAAGCTCCATGTGTGATACAGCACGTGTTAAACAAGCTCCATGTGTGATACAGCATGTGTTAAACAAGCTCCATGTGTGATACAGCACGTGTTAAACAAGCTCCATGTGTGATACAGCATGTGTTAAACAAGCTCCATGTGTGATACAGCATGTGTTAAACAAGCTCCATGTGTGATACAGCACGTGTTAAACAAGCTCCATGTGTGATACAGCACGTGTTAAACAAGCTCCATGTGTTAAACAAGCTCCATGTGTGATACAGCATGTGTTAAACAAGCTCCATGTGTGATACAGCATGTGTTAAACAAGCTCCATGTGTGATACAGCACGTGTTAAACAAGCTCCATGTGTGATACAGCACATGTTAAACAAGCTCCATGTGTGATACAGCACGTGTTAAACAAGCTCCATGTGTGATACAGCATGTGTTAAACAAGCTCCATGTGTGATACAGCATGTGTTAAACAAGCTCCATGTGTGATACAGCACGTGTTAAACAAGCTCCATGTGTGATACAGCACGTGTTAAACAAGCTCCATGTGTGATACAGCACGTGTTAAACAAGCTCCATGTGTGATACAGCACGTGTTAAACAAGCTCCATGTGTGATACAGCACGTGTTAAACAAGCTCCATGTGTGATACAGCACGTGTTAAACAAGCTCCATGTGTGATACAGCATGTGTTAAACAAGCTCCATGTGTGATACAGCATGTGTTAAACAAGCTCCATGTGTGATACAGCATGTGTTAAACAAGCTCCATGTGTGATACAGCACATGTTAAACAAGCTCCATGTGTTAAACAAGCTCCATGTGTGATACAGCATGTGTGATACAGCATGTGTTAAACAAGCTCCATGTGTTAAACAAGCTCCATGTGTGATACAGCACGTGTTAAACAAGCTCCATGTGTGATACAGCATGTGTTAAACAAGCTCCATGTGTGATACAGCACGTGTTAAACAAGCTCCATGTGTGATACAGCATGTGTTAAACAAGCTCCATGTGTGATACAGCATGTGTTAAACAAGCTCCATGTGTGATACAGCACGTGTTAAACAAGCTCCATGTGTGATACAGCACGTGTTAAACAAGCTCCATGTGTGATACAGCACGTGTTAAACAAGCTCCATGTGTGATACAGCATGTGTTAAACAAGCTCCATGTGTGATACAGCATGTGTTAAACAAGCTCCATGTGTGATACAGCACGTGTTAAACAAGCTCCATGTGTGATACAGCATGTGTTAAACAAGCTCCATGTGTGATACAGCATGTGTTAAACAAGCTCCATGTGTGATACAGCACGTGTTAAACAAGCTCCATGTGTGATACAGCACGTGTTAAACAAGCTCCATGTGTGATACAGCACGTGTTAAACAAGCTCCATGTGTGATACAGCACATGTTAAACAAGCTGCATGTGTGATACAGCACGTGTTAAACAAGCTCCATGTGTGATACAGCATGTATTAAACAAGCTCCATGTGTGATACAGCATGTGTTAAACAAGCTCCATGTGTTAAACAAGCTCCATGTGTGATACAGCACGTGTTAAACAAGCTCCATGTGTGATACAGCACATGTTAAACAAGCTCCATGTGTTAAACAAGCTCCATGTGTGATACAGCACGTGTTAAACAAGCTCCATGTGTGATACAGCACGTGTTAAACAAGCTCCATGTGTGATACAGCATGTGTTAAACAAGCTCCATGTGTGATACAGCATGTGTTAAACAAGCTCCATGTGTGATACAGCACATGTTAAACAAGCTCCATGTGTGATACAGCACATGTTAAACAAGCTCCATGTGTGATACAGCATGTGTTAAACAAGCTCCATGTGTGATACAGCATGTGTTAAACAAGCTCCATGTGTGATACAGCACGTGTTAAACAAGCTCCATGTGTGATACAGCATGTGTTAAACAAGCTCCATGTGTGATACAGCATGTGTTAAACAAGCTCCATGTGTGATACAGCATGTGTTAAACAAGCTCCATGTGTGATACAGCACGTGTTAAACAAGCTCCATGTGTGATACAGCACGTGTTAAACAAGCTCCATGTGTGATACAGCATGTGTTAAACAAGCTCCATGTGTGATACAGCACGTGTTAAACAAGCTCCATGTGTGATACAGCATGTGTTAAACAAGCTCCATGTGTGATACAGCACGTGTTAAACAAGCTCCATGTGTGATACAGCACGTGTTAAACAAGCTCCATGTGTGATACAGCATGTGTTAAACAAGCTCCATGTGTGATACAGCACGTGTTAAACAAGCTCCATGTGTGATACAGCATGTGTTAAACAAGCTCCATGTGTGATACAGCACGTGTTAAACAAGCTCCATGTGTGATACAGCATGTGTTAAACAAGCTCCATGTGTGATACAGCATGTGTTAAACAAGCTCCATGTGTGATACAGCATGTGTTAAACAAGCTCCATGTGTGATACAGCACGTGTTAAACAAGCTCCATGTGTGATACAGCCATGTTAAACAAGCTCCATGTGTGATACAGCATGTGTTAAACAAGCTCCATGTGTGATACAGCATGTGTTAAACAAGCTCCATGTGTGATACAGCACGTGTTAAACAAGCTCCATGTGTGATACAGCATGTGTTAAACAAGCTCCATGTGTGATACAGCATGTGTTAAACAAGCTCCATGTGTGATACAGCATGTGTTAAACAAGCTCCATGTGTGATACAGCACGTGTTAAACAAGCTCCATGTGTGATACAGCACGTGTTAAACAAGCTCCATGTGTTAAACAAGCTCCATGTGTGATACAGCACGTGTTAAACAAGCTCCATGTGTGATACAGCACGTGTTAAACAAGCTCCATGTGTGATACAGCATGTGTTAAACAAGCTCCATGTGTGATACAGCATGTGTTAAACAAGCTCCATGTGTGATACAGCACATGTTAAACAAGCTCCATGTGTGATACAGCACATGTTAAACAAGCTCCATGTGTGATACAGCACGTGTTAAACAAGCTCCATGTGTGATACAGCATGTGTTAAACAAGCTCCATGTGTGATACAGCACGTGTTAAACAAGCTCCATGTGTGATACAGCACGTGTTAAACAAGCTCCATGTGTGATACAGCATGTGTTAAACAAGCTCCATGTGTGATACAGCATGTGTTAAACAAGCTCCATGTGTGATACAGCACGTGTTAAACAAGCTCCATGTGTGATACAGCACGTGTTAAACAAGCTCCATGTGTGATACAGCACGTGTTAAACAAGCTCCATGTGTGATACAGCACGTGTTAAACAAGCTCCATGTGTGATACAGCACGTGTTAAACAAGCTCCATGTGTGATACAGCACGTGTTAAACAAGCTCCATGTGTGATACAGCACGTGTTAAACAAGCTCCATGTGTGATACAGCATGTGTTAAACAAGCTCCATGTGTGATACAGCATGTGTTAAACAAGCTCCATGTGTGATACAGCATGTGTTAAACAAGCTCCATGTGTGATACAGCATGTGTTAAACAAGCTCCATGTGTTAAACAAGCTCCATGTGTGATACAGCATGTGTTAAACAAGCTCCATGTGTTAAACAAGCTCCATGTGTGATACAGCACGTGTTAAACAAGCTCCATGTGTTAAACAAGCACCATGTGTGATACAGCACGTGTTAAACAAGCTCCATGTGTGATACAGCACGTGTTAAACAAGCTCCATGTGTGATACAGCACGTGTTAAACAAGCTCCATGTGTGATACAGCATGTGTTAAACAAGCTCCATGTGTGATACAGCACGTGTTAAACAAGCTCCATGTGTGATACAGCATGTGTTAAACAAGCTCCATGTGTTAAACAAGCTCCATGTGTGATACAGCTCCATGTGTTAAACAAGCTCCATGTGTGATACAGCACGTGTTAAACAAGCTCCATGTGTGATACAGCACATGTTAAACAAGCTCCATGTGTTAAACAAGCTCCATGTGTGATACAGCACGTGTTAAACAAGCTCCATGTGTGATACAGCATGTGTTAAACAAGCTCCATGTGTGATACAGCATGTGTTAAACAAGCTCCATGTGTGATACAGCACATGTTAAACAAGCTGCATGTGTGATACAGCACATGTTAAACAAGCTCCATGTGTGATACAGCATGTATTAAACAAGCTCCATGTGTGATACAGCATGTGTTAAACAAGCTCCATGTGTTAAACAAGCTCCATGTGTTAAACAAGCTCCATGTGTTAAACAAGCTCCATGTGTGATACAGCACGTGTTAAACAAGCTCCATGTGTGATACAGCACGTGTTAAACAAGCTCCATGTGTGATACAGCACGTGTTAAACAAGCTCCATGTGTGATACAGCACGTGTTAAACAAGCTCCATGTGTGATACAGCACGTGTTAAACAAGCTCCATGTGTGATACAGCATGTGTTAAACAAGCTCCATGTGTGATACAGCATGTGTTAAACAAGCTCCATGTGTGATACAGCACGTGTTAAACAAGCTCCATGTGTGATACAGCACGTGTTAAACAAGCTCCATGTGTGATACAGCATGTGTTAAACAAGCTCCATGTGTGATACAGCACGTGTTAAACAAGCTCCATGTGTGATACAGCACGTGTTAAACAAGCTCCATGTGTGATACAGCATGTGTTAAACAAGCTCCATGTGTGATACAGCATGTGTTAAACAAGCTCCATGTGTGATACAGCATGTGTTAAACAAGCTCCATGTGTGATACAGCACATGTTAAACAAGCTCCATGTGTTAAACAAGCTCCATGTGTGATACAGCATGTGTGATACAGCACATGTTAAACAAGCTCCATGTGTGATACAGCATGTGTTAAACAAGCTCCATGTGTGATACAGCATGTGTTAAACAAGCTCCATGTGTTAAACAAGCTCCATGTGTGATACAGCACATGTTAAACAAGCTCCATGTGTGATACAGCACGTGTTAAACAAGCTCCATGTGTGATACAGCATGTGTTAAACAAGCTCCATGTGTGATACAGCATGTGTTAAACAAGCTCCATGTGTGATACAGCATGTGTTAAACAAGCTCCATGTGTTATACAGCACATGTGTTAAACAAGCTCCATGTGTGATACAGCACGTGTTAAACAAGCTCCATGTGTGATACAGCACGTGTTAAACAAGCTCCATGTGTGATACAGCATGTGTTAAACAAGCTCCATGTGTGATACAGCATGTGTTAAACAAGCTCCATGTGTGATACAGCATGTGTTAAACAAGCTCCATGTGTGATACAGCACGTGTTAAACAAGCTCCATGTGTGATACAGCACGTGTTAAACAAGCTCCATGTGTTAAACAGCTCCATGTGTTAAACAAGCTCCATGTGTGATACAGCACGTGTTAAACAAGCTCCATGTGTGATACAGCACGTGTTAAACAAGCTCCATGTGTGATACAGCATGTGTTAAACAAGCTCCATGTGTGATACAGCATGTGTTAAACAAGCTCCATGTGTGATACAGCACATGTTAAACAAGCTCCATGTGTGATACAGCACGTGTTAAACAAGCTCCATGTGTGATACAGCACGTGTTAAACAAGCTCCATGTGTGATACAGCATGTGTTAAACAAGCTCCATGTGTGATACAGCATGTGTTAAACAAGCTCCATGTGTGATACAGCATGTGTTAAACAAGCTCCATGTGTGATACAGCACGTGTTAAACAAGCTCCATGTGTGATACAGCACGTGTTAAACAAGCTCCATGTGTGATACAGCATGTGTTAAACAAGCTCCATGTGTGATACAGCATGTGTTAAACAAGCTCCATGTGTGATACAGCATGTGTTAAACAAGCTCCATGTGTGATACAGCATGTGTTAAACAAGCTCCATGTGTGATACAGCATGTGTTAAACAAGCTCCATGTGTGATACAGCACGTGTTAAACAAGCTCCATGTGTGATACAGCATGTGTTAAACAAGCTCCATGTGTGATACAGCATGTGTTAAACAAGCTCCATGTGTGATACAGCACGTGTTAAACAAGCTCCATGTGTGATACAGCACGTGTTAAACAAGCTCCATGTGTGATACAGCACGTGTTAAACAAGCTCCATGTGTGATACAGCACGTGTTAAACAAGCTCCATGTGTGATACAGCACGTGTTAAACAAGCTCCATGTGTGATACAGCACGTGTTAAACAAGCTCCATGTGTGATACAGCACGTGTTAAACAAGCTCCATGTGTGATACAGCACGTGTTAAACAAGCTCCATGTGTGATACAGCATGTGTTAAACAAGCTCCATGTGTGATACAGCACATGTTAAACAAGCTCCATGTGTTAAACAAGCTCCATGTGTGATACAGCACGTGTTAAACAAGCTCCATGTGTGATACAGCATGTGTCCTGAATAAACTGTGTAATAGTTTTACATCATTACTTTCACCAAAGAGTAGAATCCAATAAGAAACAAATGTCACTTCTGGGACATGGCTAACCATTTTTGCAACATCCTACGTTAATTTTGTATCGCGAAGATCGCGAAGAAAAAAACCGTATATTAACACTTGGAATTTTTTTTTTATGTGCTCTACGATTTTATGTCGCATTAAAGGCGATCATATTTATAAAACTTTTGTAGTGTATTTCGGCAGTGGTCTTAATAGTTAACACGTAAATAATAATACTACTGAATGCTGGAATTTATACACGTAAATAATACTACTACTGAATGCTGGAATTTATAAAACAATAAATGTGTATATCCTGTATATACCATATATCAGGTCCCACTATGTGTACCATATATCGGGCCCCACTATGTGTACCATATATCGGGTCCCACTATGTGTACCATATATCAAGTCCCACTATGTGTACCATATATCGGGCCCCACTATGTGTACCATATATCGGGTCCCACTATGTGTACCATATATCAAGTCCCACTATGTGTACCATATATCGGGCCCCACTATGTGTACCATATATCTGGTCTCACTATGTGTACCATATATCGGGCCCCACTATGTGTACCATATATCGGGCCCCACTGTGTACCATATATCGGGCCCCACTATGTGTACCATATATCTGGTCTCACTATGTGTACCATATATCGGGCCCCACTATGTGTACCATATATCGGGTCCCACTATGTGTACCATATATCGGGCCCCACTATGTGTACCATATATCGGGCCCCACTATGTGTACCATATATCGGGTCCCACTATGTGTACCATATATAGGGTCCCACTATGTGTACCATATATCGGGTCCCACTATGTGTACCATATATCGAGCCCCACTATGTGTACCATATATCGGGTCCCACTATGTGTACCATATATCGGGCCCCACTGTGTACCATATATCGGGCCCCACTATGTGTACCATATATCGGGCCCCACTGTGTACCATATATCGGGCCCCACTATGTGTACCATATATCGGGCCCCACTATGTGTACCATATATCGGGCCCCACTATGTGTACCATATATCGGGCCCCACTATGTGTACCATATATCGGGCCCCACTATGTGTACCATATATCGGGCCCCACTATGTGTCCATATATCGGGCCCCACTATGTGTACCATATATCGGGCCCACTGTGTACCATATATCGGGCCCCCTATGTGTACCATATATCGGGCCCCACTATGTGTACCATATATCGGGTCCCACTATGTGTACCATATATCGGGTCCCACTATGTGTACCATATATCAAGTCCCACTATGTGTACAGTATATAGAGTCCCACTTTGTGTACCATATATCGGGTCCCACTATGTGTACCATATATCGGGTCCCACTATGTGTACCATATATCGGGTCCCACTATGTGTACCATATATCAAGTCCCACTATGTGTACCATATATCGGGTCCCACTATGTGTACCATATATCGGGCCCCACTATGTGTACCATATATCGGGTCCCACTATGTGTACCATATATCGGGTCCCACTATGTGTACCATATATCGGGTCCCACTATGTGTACCATATATCGGGTCCCACTATGTGTACCATATATCGGGTCCCACTATGTGTACCATATATCGGGTCCCACTATGTGTACCATATATCGGGTCCCACTATGTGTACCATATATCGGGTCCCACTATGTGTACCATATATCGGGTCCCACTATGTGTACCATATATCGGGTCCCACTATGTGTACCATATATCGGGCCCCACTATGTGTACCATATATCGGGTCCCACTATGTGTACTATATATCGGGTCCCACTATGTGTACCATATATCGGGTCCCACTATGTGTACCATATATCGGGTCCCACTATGTGTTTTGCATACACTCGGAACGTATCGTAATCTATCGGCAATCAGAACATACCTCTAAGACATCTGTTGTTTCATCACGCATGCGCATACGTTTGTTGATAAACATTTTGCGATGATGATGATTCAATTCATTTACCCTCGCCGCCGGTAAATCATATGGGCGAGCAAACGTGCTTTCGCACCGTCGATTATTCGATGAAGTGTTGTAGTTGTCGGTGTCTTGTGGATTCCCGTGAAGATTTCAGTCCAAGATGATTAGGTTACTCGATGATTATTCTTTGTTGGTTATGTCTAAGTTGTTTAAGTCTAAGAAGATTATGCTCTAGAAGATTATGGTACTGGTGTCTCTCTCCGCCATCATGTCCAAGGTGGTTATTTATTCCCGGTTCTTTTTAGGGCCGATTAGTCGGCTCACAGCAGTAAAATGGTTCGGTTGTTCCATTGTTGTCCACCCCGTTGACGCATCCAGGGTCGAGGTCGCATCCCTCCGTCTCCAACCGCTCACCCGTAGTTGGAGACAGATAAAAATGTTTGAGGCGCCATCCACGCGAAACGACTGGCGTCCTCTCCTACCCAGTCACTCGTCGCCTCTTCAGCGCCACAGTATTAGCTGTCGCTGATCTAGGTAAGTGTAAGACACTCAAAAGAGTCGATGCGGGTCCTCGTCTGTATGCGTCAGCGGCGTGGATTGGTCACTTCGGAACAGGTGATCCAATTTCCTGCTGTGAGCTGTGCCTTGTTCCCGACGTGCACGGTGTGGAGGCACGAACAAGTAAACATTTTGCATACACGACGGTAAAATATTTACCGATTTGTTTTGCCAGTATTTGGATTCATTTGAAAACAATGATCTATAGTTACATTCTTTAAATATATTGTACTTTCTACCAAAATAACACTAGTTGATTAGCATTAGAAATGTAATGTCCTCGAGTAGATCATACAAGAAGGTATGTGCAAGTCACATTGATAGCTGAAGTGTGATATTGCCCCCTATCACGGTTTGAAGATTCATTTGATTTGATTGAATACTTTCCCCGAGTTATACTCCGGACAAGCATTTAATAAAGGGAGATAATTTGGTAAGTACAACAGAGTTATGGTTTTTGCACACCGCCTATTTGCACTGTTATCTGTTCCACGTTTCATGTGATTTCTTTCCTTCAAATAATGTTCGAGTTATGGCGGACAAGCATTTAATGAAGTGAAAACTCAAAAGGGGAGATCATTTGGTATGTACAACAGAGTTATGGTTGTTGCACACTACACTCCGCCTCATTACCCTGTATCATTGTTCCAAGTTTCATTTGATTTCCTAGCTTATGAGTTTCAGACAAGCATTTAATGAAGTGAAAAGGGGAAGATAATTTGGTAAGCACAACAGTTATGGTTCTTACACACTGCATTCCGCATGATTGCCCTGTATCCGTGAATAGTTTGTGAATATTGCTCCGGACAAGTAATGGACGAACGGACGGCCTCACAAATGGGTACTTAAAGCGATGTACATGGATGAAAGGAACATATATACTACATATGATCGATAATAAACTCACCTGTAACTGTTCTAACTGGCTATAATATGTGCAGTGTTTAAATGTTTGAGGCCCAAACAGATTAATTTTATAACATAACTTTATGGGGGGTTTATCTGGCTACCCCTTTGTTCCAGTAGCCATGTAAAAGAATTCATAGCAGCTCACACCATACCACTAGACAATAGCAGCTCACACCAGACCACTAGACAATAGCAGCTCACACCAGACAATAGCAGCTCACACCAGACCACTAGACAATAGCAGCTCACACCATACCACTAGACAATAGCAGCTCACACCATACCACTAGACAATAGCAGCTCACACCAGACCACCAGACAATAGCAGCTCACACCATACCACCAGACAATAGCAGCTCACACCATACTACTAGACAATAGCAGCTCACACCAGACCACTAGACAATAGCAGCTCACACATACCACTAGACAATAGCAGCTCACACCAGACCACTAGACAATAGCAGCTCACACCAGACCACTAGACAATAGCAGCTCACACCAGACCACTAGACAATAGCAGCTCACACTAGACAATAGCAGCTCACACCAGACCACTAGACAATAGCAGCTCACACCAGACCACTAGACAATAGCAGCTCACACTAGACAATAGCAGCTCACACCAGACCACTAGACAATAGCAGCTCACACCAGACCACTAGACAATAGCAGCTCACACCATACCACCAGACAATAGCAGCTCACACCAGACCACTAGACAATAGCAGCTCACACCAGACCACCAGACAATAGCAGCTCACACCAGACCACTAGACAATAGCAGCTCACACCAGACCACTAGACAATAGCAGCTCACACCAGACCACTAGACAATAGCAGCTCACACCAGACCACCAGACAATAGCAGCTCACACCAGACCACCAGACAATAGCAGCTCACACCAGACCACTAGACAATAGCAGCTCACACCAGACAATAGCAGCACACACCAGACCACCAGACAATAGCAGCTCACACCAGACAATAGCAGCTCACACCAGACCACTAGACAATAGCAGCTCACACCAGACCACTAGACAATAGCAGCTCACACCAGACCACTAGACAATAGCAGCTCACACCAGACAACTAGACAATAGCAGCTTACACCAGACCACTAGACAATAGCAGCTTACACCAGACAATAGCAGCTCACACCAGACCACCAGACAATAGCAGCTCACACCAGACCACTAGACAATAGCAGCTCACACCAGACCACTAGACAATAGCAGCTCACACCATACCACTAGACAATAGCAGCTCACACCATACCACTATACAATAGCAGCTCACACCAGACCACCAGACAATAGCAGCTCACACCAGACCACTAGACAATAGCAGCTCACACCAGACAATAGCAGCACACACCAGACCACTAGACAATAGCAGCTCACACCAGACAACTAGACAATAGCAGCTCACACCAGACAACTAGACAATAGCAGCTCACACCAGACCACTAGACAATAGCAGCTCACACCAGACCACTAGACAATAGAAGCTCACACCAGACCACTAGACAATAGCAGCTCACACCAGACAATAGCAGCTCACACTAGACAATAGCAGCTCACACCAGACCACTAGACAATAGCAGCTTACACCAGACCACTAGACAATAGCAGCTTACACCAGACCACTAGACAATTGCAGCTCACACCAGACCACTAGATAATAGCAGCTCACACCAGACCACTAGACAATAGCAGCTCACACCAGACCACTAGACAATAGCAGCTCACACCAGACCACTAGACAATAGCAGCTCACACCAGACCACTAGATAATAGCAGCTCACACTAGACAATAGCAGCTCACACTAGACAATAGCAGCTCACACTAGCAGCTCACACCAGACCACTAGACAATAGATCTTGTTCTCCTCAGCACAACAGTACCCATCAGTGTGTGTGGGCGGACAGACAAAGAGACAACTAATGTAAGAGAAACATCTCCCAATGACATTATCCTCTCCCACAATTCCAGTACAAATACAGTAAAACACAACAATGTACATCGACACGTTAAATAATGACACCAGCAGAATCGCCTGTAACAAAGGTCAGAGATATAACCCGTAAACATTGCCGGTAATCTATGGTCTACGTCCAGTATGCTAGGTTACTGGCTGTCTGGAGATACTGTAGCGAATAAGTCCGTCTCCATGGGTGATGCATGGTGATACTGTAGCGAATAAGTCTGTCTCCATGGGGGATGTATGGAGATACTGTAGCGAATAAGTCCGTCTCCATGGTGGATGCATGGAGATACTGTAGCAAATAAGTCTGTCTCCATGGGGGATGTATGGAGATAATGTAGCGAATAAGTCTGTCTCCATGGGGGATGCATGGAGATACTGTAGCGAATAAGTCTGTCTCCATGGGGGATGTATGGAGATACTGTAGCGAATAAGTCCATCTCCATGGGGGATGTATGGTGATACTGTAGCGAATAAGTCTGTCTCCATGGGGGATGCATGGAGATACGGTAGCGAATAAGTCTGTCTCCATGGGGGATGCATGGAGATACGGTAGCTGACACATCCAAGTCTGTATGGAGAATTGGAGATACAGTAGCGTATAAATCCAAGTCTGTATGGAGATACAGTAGCGTATAAATTCAAGTCTGTATGGAGATACAGTAGCGTACAAATCCAAGTCTGTATGGAGATACAGTAGCGTACAAATCCAAGTCTGTATGGAGATACAGTAGCGTACAAATCCAAGTCTGTATGGAGATACAGTAGCGTACAAATCCAAGTCTGTATGGGGGATGTATGGAGATACAGTAGCGTACAAATCCAAGTCTGTATGGAGATATAGTAGCGTACAAATCCAAGTCTGTATGGGGGATGTATGGAGATACAGTAGCGTACATATCCAAGTCTGTATGGAGATACAGTAGCGTACAAATCCAAGTCTGTATGGGGGATGTATGGAGATATAGTAGCGTACAAATCCAAGTCTGTATGGAGATATAGTAGCTGACAAATCCAAGTCTGTATGGAGATATAGTAGCGTACAAATCCAAGTCTGTATGGGGGATGTATGGAGATATAGTAGCGTACAAATCCAAGTCTGTATGGAGATATAGTAGCTGACAAATCCAAGTCTGTATGGAGATACAGTAGCGTACATATCCAAGTCTGTATGGGGGATGTATGGAGATACAGTAGCGTACATATCCAAGTCTGTATGGGGGATGTATGGAGATACAGTAGCGTACATATCCAAGTCTGTATGGGGGATGTATGGAGACACAGTCTGTATGGAGATACAGTAGCGTACATATCCAAGTCTGTATGGGGGATGTATGGAGACACAGTCTGTATGGAGATACAGTAGCATACATATCCAAGTCTGTATGGAGATACAGTAGCGTACATATCCAAGTCTGTATGGGGGATGTATGGAGATACAGTAGCGTACATATCCAAGTCTGTATGGGGGATGTATGGAGACACAGTCTGTATGGAGATACAGTAGCGTACAAATCCGAGGTTAATGTAAATTATTTCAATGCAACGACTTGATTTAATGGAAGTTGATAGTGACTGTCATAACTGCTTAACAGTGAAAGCAATAAATGTATATACTTAATAGTAAATGTCATCAATGTATATGCTTAGTAGTAAATGTCATCAATGTATATGCTTAGTAGTAAATGTCATCAATGTAGATGCTTAGTAGTAAATGTCATCAATGTAGTTGCTTAGTAGTAAATGTCATCAATGTAGATGCTTAGTAGTAAATGTCATCAATGTAGTTGCTTAGTAGTAAATGTCATCAATGTAGATGCTTAGTAGTAAATATCATCAATGTAGATAATTAGTAGTAAATATCATCAATGTAGATAATTAGTAGTAAATGTCATCAATGTAGATGCTTAGTAGTAAATGTCATCAATGTAGATGCTTAGTAGTAAATGTCATCAATGTAGATGTTTAGTAGTGAATGTCATCAATGTAGTTGTTTAGTAGTAAATGTCATCAATGTAGATGCTTAGTAGTAAATGTCATCAATGTAGATGCTTAGTAGTAAATGTCATCAATGTAGTTGCTTAGTAGTAAATGTCATCAATGTATATGCTTAGTAGTAAATGTCATCAATGTATATGCTTAGTAGTAAATGTCATCAATGTAGTTGCTTAGTAGTAAATGTCATCAATGTAGATGCTTAGTAGTAAATGTCATCAATGTAGTTGCTTGGTAGTAAATGTCATCAATGTAGATGCTTAGTAGTAAATATCATCAATGTAGATGCTTAGTAGTAAATATCATCAATGTAGATAATTAGTAGTAAATGTTATCAATGTAGATGCTTAGTAGTAAATATCATCAATGTAGATAATTAGTAGTAAATGTCATCAATGTAGATAATTAGTAGTAAATGTCATCAATGTAGATGCTTAGTAGTAAATGTCATCAATGTAGATGCTTAGTAGTAAATGTCATCAATGTAGATGCTTAGTAGTAAATGTCATCAATGTAGTTGCTTAGTAGTAAATGTCATCAATGTAGATGTTTAGTAGTGAATGTCATCAATGTAGTTGTTTAGTAGTAAATGTCATCAATGTAGTTGCTTAGTAGTAAATGTCATCAATGTAGATAATTAGTAGTAAATGTCATCAATATAGATGCTTAGTAGTAAATGTCATCAATGTAGTTGTTTAGTAGTGAATGTCATCAATGTATATGCTTAGTAGTAAATGTCATCAATGTATATGCTTAGTAGTAAATGTCATCAATGTAGATGCTTAGTAGTAAATGTCATCAATGTAGTTGCTTAGTAGTAAATGTCATCAATGTAGATGCTTAGTAGTAAATGTCATCAATGTAGTTGCTTAGTAGTAAATGTCATCAATGTAGATGCTTAGTAGTAAATATCATCAATGTAGATAATTAGTAGTAAATATCATCAATGTAGATAATTAGTAGTAAATGTCATCAATGTAGATGCTTAGTAGTAAATGTCATCAATGTAGATGCTTAGTAGTAAATGTCATCAATGTAGATGCTTAGTAGTAAATGTCATCAATGTAGTTGCTTAGTAGTAAATGTCATCAATGTAGTTGTTTAGTAGTAAATGTCATCAATGTAGTTGCTTAGTAATAAATGTCATCAATGTAGATAATTAGTAGTAAATGTCATCAATATAGATGCTTAGTAGTAAATGTCATCAATGTAGTTGTTTAGTAGTAAATGTCATCAATGTAGTTGCTTAGTAGTAAATGTCATCAATGTAGATGTTTAGTAGTGAATGTCATCAATGTAGATGTTTAGTAGTGAAAATCTCATCAATGTAGATGCTTAGTAGTAAATTCATCAATGTAGATGCTTAGTAGTAAATGTCATCAATGTAGATAATTAGTAGTAAATGTCATCAATGTAGTTGCTTAGTAGTAAATGTCATCATTGTAGATGCTTAGTAGTAAATGTCATCAATGTAGATGATTAGTAGTAAATGTCATCAATGTAGATGCTTAGTAGTAAATTTCATCAATGTAGTTGCTTAGTAGTAAATGTCATCAATGTAGATGATTAGTTGTAAATATCATCAATGAAGATAATTAGTAGTGAATGTCATCAATGTAGTTGCTTAGTAGTAAATGTCATCAATATAGATGTTTAGTAGTAAATGTCATCAATGTAGATGCTTAGTAGTAAATTCATCAATGTAGATGCTTAGTAGTAAATGTCATCAATGTAGATAATTAGTAGTAAATGTCATCAATGTAGTTGCTTAGTAGTAAATGTCATCATTGTAGATGCTTAGTAGTAAATGTCATCAATGTAGATGATTAGTAGTAAATGTCATCAATGTAGATGCTTAGTAGTAAATTTCATCAATGTAGTTGCTTAGTAGTAAATGTCATCAATGTAGATGATTAGTTGTAAATATCATCAATGAAGATAATTAGTAGTGAATGTCATCAATGTAGTTGCTTAGTAGTAAATGTCATCAATATAGATGTTTAGTAGTAAATGTCATCAATGTAGATGCTTAGTAGTAAATTCATCAATGTAGATGCTTAGTAGTAAATGTCATCAATGTAGTTGTTTAGTAGTAAATGTCATCAATGTAGTTGTTTAGTAGTAAATGTCATCAATGTAGTTGTTTAGTAGTGAATGTCATCAATGTAGTTGTTTAGTAGTAAATGTCATCAATGTAGTTGCTTAGTAGTAAATGTCATCAATGTAGTTGCTTAGTAGTAAATGTCATCAATGTAGTTGCTTAGTAGTAAATGTCATCAATGTAGATAATTAGTAGTGAATGTCATCAATGTAGATGCTTAGTAGTAAATTCATCAATATAGATGTTTAGTAGTAAATGTCATCAATGTAGATGATTAGTAGTAAATGTCATCAATGTAGATGTTTAGTAGTGAATGTCATCAATGTAGATGTTTAGTAGTAAATGTCATCAATGTAGATGTTTAGTAGTAAATGTCATCAATATAGATGTTTAGTAGTAAATGTCATCAATGTAGATGATTTGTAGTAAATGTCATCAATGTAGATGCTTAGTAGTAAATGTCATCAATGTAGATAATTAGTAGTAAATGTCATCAATGTAGATGCTTAGTAGTAAATGTCATCAATGTAGATGTTTAGTAGTAAATGTCATCAATGTAGATGTTTAGTAGTAAATGTCATCAATGTGTTGTTTAGTAGTAAATGTCATCAATGTAGTTGCTTGTAGTAAATGTCATCAATGTAGATGTTTAGTAGTGAATGTCATCAATGTAGTGTTTAGTAGTAAATGTCATCAATGTATATGCTTAGTAGTAAATGTCATCAATGTAGATGCTTAGTAGTAAATGTCATCAATGTAGTTGCTTAGTAGTAAATGTCATCAATGTAGTTGCTTAGTAGTAAATGTCATCAATGTAGATGCTTAGTAGTAAATATCATCAATGTAGATAATTAGTAGTAAATGTCATCAATGTAGATGATTAGTAGTAAATGTCATCAATGTAGATGCTTAGTAGTAAATGTCATCAATGTAGATGCTTAGTAGTAAATGTCATCAATGTAGATGCTTAGTAGTAAATGTCATCAATGTAGTTGCTTAGTAGTAAATGTCATCAATGTAGTTGTTTAGTAGTAAATGTCATCAATGTAGTTGCTTAGTAGTAAATGTCATCAATGTAGATAATTAGTAGTAAATGTCATCATTAGATGCTTAGTAGTAAATTCATCAATGTAGTTGTTTAGTAGTAAATGTCATCAATGTAGTTGCTTAGTAGTAAATGTCATCAATGTAGATGTTTAGTAGTGAATGTCATCAATGTAGATGTTTAGTAGTGAAATCTCATCAATGTAGATGCTTAGTAGTAAATTCATCAATGTAGATGCTTAGTAGTAAATGTCATCAATGTAGATAATTAGTAGTAAATGTCATCAATGTAGTTGCTTAGTAGTAAATGTCATCATTGTAGATGCTTAGTAGTAAATGTCATCAATGTAGATGATTAGTAGTAAATGTCATCAATGTAGATGCTTAGTAGTAAATGTCATCAATGTAGTTGCTTAGTAGTAAATGTCATCAATGTAGATGATTAGTAGTAAATGTCATCAATGTAGATAATTAGTAGTAAATGTCATCAATGTAGTTGCTTAGTAGTAAATGTCATCAATATAGATGTTTAGTAGTAAATGTCATCAATGTAGATGCTTAGTAGTAAATTCATCAATGTAGATGCTTAGTAGTAAATGTCATCAATGTAGATAATTAGTAGTAAATGTCATCAATGTAGTTGCTTAGTAGTAAATGTCATCAATGTAGATGCTTAGTAGTAAATGTCATCAATGTAGATGATTAGTAGTAAATGTCATCAATGTAGATGCTTAGTAGTAAATGTCATCAATGTAGTTGCTTAGTAGTAAATGTCATCAATGTAGATGTTAGTAGTAAATATCATCAATGTAGATAATTAGTAGTAAATGTCATCAATGTAGTTGCTTAGTAGTAAATGTCATCAATATAGATGTTTAGTAGTAAATGTCATCAATGTAGATGCTTAGTAGTAAATGTCATCAATGTAGATGCTTAGTAGTAAATGTCATCAATGTAGTTGTTTAGTAGTAAATGTCATCAATGTAGTTGTTTAGTAGTAAATGTCATCAATGTAGTTGTTTAGTAGTGAATGTCATCAATGTAGTTGTTTAGTAGTAAATGTCATCAATGTAGTTGCTTAGTAGTAAATGTCATCAATGTAGTTGCTTAGTAGTAAATGTCATCAATGTAGTTGCTTAGTAGTAAATGTCATCAATGTAGATAATTAGTAGTGAATGTCATCAATGTAGATGCTTAGTAGTAAATTCATCAATGTAGATGTTTAGTAGTAAATGTCATCAATGTAGATAATTAGTAGTAAATGTCATCAATGTAGATGTTTAGTAGTGAATGTCATCAATGTAGATGTTTAGTAGTAAATGTCATCAATGTAGATGTTTAGTAGTAAATGTCATCAATGTAGATGTTTAGTAGTAAATGTCATCAATGTAGATAATTTGTAGTAAATGTCATCAATATAGATGCTTAGTAGTAAATGTCATCAATGTAGATAATTAGTAGTAAATGTCATCAATGTAGATGCTTAGTAGTAAATGTCATCAATGTAGATGTTTAGTAGTAAATGTCATCAATGTAGATGCTTAGTAGTAAATGTCATCAATGTAGATGTTTAGTAGTAAATGTCATCAATGTAGTTGTTTAGTAGTAAATGTCATCAATGTAGTTGCTTAGTAGTAAATGTCATCAATGTAGATAATTAGTAGTGAATGTCATCAATGTAGATGCTTAGTAGTAAATGTCATCAATGTAGATGTTTAGTAGTGAATGTCATCAATGTAGTTGTTTAGTAGTAAATGTCATCAATGTAGATGTTTAGTAGTAAATGTCATCAATGTAGATGTTTAGTAGTGAATGTCATCAATGTAGTTGTTTAGTAGTAAATGTCATCAATGTAGTTGCTTAGTAGTAAATGTCATCAATGTAGATAATTAGTAGTGAATGTCATCAATGTAGATGCTTAGTAGTTTTGTGTGTAAATATCATCAATGTAGATAATTAGTAGTAAATGTCATCAATGTAGTTGCTTAGTAGTAAATGTCATCAATGTAGATGATTAGTAGTGAATGTCATCAATGTAGATGCTTAGTAGTAAATATCATCAATGTAGATAATTAGTAGTAAATGTCATCAATGTAGTTGCTTAGTAGTAAATGTCATCAATATAGATGTTTAGTAGTAAATGTCATCAATGTAGTTGCTTAGTAGTAAATGTCATCAATGTAGATGTTTAGTAGTAAATGTCATCAATATAGATGTTTAGTAGTAAATGTCATCAATGTAGATGTTTAGTAGTAAATGTCATCAATGTAGATGTTTAGTAGTGATTGTCATCAATGTAGTTGTTTAGTAGTAAATGTCATCAATGTAGTTGTTTAGTAGTAAATGTCATCAATGTAGTTGTTTAGTAGTAAATGTCATCAATGTAGTTGTTTAGTAGTGAATGTCATCAATGTAGTTGTTTAGTAGTAAATGTCATCAATGTAGTTGCTTAGTAGTAAATGTCATCAATGTAGTTGATTAGTAGTAAATGTCATCAATGTAGTTGCTTAGTAGTAAATGTCATCAATGTAGATAATTAGTAGTGAATGTCATCAATGTAGATGCTTAGTAGTAAATTCATCAATATAGATGTTTAGTA
>CM026396.1:17588655-17604643 GCA_014843695.1 Archivesica marissinica | reverse complement strand
TAGATATGTATGTTGGTAGATATGTATGTAACATACAGCGTAGGTATGTATGTGCGTAGATATGTATGTTTGTAGATATGTATGTAAATGTAACGTAGGTCATTTATAGGATAGGTCTATACGTGTCTGGGCATGCTTTCGTGACGCCAACAACTGACTGATGTAATATTCCGGAAACTATAAACGCCCGCGCGCGCTCAGTCCTTTGTGACTTAAGTATTGGATGCCAAAGTGTAAAGATATTTAGGTACCTATATGAATTATATATAATAGAGCATCGCGGCCATCAACATCTTACGATAGAAATGACAATAATAAATATAATCATTTTATCGGTATAATGAGAATGTGTAGAGGGAGGTAATTGTGTACGGACATTAGCTACGTAATTAGAATTAAGGGTAGATACGGACAGAAATGGAGCAACACACCCCGAGTCGAATGAACCATTAATAAGCGAGATAGTGTTTTCCCGCCATTTTTATCCTCCATTTTGAAAATCGTAGATGCGGAACGTATAATCGTTTAGTACGATTATCGAAACCCTCGGCTAGATAGGACCTATACTAAAGCTTATATAACGAATTTATATCGGTACTTCCGGTTTTTCGGATCACTACTTCCGGTATGATGTCAGACCATTAATTGAGTCGCGGATTCGTCATTGTCTCTTCGAGATCTTTCCGACGATACCAAACACGGCCAGTTTGCTCGAAAGTTCATTTTTCGTCAAACTTATTTACGATTAAAGGGAGATAATCAGTATTATAGATATATCGAATAATGATAGATCAAAATGAAGGGTAGCGTCGGACTCGTGACGACGATACGCGTATATTAGAACTAACGTATAGTTACGTTACTTACGTTTAAATATTTTTTCATATCCATGATGGGACTTTAAGGATATATAAAATCTTTAAACCTCGATATCTCGAAAACTACTCGCCGTATAAATAAAGGAAAGATATCGTCGGATCGGTCTCGCCGAGCTACGTCGAATTATACAGATTTCTACGCTCTAACGCCGAGTCGAAAAATTGATGACATCAAATTCGTACGCCATTTTGTTTTTCGAAATCAACTAATTCCGTTCTTCGAGAAAAGTTTAGCCTATAGCGATATTTGACTATTTGTTAAGTTAATAACTAATTTGTTGTAATATCTCTAGCGTCAATTTTATTTAATATAAAAACGATCAAACTTATTTACGATTAAAGGGAGATAATCAGTATTATAGATATATCGAATAATGATAGATCAAAATGAAGGGCAGCGTCGGACTCGTGACGACGATACGCGTATATTAGAACTAACGTATAGTTACGTTAAAATATTTTTTCATTTTCATAAGACTTTAAGGATATATAAAATATTTACACCTCGATATCTCGAAAACTACTCGCCGTATAAATAAAGGAAAGATATCGTCGGATCGGTCTCGCCGAGCTACGTCGAATTATACAGATTTCTACGCTCTAACGCCGAGTCGAAAAATTGATGACGTCAGATTCGTAGGCCAAGTCTTTTAGCTCCATTATAAACAGCATACAGACTGTATGTTTTTGCTATGTATTTAATAGGCAATTTATTTGTTTATTTTTTGTTGGTTCAACCTTTGCTTGAATGGTTAGACTCCCTTAGACTAGGCTGTTTGATACCTGCATTGTCCCTTATTATTGTTTACATTGAAATCAGTGATGATAAATAAACGCAAAACAACGCATGTACACACTATTATTAATACCTCCTGTTGATGCAACGATGCACATGAGATCTAGCGCTTTAAAGAACATATTGTTTGACCCGATTTGATTCGGTGTACTATTACCTTAACTTGCCGCTATCAAGAACTTAATATTTTATGAACGCGTGGATTATTTTATTGAACCGGGTATGTAATTAGTTTATACAAATTTATGTTAGCTCGATCGCGAAACAAGTATTTGACATTTAACATTTGTTAATTACATTTACGGATTTCCGCGTCGATTTGTAGTAATTCGAAATTAATTAATTACCCGTCTTACCTTTAGATTTTAACGGCTGACATTGGCAGGTGAAAGCAACCGTGGTATGTAAACGTATTAATTACTTCAATTTGTTTAGAATCATGAAACAATTCGACATGCGATATTTAGAATTACCTGTATGAATGTGTCAGATTTGGGTACATGGTGGTTAGAAATTTGTCTCGCATTCCTAGATAAATTGTTAAGATTATTTGAGACGGCCCAACGGACAAACATACCGGAGGCCTGACAGGCATACCTCATACCGCTTGGATTCAGTTAATTGCGTTAACGGGCATGGAACACCACGTATTAACGATTAGACATTTATATTATTCATTGTATCACTCTATACGATAAAATACGTGTACTTTATTCGTGTTTCATATACGCTATGGCTACGAGTTGTCTAGTGACATGCCCCTCTAAAACGTACATTATGGATTATTAATAATTTATCGCGTTTTTATGGAATTATACGTAACGAGGTAAGATATATATTATTCATTTTCGCTAAAGTACATAGGTTAAGTTTGTATATAGCGTATAATTAGGATTTCTTACGCGGTAAAAACGTACGCCGAGTTTGAATAATATAATGAACTTACCCGTTGACAGAATGGTTGAAGTTTGAGGCCTAAGTCCGTTCTAATCGGTCTATATTTATAGAAGCGTTCGTAATCGTTATTTATGGATCGGTTCGTAGTGGATATTTATAGAAACGTACGCGATCGCTATTTATAGAGCGGATCGTGTCTCGTGACGGAACGAACGTATTTAAAAATTTGTACTCGATTATTTTACGTCATGGTCGCTAAAAATATAAGGTCATCCAAAATGGACGCCGCGTAGAGACTTATATACAAATCTGTTACTAGATCGTCCTATATGGACACCGAAAGTTACGCCTTCGTACACCGAGCTCGGTAGTTGCGCGATACGTCATCAGGTAGCTCTATAGTGACGCGTATACTAAAATAAACGCGCACTCGCGTGACCTACTTTATATTACCGTATATGCAAATGAGTTACTATAAATATAATTCAAAATGGCGCCCGTTTGTTTACAATTAAAGAGCTGACCATACTACTGAAAAGGTAAATAAACGTTTCTCCATCTGGGTGGCTGGGGACCTAAACCTACCAAAGATGGACTGGGACACTACTAGCCCATCCACCGACTGCAAACACCCATCCTTCTATAGGCAGGTCATTGAAACGTTTAATGATACAAACCTCACCCAAATGGTTAACCTCCCCACGCGTGAAAACAATATCCTGGATTTATTCCTTACAACTAACACCACTTTGGTAAATCAGGTCAATATTCTACCCGGCATCAGTGAACATAATGCAGTCGAAATAAAAGTCAACACATCCGCAAGGATACGCTATCAAAAGCCTCGCAGGATTCCACTGTATAAAAAAGCAAACTGGCAGGCCATTAGACAGTCATTATGTGACTATCACCAGGTTATGATCACCGAATGTAAATATACCGCACTAAATACTGAAGAGCTATGGGAAGACTTTTCTCATGCTCTAAACACCCTTACAGATAAATGACAATATGTTATCCCTTATGTATAACATTCATAATGATCTTGTTGCTAAGATAGTTATGTTATATTTCGGGTTTTACGCCTGCATCAGCACCATTTTGGGCTATATCGCCGGCGGGCAGTTTACTTAACAACACCTTTCCTGGGCAGGCTCCAGCGGTTAACCAGTACTTGGGTGCACCAACCTCCGTAAGAAACTGCCAACTTTTTCATATAAATGAGACACGGCCTGAACCCGTGAACATCAGTGATGATAGGTTACAGTGGTATACAAGTCAGTTAAGCACTCGACCACGGAAGCGGACTGTTGCTAAGATAGATAGATAGATAGATAGACGCAAATACGTCTGCAGACAGATATAGGTGTATAAAACGCAGTCTAAATCTGCAGACCAGTTATTGATTTTCAACTCTCAACTCGTTCAGCACCGAATAAATTCAGAGCATGTGCAATCACAGATCCTGATTAGCCGCGGCGTCTGATCAGGATATATAGTGCTTGCTATTCGGACAGGTGTGTCAGCTCCAGTCTGAATAGCATAGCCTGGGTTCCAGTCTGTCCATTTTTCACTTTAACGTCTGGCAAAATCGGATTTATTTGATTACAGGTCTCTACATGTACCAAGCTAGCCTGGTTTCCAGTCTGTCGATTTTTCACTTCTGGCAAAATGACATGATCAGAAACTCAACACGGCCCAATTAATAGTATCGGTGTTAAACTATATTTATTTGACGGACTAGGCAAAATATATCGACGCCTGTTCCCACGCTATGAAGAGCAATCAGCACATAGCCCGATCAGTTGGACCTGGTAAACACTAAAGGAGAGAAACTCTACGGTTTCGGGTGTGCTGTCGGTGGAACTTGGAATATGTTTATGTATACGTTTTGTTTAGTATTCAATGAAGGCGTTATTAACTTTGAGAACAATTTGATACTCAGATGTTTTATGGAATTTTAGTTTATACAAATTAATGTACACAATTGTTTTCAACATTGAGTGTCCTCTGTGCAAAAACATTAATGCAATTAAGTCGTGAAGACATCAAATGTTACAAAATGTGTGTTGGTTCATATTCAATCTATCAATTTTATAATAAAAGTAGTACCCCATACTCTATATTCAAATCAGTATGGGCCATAGTAACTGTCAAAACTGACTATTCCTTCAAAAAGTTAAACCTACCTAGAACAACCTCTCCGGTTGTATCCGGATGGTGTTTGCTCTGGAGAGGGTCGACTGTAGTGTGTGTATTTATATACTAATATGATACATATGACTATTAATCATAATTGCATGTAACTACAAACATAAAATATGCATATTTAGAATACAATAATCCTAAATTTTCCATGTACTTGATTTTGGTGAATTTTTCATATATTTGAAGAAAAATAATTTCCATAATAGAATTTCTTCAAATGTTGCATATCATTAGTTCAAGTAAAACATTAAATAAAATTAGTATGCTAACGACTTTTTTTATGAATTAATTTGCAACATGCCAGTTTTCCCACTTTCTTTAAAACTGTGCATCTCATCAGTAAGCTTACAACAGGCATATTAGTGTATATAATAACTTTTACAACATTATAGAAGATCTAATTATGTTCATATGTATTCATTAACATCATTGTTGACACAGGAAATAAGTAACGTAATGTAAGGGCGGTAATTTTTCTACCATAAAAATGAAAATATTGCGATATTTAAAACTAAGCAAAATGTGACAACACTGGTTAATATAGTCAAACCTGCCCAAGAGAATACCTCAATAAAGATACCACCTGTCCTAAGAGGCCAAATTAGGTGTGTATTGAGGTCATAACTAGCTAAAATTGTGGAAGTCGAGATCACTTCAGGCCAGGAGTCTTTGCGCACAGCTGTAGCCATTACGATTGTGTCCTTAGGCAAGGCATTTAAATTCAACATTGCCTCTTCTCTCCCTCGTGGCGATGGATTCCATCAGAAATGAGTTCTCGAGGGATTAATATAAGTTTTAAGAACTTGCTTCGCAATTAAGCTAAAATAAATTCGTATTATAAACTAAAATTCCATAAATATCTTAAACTTCAAATTGTTCTCAAAGTTAATAATTCCTTAAATGCCTTCATGGAGATATTGTTTACGAATACTAAACAAAACATACCCCAACAATATTAAAGTTTAATGATTTATCAATGTAAGAAAATTTGAGCCCAGAGCAATCAAGTGAGAAGTTTGACGAAAGTAGGGCCAGAGAGTGCAATGACAAATGGCCCAATTCCTTACTATCCGGATGTATAGTACTGTCCAAATTACTTATTATCGACTCAATATTTAACTCGTCCATTGTTTGGCCTTTATGCCATGCAGTCAACATAATGACTGTGCTGCCGGACGACCCCCTTTTGTATGGTTAAACCAAACTGTTTCCATGTAATAATTTTCTACCACGATCGTCTTTAATTACCAACCAGACAAGAGAGTTCGAGATGCTCACAATTTGGATCTGAAGGCAATTTCATGTTTAGAGGCTGAGTCATACACCATTCAATTTCATGTTTAGAGGCCGAGTCATACACCATTCAATTTCATGTTTAGAGGCCGAGTCATACACCATTCAATTACATGTTTAGAGGCGGAGTCATACACCATTCAATTTCATGTTTAGAGGCGGAGTCATACACCATTCAATTTCATGTTTAGAGGCAGTCATACACCATTCAATTTCATGTTTGGAGGCGCAGTTATACACCATTCAATTACATGTTTAGAGGCGGAGTCATACACCGTTCAATTACATGTTTAGAGGCGGAGTCATACACCGTTCAATTACATGTTTAGAGGTGGAGTCATACACCATTCAATTTCATGTTTAGAGGCGCAGTCATACACAATTCAATTACATGTTTAGAGGCGCAGTCATACACCATTCAATTACATGTTTAGAGGCGCAGTCATACACCATTCAATTACATGTTTAGAGGCGCAGTCATACACCATTCAATTTCATGTTTAGAGGCGGAGTCATACACCATTCAATTACATGTTTAGAGGCGGAGTCATACACCATTCAATTACATGTTTAGAGGCTGAGTCATACACCATTCAATTTCATGTTTAGAGGCCGAGTCATACACCATTCAATTTCATGTTTAGAGGCAGAGTCATACACCATTCAATTACATGTTTAGAGGCGGAGTCATACACCATTCAATTTCATGTTTAGAGGCGGAGTCATACACCATTCAATTTCATGTTTAGAGGCAGTCATACACCATTCAATTTCATGTTTAGAGGCAGTCATACACCATTCAATTTCATGTTTAGAGGCGCAGTTATACACCATTCAATTACATGTTTAGAGGCGGAGTCATACACCGTTCAATTACATGTTTAGAGGCGGAGTCATACACCATTCAATTTCATGTTTAGAGGCAGAGTCATACACCATTCAATTACATGTTTAGAGGCGCAGTCATACACAATTCAATTACATGTTTAGAGGCGCAGTCATACACCATTCAATTACATGTTTAGAGGCGCAGTCATACACCATTCAATTACATGTTTAGAGGCGCAGTCATACACCATTCAATTTCATGTTTAGAGGCGCAGTCATACACCATTCAATTTCATGTTTAGAGGCGGAGTCATACACCATTCAATTACATGTTTAGAGGCGGAGTCATACACCATTCAATTACATGTTTAGAGGCAGAGTCATACACCATTCAATTACATGTTTAGAGGCAGAGTCATACTCCATTCAATTACATGTTTAGAGGCAGAGTCATACACCATTCAATTACATGTTTAGAGGCAGAGTCATACACCATTCAATTACATGTTTAGAGGCGGAGTCATACACCGTTCAATTACATGTTTAGAGGCGGAGTCATACACCGTTCAATTTCATGTTTAGAGGTGGAGTCATGCACCATTCACTTGGGTCGTATCGCATCTTACAGGCACACTATCATTGATGTTAGTTAAGAGGCACAGATTGGAAATTCTATTCCCGTAACAGTGTTTTTAAGGTTTAATGTTGCACAAACATCTTGGGCGACTCCAGCTATATTGGTGGAGGAAGGACCTCGTTAAGAGCTGTATTTCACACACGACACCCAGGTATATACAACAACCTTCTGCAAGTCAGCTTTCTCACATGACAGGATACGAATCTGCAGTGAGGACAAGCAAGTGATTTTAACCACTTAAATAGACAGTACGTCAACCCATAGGTCACCCTGATGTAATACGGACAGACATAACATGCATTATTCATCAGGTTCAGCCCATGTTTACTATTGTTTAGTATTCCAAAATAGTAACACACTACTTCTCTTCCAAGCCCATTTATTGAATATTTCATACACAAAATAACAGTCTATTTTCCTGGAAGGATGATTCCGTCGTACTGAAATGAGAGAAAATATACAATTATAATAACTATGAAATATATATACACAATTATAATAACTATGAAATATATATACACAATTATATAATAACTATGAAATATATATACACAATTATATAAAACTATGAAATATATATACACAATTATATAATAACTATGAAATATATATACACAATTATATAAAACTATGAAATATATATACACAATTATATAAAACTATGAAATATATATACACAATTATATAATAACTATGAAATATATATACACAATTATATAAAAAAAACACAAAAAAACAAAAAAAACACAAAAAAAACTATGAAATATATATACACAATTATATAAAACTATGAAATATATATACACAATTATATAAAACTATGAAATATATATACACAATTATATAATAACTATGAAATATATATACACAATTATATAAAACTATGAAATATATATACACAATTATATAATAACTATGAAATATATATACACAATTATATAAAACTATGAAATATATATACACAATTATATAATAACTATGAAATATATATACACAATTATATAAAACTATGAAATATATATACACAATTATATAAAACTATGAAATATATATACACAATTATATAATAACTATGAAATATATATACACAATTATGCTTACAATTTGCTAATTATGAAATATATACACACAAGTATGCTTATAATTTGCTAATTATGTATTCATAATTTGTCTAATTGCTACATACATGTATATACAGCAATAAAATATTATCAAATCAAATATACACAATTATAATAACTATGAAATGCCAAGACTATATATATATATATAGTTTATACAAATTTATTTTAGCTCAATTTGCGAAACAAGTTATTACAACTTGTATTAATCACTCTCGAGACCTCATTCCTGATGGAATCCATCGCCATGAGGGAGAGAGAAGAGGCAACATGGAATTTAAGTGCCTTGTCTAAGGGCACAATCGTAACGGCTCCAGCGGGGCTCAAACTCCAGACCTTGTATATATATATATACTGAGTCAAAAAAGAAACGATACCAAACTAAAAATGACGTAAAACGGATAAAACCATAGAAAGGTTTAATATATTATTACGTATCAGTACCGGGTATCTTATTGCAACGTCAGCCAACCATAAACACAGGTAAATAAACACCCGATAATCCTGGAACGCCGAATTTCCGATTTACACTCGCTCCTCAACAAAGACAACTTCCTACACATGTACACATCGGAAAACCGGTTTATTGTACTGGTATTGCATTATCGTCGAGGAAAAACACCTTACATACCCATTGTTACCTCTAACAAAATGCCTAGGCTAAACCGCAATCAGAGAATGCGTGCCATTGGCATGATTGACGGCGGTTTACGTCAGCGTGACGTCGCAAATCGACTCGGGGTTACCCGGATCACGATAACACGTCTACTTCGACGTTATCGAACACATGGATCGGTGGACGACCGTCCAAGATCTGGTCGACCACGTGTGACGACGCGTGAACAGGACCGTCACATTCGGACGTCACATTTACGTGACCGGTTCCTACCTGCAACGCACACAGCTGCCGTTACTCCTGGGATGACCAACAATCGCATCAGTGCACAAACAGTCAGGAACCGGCTCGGTGAACGTGGCATTCGTGCCTACGGCCATACGTTGGACCCATCCTGACACGACGTCACCGTGACGTACGGCGGGAATGGACGACTGAACGTGCTCGCTGGACTCGGTTACAGTGGAATTCGGTGATGTTTAGCGATGAATCGCGGTTCTGTTTGCGTCGAGCGGATGACAGAGAGCGGGTATATCGCAGACGCGGTGAACGTTACGCCGACGCATGTGTACGTCAGGTCGATCTGTTCGGGGGCGGAAGCGTTATGGCGGTATCACCTTCGGCAGTCGCACTGAACTGTTAGTGGTGGACGGGAACCTAAACGCCCAGCGGTACTGTGATGAGATCCTTGCGCCAGTTGTTGTGCCGTTCTTTAACGCCAGCAGAAACGTCACACTGTTCCAACAGGACAACGCCAGGTGTCATACTGCTCGGATTTCCACCACATTATTGGAGCAGAACAATATTGAAACCCTGCCGTGGCCTGCTTTATCACCAGACTTGTCACCCATAGAACATCTGTGGGATACGTTAGACCGCCGCGTCAGACGACGTCAGCCGGTAACGTTAAACCAACTGAGGGATGTTTTGCGTCAGGAGTGGACAAATATTGACCAGCAAGAGATTCAGACACTCTTCCGTTCGATGCGACGGCGGTGCATTGCAGTGAGAGACGCAAATGGTGCCCATACTCGATATTGACGTCTGTGTGAAAACTCCATTAGACCCCTGTCCGACGAATTACGTCATCACGCAGCAGACAGTTTCGGAGGCTCATTATGCTTTATGTGCTCCTCTTTCAAACATGTTGGACTATCATCTTATGAATTTTCAAAGAATTGTCTTAATAAATGTTGAAATTATAGACACAAACACCAGGTATCGTTTCTTTTTTGACTCAGTATATATACAAGCTTCAGTTTTTAATTGTGCTATATACCTTCTGTTGGAACCATTTCATAGAATGTTCTTTAGTCACTCTGTGTTTGATACCCACTTTACTGTGTCGTTTTCTTCTGTGCGAGATGTTGAACCCTGGAACGCACAAAGTACCATTGTTGTCTAACATATACACTGGCAATGTAACTGAAGGCAATTAATACCCAAGCAGCATTAGTCAAATTTTTCTTAATGTGGAGGTGGATGGGTGAGCAGGAAGTCGCTATGAACCAGGCTTTGGTATCTATCACACGATTGTCCATAAAGGTGCTTAGAAATACAAGCGCAGATTAAAGTTTTGTGTTAGTTTTTTAATACAGCTGAACCCGTCGTAAGCAGCCAGCCAGTCAAGGGAATCACAGAAAAGTGACCACTTAGCATAGGTAGCTGCTAACTACTGTAGTAATAAAGGGTCTTAAGCAGCCTGGCACTCAATTTGACAAAATAATTTTTTAAAAAGTGATTAGTTTTTAATATAATCTCAAAAAAACACGGCGTATTGGCCGTGGTGGGTATTCTATCGACTTCCAGTATAAACAGTGCTTCTCTAATCACGTTTAAAGAGCGAATTTTCATTGACTGAAATCGACAGGCTTTACCATCAACACCGATAAGTCGCTTACCAATCATCACGCTCGTCTCATGACGTTTAGCAGATGACGGAAGCTGCGGCGAAATGGCTGTTTTTTTTCGCACTAAAACACGTAAATATCGTTTTTGACATTTTAATAATGTGTGCAAGTTTAGCTGTCTATATATGTAGGACACCTTGTGTGTACACTTGTTTTGTGAATATACGTATTCTGTTTTATTCTATTCTACTTGTAGACGCGTTCTGGTTTCAGTTTCGGTTACGTAAATTCCCTTGTTTCTGTGAATGAGACGATCTGCGCAGACTGGTATAGATTTTGTATGATTAATTACACGTTTAAAATGCTAGTCTGGAAGTAGAAACTAGATACTGCAAACCGTCTAGATAACGTTATTAGAAACACGCTTGTAAATGAAAGCATTTCGCAAGTGACCTATGATCGTCTACGGACAAAACACTGTCTGAATTCCGTCTGCAAACAATAGTATTCCGACGTTTGTCAGCCCATAACAACTAACGGAAAGCCCCCATAACAACTAACGGAAAGCCCCCATAACAACTAACGGAAAGACAACATGCGTGCGGTACCTGGCCATATCGTACCAATTCCGTCTCGTTCCTATTCAATCTCGCACAAACTATAGTCTGCGAGTGTCATAGTCATGTTGGTGAACTATCGATTATTTTATAATCTGATAATAATTTTCATTTCTATAGAGATAGATCTATGCAATTGTAAATTGAACAAAAGGTAGCATGCATAAAGCAAGTGTTTTTGATCATTGACAAAACTCGAGTTTGATCGACATACCATGACCAAGTTATTGAATTTTTAATCAATTCAAGGGCCACAACTCATTGTTCATCAATCCAATCCCGATGAAAGTTATACATGCACCTGCATACTATGGCGATACAATACCTATTTTATGGTTCATGAAATTCTATTAAGTGTCTACTTCGTTAAGGCAAAATTATTGAATATTTAATCAATTAAAGGGTCATAACTCTAAATGTCACTGCGAGTCATTAATACAAATTGTTATAGTTTTTATGTTATATTTCGGGTTTTACGCCTGCATCAGCACCATTTTGGGCTATATCGCCGGCGGGCAGTTTACCTAACAACACCTTTCCTGGGCAGGCTCCAACGGTTAACCAGTACTTGGGTGCACCAACCTCCGTAAGAAACTGCTAACTGTTTCATATAAATGAGACACAGTCTGAGTGGGGCTCGAACCCATGACCATCAGTGATGATAGGTTACAGTGGTATACAAGTCAGCGACCGTAACCACTCGACCACGGAGGCGGACTTTCGCAATCATTGTAAAATAAATAAACGTTTATAAGAGCAATATTATATTACCTGGTCGACCAAGGACGACGTAGAAGTCCATTCCGTAGATGCCAATGCTAGGGTCGTACTTGATCCCTAGATCTATATGTTCCTGGATACCAAATCCAAAGTTGCCAGAGTTGGAGAAATTTCCTTTCCTCAACTCATATTCACGCACCTGAAAGTAAACAGTGGCAATACCTATAAATAGTTAAACATTACAAGATGGAAAAGGCATAGATATAATCCTAGTAAACACATGCACACAACACTCCTAGTAAACACATGCACACAACAATCCTAGTAAACACATGCACACAACAATCCTAGTAAACACATGCACACAACAATCCTAGTAAACACATGCACACAACACTCCTAGTAAACACATGCACACAACACTCCTAGTAAACACATGCACACAACACTCCTAGTAAACACATGCACACAACACTCCTAGTAAACACATGCACACAACAATCCTAGTAAACACATGCACACAACAATCCTAGTAAACACATGCACACAACACTCCTAGTAAACACATGCACACAACAATCCTAGTAAACACATGCACACAACACTCCTAGTAAACACATGCACACAACACTCCTAGTAAACACATGCACACAACAATCCTAGTAAACACATGCACACAACACTCCTAGTAAACACATGCACACAACAATCCTAGTAAACACATGCACACAACAATCCTAGTAAACACATGCACACAACACTCCTAGTAAACACATGCACACAACAATCCTAGTAAACACATGCACACAACACTCCTAGTAAACACATGCACACAACAATCCTAGTAAACACATGCACACAACAATCCTAGTAAACACATGCACACAACAATCCTAGTAAACACATGCGCACAACAATCCTAGTAAACACATGCACACAACAATCCTAGTAAACACATGCACACAACAATCCTAGTAAACACATGCACACAACACTCCTAGTAAACACATGCACACAACACTCCTAGTAAACACATGCACACAACACTCCTAGTAAACACATGCACACAACACTCCTAGTAAACACATGCACACAACACTCCTAGTAAACACATGCACACAACACTCCTAGTAAACACATGCACACAACAATCCTAGTAAACACATGCACACAACAATCCTAGTAAACACATGCACACAACACTCCTAGTAAACACATGCACACAACAATCCTAGTAAACACATGCACACAACAATCCTAGTAAACACATGCACACAACAATCCTAGTAAACACATGCACACAATAATCCTAGTAAACACATGGGATTTCTATAGCACACTATGTGCATGTCTGTTCCAATCCTAGTAACTGAACGTAACAAATAGCCGCGTCAGAGTTGCATCATGGGATTTCTATAGCAAACTTTTATTTCATCATACAGGACTGGAAACAACGTGCTTCCTTTCCCGTGCCAAGCTGCAATCTGGTTTATATTTAACGTTGTAATACACATGACTGATCGATAAGTCAAGCGTAAATGTTCCAATCGTAGTAACTGAACGTAGCAAATAGCCGCGTCAGAGTTGCATCATGGTATTTCTATAGCAAACTTTTATTTCATCAAACAGGACCGGAAACAATGTGCTTCCTTTCCCATGCCAAGCTGCAATCTGGTTATATAACATTGTAATACAGTTTTGACCGATGTGTTGACTTAAAACACTGCATTCTGGTTATATAATATTGCAATACAGTTTTGACAGATATGTTTGACTTAAGTCAAGCGGAATTGTTCCAATCCTAGTAACTGAACGTAGCAAATAGCCGCGCCAGAGTTGCATCATGGGATTTCTATAGCAAACTTTTATTTCATCATACAGGACCGGAAACAACGTGCTTCCTTTCCCGTGCCAAGCTGCAATCTGGTTTATATTTAACGTTGTAATACACATGAATGATCGATTAAGTCAAGCGTAAATGTTCCAATCGTAGTAACTGAACGTAGCAAATAGCCGCGTCAGAGTTGCATCATGGTATTTCTATAGCAAACTTTTATTTCATCAAACAGGACCGGAAACAACGTGCTTCCTTTCCCGTGCCAAGCTGCAATCTGGTTTATATTTAACGTTGTAATACACATGACTGATCGATTAAGTCAAGCGTAAATGTTCCAATCGTAGTAACTGAACGTAGCAAATAGCCGCGTCAGAGTTGCATCATGGGATTTCTATAGCAAACTTTTATTTCATCATACAGGACCGGAAACAACGTGCTTCCTTTCCCGTACCAAGCTGCAATCTGGTTTATATTTAACGTTGTAATACACATGACTGATCGATTAAGTCAAGCGTAAATGTTCCAATCGTAGTAACTGAACGTAGCAAATAGCCGCGTCAGAGTTGCATCATGGGATTTCTATAGCAAACTTTTATTTCATTATACAGGACCGGAAACAACACGCTTCCTTTCCTGTGCCAAGCTGCAAGCTGGTTATATAATATTGCAATACAGTATTGACCGATGTGTTGACTTAAAACAAACATGTTCCAATCCTAGTAACTGAACGTAGCAAATAGCCGCGTCAGAGTTGCATCATGGGATTTCTATAGCAAACTTTTATTTCATTATACAGGACCGGAAACAACACGCTTCCTTTCCCGTGCCAAGCTGCAATCTGGTTATTTAACGTTGTAATACACATGACTGATCGATAAAGCAAGCGGAAATGTTCCAATCGTAGTAACTGAACGTAGCAAATAGCCGCGCCAGAGTTGCATCATGGTATTTCTATAGCAAACTTTTATTTCATCAAACAGGACCGGAAACAACGTGCTTCCTTTCCCGTGCCAAGCTGCAATCTGGTTTATATTTAACGTTGTAATACACATGACTGATCGATTAAGTCAAGCGTAAATGTTCCAATCGTAGTAACTGAACGTAGCAAATAGCCGCGTCAGAGTTGCATCATGGGATTTCTATAGCAAACTTTTATTTCATCATACAGGACCGGAAACAACGTGCTTCCTTTCCCGTACCAAGCTGCAATCTGGTTTATATTTAACGTTGTAATACACATGACTGATCGATTAAGTCAAGCATAAATGTTCCAATCGTAGTAACTGAACGTAGCAAATAGCCGCGTCAGAGTTGCATCATGGGATTTCTATAGCAAACTTTTATTTCATTATACAGGACCGGAAACAACACGCTTCCTTTCCTGTGCCAAGCTGCAAGCTGGTTATATAATATTGCAATACATTATTGACCGATGTGTTGACTTAAAACAAACATGTTCCAATCCTAGTAACTGAACGTAGCAAATAGCCGCGTCAGAGTTGCATCATGGGATTTCTATAGCAAACTTTTATTTCATTATACAGGACCGGAAACAACGTGCTTCCTTTCCCGTGCCAAGCTGCAATCTGGTTATTTAACGTTGTAATACACATGACTGATCGATAAAGCAAGCGGAAATGTTCCAATCGTAGTAACTGAACGTAGCAAATAGCCGCGCCAGAGTTGCATC
>CM026396.1:17534836-17587655 GCA_014843695.1 Archivesica marissinica | reverse complement strand
CTATTATCTGATGGTGCTGCTATTATCTGATGTTTCTGCAATTGTCTGATGGTGCTGCTATTATCTGATGTTTCTGCTATTATCTGATGTTTCTGCAATTGTCTGATGTTTCTGCTAGTATCTGATGGTGCTGCTATTATCTGATGTTTCTGCAATTGTCTGATGTTTCTGCAATTGTCTGATGTTTCTGCTATTGTCTGATGTTTCTGCTATTATCTGATGTTTCTGCAATTGTCTGATGGTGCTGCTATTATCTGATGTTTCTGCTATTGTCTGATGTTTCTGCTATTATCTGATGTTTCTGCTATTGTCTGATGTTTCTGCTATTATCTGATGTTTCTGCTATTGTCTGATGTTTCTGCTATTGTCTGATGTTTCTGCTATTATCTGATGTTTCTGCTATTATCTGATGTTTCTGCTATTGTCTGATGTTTCTGCTATTATCTGATGTTTCTGCTGATGTTTCTGCTATTGTCTGATGTTTCTGCTATTGTCTGATGTTTCTGCTATTGTCTGATGGTTCTGCTATTATCTGATGTTTCTGCTATTGTCTGATGTTTCTGCTATTGTCTGATGTTTCTGCTATTGTCTGATGTTTCTGCTATTATCTGATGTTTCTGCTATTATCTGATGTTTCTGCTATTGTCTGATGTTTCTGCTATTGTCTGATGTTTCTGCTATTGTCTGATGTTTCTGCTATTGTCTGATGTTTCTGCTATTATCTGATGTTTCTGCTATTGTCTGATGTTTCTGCTATTATCTGATGTTTCTGCTATTTCTGAGTTCTGTATTTCTGTGTTCGCATATCTGATGTTTCTGCTATTATCTGATGTTTCTGCTATTATCTGATGTTTCTGCTATTATCTGATGTTTCTGCTATTGTCTGATGTTTCTGCTATTGTCTGATGTTTCTGCTATTATCTGATGTTTCTGCTATTGTCTGATGTTTCTGCTATTGTCTGATGTTTCTGCTATTATCTGATGTTTCTGCTATTTCTGATGTTTCTGCTATTGTCTGATGTTTCTGCTATTTCTGATGTTTCTGCTATTGTCTGATGTTTCTGCTATTGTCTGATGTTTCTGCTATTGTCTGATGTTTCTGCTATTGTCTGATGTTTCTGCTATTGTCTGATGTTTCTGCTATTGTCTGATGTTTCTGCTATTGTCTGATGTTTCTGCTATTATCTGATGTTTCTGCTATTATCTGATGTTTCTGCTATTATCTGATGTTTCTGCTATTATCTGATGGTTCTGCTATTATCTGATGTTTCTGCTATTGTCTGATGTTTCTGCTATTATCTGATGTTTCTGCAATTGTCTGATGTTTCTGCAATTGTCTGATGTTTCTGCTATTAACAGCAGGTGCATCAACAGATTCACTGATCATAATCCTATCAAGATACTACATTATTGTTCATCTGGGCAAATTAACAACTCAGACTGTTAAATTTATTTAAAGTCGCCCCCCCCCCCCCCCCCGCATAAATGCATTTGAGCGACTAATTAACAACTCAAATAAAACCTTACAGTATATATAGAGTACAAATAACTGGCTGAAAATCAATGTGCTTAAATCATTAGTTCAATTCTATTTGTATTACAAATACGGAACACCTGCTCGAGAGACAACATTCTATTAACCGACTGACTGTATGAGCGAGGATACACACCCGTATCTAATCCTTACATCGGGGGTAACAATCGGGAGTGGACCTAGCCCTCTGGAGCAGAGTTGTGCGCACATTTGGTTAGAAAACTAATTATTAGACATCCTTTTCTACATTAGTCACATAGCGCAAATTCAACTTGGTGATATAATGATTTCCTTCAAGTAATGACGTTTTTTTCCCAAAAATTAAAAGAAATCCATTCGAAATTCTGTGAAGCACATACATTGTGGTTTTAGGCGCACATAACGCGATATTTACATCGCTATCGCATATCCTTCAATGAACGTATATAACGTATGAATTACCTCACTAATATGCAGCTGACAATGTCAACCTGACATACGTATTTGAAGTTACGATCATGAGTCACAGGAAATGGACCAATTTGTCCCAAAATCCTACAATTTTATTCTAGACCAACCCTCTATGAATTCACATTGTTTCAACCCATGACCTACTTTTTAACACCACACTTTTTGCCTGTAATATTAATATTTTTAGACAAAGTTACCCATTTTGATAAATGAACCGATTCAACTGTAAATTTCTTATTAATTTATTTGTCTAAAAATATCATGTTATGTTAGACTTGGTAATCCAGGGATCGCAAGTTTGAGCCCCGTCTGACCCTAATAAAATTAACAGTCTTTCAGATGGCACTTTAAACAGAGGTCTAGTGTCGGTGTTTTACACTTTGCACGTAAAAGAACCAGAGGAGACTCTGGAATGGATCTCTGTCTGTATCATTGCACTATCCTCCAAAAATCTAAAATGATTAATCTCTCCAGGAGGCATCGCTCATATGGGCAACCGGTAGCGAAGGTAAATAAACATAAAAACCGTATCATGTTACTGGGTGTTGAATGGGTTACGTTCTTAAAACAAATGCAGATAAACCTTGTTCCTGACTGTGGGGATAATAAATTAAAATTGGTCTTTTCCAGCAGTTGCTTGTAATGATGTCTAGTGCAGAAAGTAGTGAGCGTGCTACAAACTGTTTCAACTGAATTCCATAAAGATATCTTGTCATAGTGAGCGTGCTACAAACTGTTTCAACTGAATTCCATAAAGATATCTTGTCATAGTGAGCATGCTACAAACTGTTTCAACTGAATTCCATAAAGAAATCTTGTTATAGTGAGAGCGTGCTACAAACTGTTTCAACTGAATTCCATAAAGATATCTTGTCATAGCTATAGTGAGCGTGCTACAAACTGTTTCAACTGAATTCCATAAAGATATCTTGTCATAGCTATAGTGAGCGTGCTACAAACTGTTTCAACTGAATTCCATAAAGAAATCTTGTCATAGTGAGCGTGCTACAAACTGTTTCAACTGAATTCCATAAAGAAATCTTGTTGTAGTGAGCGTGCTACAAACTGTTTCAACTGAATTCCATAAAGAAATCTTGTTGTAGTGAGCGTGCTACAAACTGTTTCAACTGAATTCCATAAAGATATCTTGTCATAGTGAGCGTGCTACAAACTGTTTCAACTGAATTCCATAAAGATATCTTGTCATAGTGAGCGTGCTACAACTGAATTCCATAAAGAAATCTTGTTATTTAAATGATTGTAGCAATGTTACTGTATTCAACCATCAATACATATTATGATCTTTAAAGTAACATCCATTAAAGTTCTGTTTCAAAATTGACATAAAACATACTGCACGATGCCACGATTTTCTGTGAAAATTTCATTTAATAACGTATGACAAGATACACACTATCGATTGACAATTTGCTGCAATTTACAAATGCTATTTGAAGATTTCCATGGGGACACAAGTTGTACTTCAATATTCCTAACTCTTAAGAATTTACGCCATTTGTAGTAGGACTATTCTGATATGCTGAGACACTCTAAGCACCACCTGCACAACAGCTTATGTATAATCTCTTTAAGTTCCTGGCTGCTCATGAAACATTACTATTCATTGTACAGAAGATAAATGTAAATTCCGCATCCATTCATCATGGGGAGTAAGTTGTTTGCTTCAGTGAATTATCAAATTATATTTCACCGAATGAAAGCCTCGTTATCACGAGTGGCGCTAACATTATTCGATCATTTACTTAAACAAAAATTTCTTTTTACTTTTGGCTGAAAGGGGTTTTTATGACAGAAAACGTTACAACCGTGTGCTAAATGATGCTATAACGTCGTGCTTAGAAGACCATAATGACATCATAAAATGTGTCATATATCATGACGTCACCGACAGCTTAACCCTTTCAACACCACAGACCTCTAAATAGGCTTACAAAAAGTGTAGATCCAGATGAGCCGGCTCGTGACGAGCCGTCTCATCAGGATCTGCACTTTTTGCCAGTGATATGACTATTTTTAGACATAATAACCCTTTTTGATAAATGACCTTGTCCAAATGTGATTTTCTGATTCATTTATTGGTTTATGAATATCATGGACCAGTTCATGTGAGTTACTTGGTGTTGAATGGGTTAAGTCCGAAACGTTTGCATTAACAACATTTCAACCCGTGGAATAACACATTGTATCACGTTACATCGCTTGTATTCAGTGTAACAACACCATCTCATAATTTCTTACATGTACACACGTGTAATAACACATGGAAGTATTCTGATTGGTTAAGAGAATAAGCGTTATAATTTGTAAATGAAACGTTGTGTAATAACGTTTATGGGAATACAAACGATGATTTAAAAGAAGTCTTCACGCAATTATAACACTATCTAAAACATAAATATAACGCTGCTTTGCGTAGTGACGTCATGATACTTTAGTGACGTCATGATAATTTAGTGACGTCATGATAATTTAGTGACGTCATGATACTTTAGTGACGTCATGATAATTTAGTGACGTCATGATAATTTAGTGACGTCATGATAATTTAGTGACGTCATGATAATTTAGTGACGTCATGATAATTTAGTGACGTCATGACAATTTAGTGACGTCATGGCAATTTAGTGACGTCATGATAATTTTAGTGACGTCATGATAATTTAGTGACGTCATGATAATTTTAGTGACGTCATGGCAATTTAGTGACGTCATGACAATTTGTGCTGACAGTTGGTGCCAAAATGAAAGTAGCATCGTTATTTTGTGCAAAAATATTATTAAAAGCCAATATGGTAATGTAATAAAAAGGATGTTACGTTCGTGATGAATTCATATCATATTTTATGAAACTGGTTTTTGAATTTTGCTATTAAGCTCCTATATTTATTTATCAGAAAGCATAAAATAAGAAACAACATTACATATACAATGTACTTTTGTGACAATTAGTAATACAATGTACCTTTGAGACTTTGATCAGTACGTATGTGACAATTAGTAATACAATGTACCTTTGAGACTTTGATCAGTACGTATGTGACACTTAGTAATACAATGTACCTTTGAGACTTTGATCAGGCCGTATGTGACACTTAGTAATACAATGTACCTTTGAGACTTTGATCAGGCCGTATGTGACACTTAGTAATACAATGTACCTTTGAGACTTTGATCAGTACGTATGTGACAATTAGTAATACAATGTACCTTTGAGACTTGATCAGGCCAGGCCGTATGTGACACTTAGTAATACAATGTACCTTTGAGACTTTGATCAGGCCGTATGTGACACTTAGTAATACAATGTACCTTTGAGACTTTGATCAGGCCGTATGTGACACTTAGTAATACAATGTACCTTTGAGACTTGATCAGCAGGCCGTATGTGACACTTAGTAATACAATGTACCTTTGAGACTTGATCAGCAGGCCGTATGTGACACTTAGTAATACGATGTACCTTTGAGACTTGATCAGGCCAGGCCGTATGTGACACTAGTAATACGATGTACCTTTGAGACTTGATCAGCCAGGCCGTATGTGACACTTAGTAATACGATGTACCTTTGAGACTTGATCAGGCCAGGCCGTGTGACACTTAGTAATACAATGTACCTTTGAGACTTGATCAGGCCAGGCCGTATGTGACACTTAGTAATACAATGTACCTTTGAGACTTGATCAGGCCAGGCCGTATGTGACACTTAGTAATACGATGTACCTTTGAGACTTGATCAGGCCAGGCCGTATGTGACACTTAGTAATACAATGTACCTTTGAGACTTTGATCAGTACGTATGTGACAATTAGTAATACAATGTACCTTTGAGACTTTGATCAGTACGTATGTGACACTTAGTAATACAATGTACCTTTGAGACTTTGATTAGGCCGTATGTGACAATTAGTAATACAATGTACCTTTGAGACTTTGATCAGTACGTATGTGACAATTAGTAATACAATGTACCTTTGAGACTATTTTGTCTGTATATGTAATGAAGGAATTTACCATGTTTAAACCTGCAATAAACCATGCTTTATACATGTATAGTGTATAATGTCAAGCATGACGGCATTTTACTACAATTGTTGTAGTTTTGTGATGTCATTTACACAAATAAAACATAACTATTCTTACTGTGTACTTTATAGTTACTTAACTCTCAAACAATTCTTGAACTCTCAAACAATTCTTGAACTCTGAAACAGTATTTAACTCTCAAACAATTCTTGAACTCTCAAACAATTCTTGATCTTTCAAACAATTCTTGAACTCTGAAACAGTATTTAACTCTCAAACAATTCTTGAACTCTGAAACAGTATTTAACTCTCAAACAATTCTTGAACTCTCAAACAATTCTTGAACTCTCAAACAATTCTTGAACTCTGAAACAATTCTTGAACTCTGAAACAATTCTTGAACTCTTAAACAATTCTTGAACTCTCAAACAGTATTTAACTCTCAAACAATTCTTTAACTCTCAAACAATTCTTTAATCCTTTAGTCCTGCCAATCACGACTTAAAATCGAGTTTGCAAATAGCATAGAGCCAGATCAGACGGCACAAAACGTGAGACGGCACAAAACGTGCCGTCTGATCAGGTTCCATGCTGTTTGCTATTCAGTTAATGGAACGAAAACACTTGTTTAGTTTATACAAATTTAGTTGAGCTTGTTTGCAAAACAAGTTTCTACAACTTATATTAATCACTCGAGAGAGAGAATTTCGGATAGAATCCATAAGGGAGAGAAAAGAGGCAATGTGGAATTTAAATACCTTGCCTAAGGGCACAATTGTAGCGGCTACAGCTGGGCTCAAACTTGGCACATTTCGCACCTGAAGCGAACGCGCTACCACTGTGCTATCACGACCAATACACTCGTCAGGATCTATATTGTTTGCACATTCCGTTGAATTTATTCGGCAGGTTATGGGATAACTATTGCTTGTATCCCAACATAAGCAGTAACCAGTAGAACATCTAGCTACGTAATCAAATCATGTCCATCATAGTACATAGAAACTATGTGTGCAACCTGGATATAATTATAGCAGATGACACTGCACACATACATTCCACTTGGAAGTATAATCTGCAAGAGATTTGATCAATTGTGGTTGCTGGCATTGTAACAACATTGCATCATTCCATCTACTTAGAAGAACAAAAACAGTATATCTGGAATATTAAGTATTAATCCACATTGTCTAGGATTTATTCTAGAGTGGAAAAAAGGGCAGGGTGGGTGAGAAAAGGGGCATGGGTGGGTCAGACAAGAGGCAGAGTGCATTTGGAGCCGCAAAGAGGGTAGGTGTGGGATGGGGTATTTGGGGTTAAACTCGTGAACATTTGGCTACGTTACAAGTGATTGACAGGTAATTATGCTTGATCATAGGGCAGTAGATATTGGTGAATAGTGCGTACAAGTTCTAGTTTATACATAGGTCTGTTCACCCGAAGGCACCTGTTGAGGCATATGCAAAAAAAAAGGCTTATGAGCAAGGCTAAAAAGGGGCAGGGCGAGGCACCCAGTCATTCCGCTCTAGAAAAACACTCTATCATGACTAAGCTGTCTTCTATAACCATCATGACATAGTTACATGTATCTCGTAAGTATAAATCAATAGACGCTAAATGAGCTAATAGGACTCTTAAAGCGACACTATGTTGCAAAAAGCCAAATAAATACATATTTTACATATAAATAGCATTGCTACAAACAAATTCGAAAATAATTCAAACACTAACTTTCAATCAATAAACAGTGTTTTTGCGGCATATAAACTCTCACAAGTGAAAGAAGGATTTCATATAATGATCAGCCACATGTGTGTTTATTATTGGATTCCATATTAAACGTGTGATATTGTTGTTTGAGACAATTTATATCAGATTAGTTTTAAAATAAATATGCACAGGTACACATGTGAGATATATAATGGTAAATGTGTCACATGAACGATGTTATTCATTTATACGCGTGTTGTATTATGCATGATGCTGATCTTATTTATACCTTATTTTGCTATGTCAACAAACATCGTACATGTATACCACATTTGTTTATAAGTTGAAATACTCAGAATCTGTTACAGATATTTAGGAAATGTATATTAGGAACTTTCATTCTGTAGCAATTTGCATTTGTAGCCAATGTAGTATTGCTTTAAAGTGACAATCAGCGCACTGTATCAATTACGGTACAAGCATATCTTGCAAGAGTCATAATTGATATAACTACAATGTAAATCAGAAAAAACTATCCCCATTGTTAGTATTCTGGAAATGTGTCCATGTGAGATGATAATTCTTAGAAATGTTCCAATGAAACTTATATTTGGCATCTTCCAACACATGGGAAGACATACCTCACCAAACTTCTGTTAACATTTAAACAATGCTATACCTCGTTCTGTATGGTGAGAATAACATTTTCCTAGAACTTTGTAGAGTAGAGTACATGTCGTGTTAAATACATTTATGCAACATAATTAATAATATTATTATACAGTCGAACTTCGTTGCCTCGAACTTGACGGGTCCGTGAGTAATGGTTCGAGTCATGGGAGGTTCGAGTCGGTAGTTGTGTGGGTTGACCCATAATATTGATAAATTAAATTGTGTTTTGGTAGCTTATTGTTATATACGGTTTATGCAATACATCCAATATGTCCTTCTCTCGTGGTTTGATAAGAATCCATGTTTATACGAATGTGTTTCATAATAATAGACAACATTTTTAAGTTCTTATATTTATTTGGTTATATATACATGTTATCAGGGCTTCGAAAATTACCAGTTTGTCGGTTTTCGACCGATTTTTATCATTTCAGACCGATTCCAACAGTCAAAATACCTTTAAAAATCGGTCCAAAATATTGTTGAAAAAGTCAAGAAATCGGTCTATAACGAACCTAATTTGGTAAGTATAATCCGTTGACACATTTCACACGTTTCCAATTTACGATCGAACTGGATAATTGCTACCTGAGGTCCCATGTCTCCATGGTGATCATGCGATCAATGCATGTCATGTCAATTACATGAAATTAGTGCGGTAATCGTTTGATGTTTACAGCAAAACTACCGATATTTGTTAGTTTCTTTGAAGTGGACTGAATGATTGACAGTCGATTATTTTAGAATTTTATAAAGAATTTGTTTTTAAAATGTTTGCATTAAATTAAAGAAGTGTGCTAGGATTAATTTGCAATTAAATAATAATTAATATTTTAAATAGAAATCCGAAAATCCGTTATGACTCGGAATGTACTCAAAATATACGACGGGTATATAATGTTTAGTATTTTTATTGTACAGCGCCCTTCAATTCAATATTGAAATGGCACAACGCAGTATATCTGTGATGTTTAAAGAGTCAAATGCAGTTGATATAATATAGTTTGACGGGACCGAGTTCGATTTGGGCCGAGTTCACCCGCTTCCACCGGTGATACAGGTGACTAGATAAAATTTACCTCTATCAAAATGTCCTACCATTCATTTATTTTTAAATGCCGTACACTTAAAACTATTATTAGACAAAAGGAAAATTTACCAGACCTATAGTAACGGGTAAAGTACAGTTTGTCCTGAACATACATGCGATTTTTAAATATAATTGACTGGTGACAGCATGGAAATAAAGCAAAAAAAGCAAATTGAGTTTACTTACTTACGATTTTATGGGGGGGTGGGGGGTGCAAAAATATTGGCAGGACATGATGGGGGGGGTACTGACTCGATTTCGGCCCGGACCGATTTGGTTTTGAAAATTTTCGAAGCCCTGCATGTTATGCAGTGTATGATTAATCTACATAATACTCCGGTAGTTTCTAAAAATATAATGTGTCAGTTACCGGTAGATACATGCCATGTACAGTAATAGTATTTCCTCATTTCTTGAAGTAGCCACCGATTGTCGTCTGCTTTGCTGCATTGTGTTTATTTAAGTCGCTGATTAATAATGAATTTGATGAAGAGATGACAAAATCGAATGTTTATATTGAAATGTCGTAGCTTGGCATCTTTAACTCTAAGTGTGTAATATGTTTGTTCTATACATATTTACGTTCAATACCAATTTAAACTATGGATAAAAAAGCCGCCATGATTGAAACCCAGTCACAATAGAATAGTAATTGCCAATCTCACGACATGTAAATTACGCGAGTGTACCGATCAAAAGGGATGTCATTGCCATTAGCAAAAGCTGTGAAAACTTGTGTGACACGCGGACCTGGACACTCGGCCAATTGTGTTTGACCCAAAGGTGTTAATTTAAGTACTAATTGATTTCATGGGACCAGTGATCTGGTTAGAGAGTTCCAGTCATCCATGTTCGAGTCATCGAAGGGAGAACAATATGCATTATATAGAGATTATCGCCGGGACCAGACGACATGTTCGAGCCAACGGTGGTGTTCGAGCCAACCAAGTTAGCAACGAAGTTCGACTGTATTTAAACATAATCTGACATAAGGCAAAAAATGTACACAACAATTACTGTCCCTTTATAACAGGAAGCAGAAAGGGAAATTAAGAAGGCATCAAGTATATATATCTACTCCTGGCCCAGAGACTAGAAAACTGCTCCAATCTCAAACTCATACTCAATTTTCTGGTTGGTTCAGACTCCACCAATCAAATTACTTGAGCTCGAGTTTAAGATCTGCGAAGTATTATAACCTCGGAGCCATGGCGGTTCAATATTGCGAAAACTATGGGTTTGATACCCCATTTCATGCACAAAGACGAAGCTGAGATTTACTTCACCAAGGTCTACATTCATAGAATGAATGCAGTGACGTATGTGAAACACTAGATGAATGCAGTGACGTATGTGAAATACCAGATGAATGCAGTGACGTATGTGAAATGCTATGAAATACTAGATGAATGCAGTGACGTATGTGAAACACTAGATTAATGTTTGGACTCGGAGAGTAATTGCGTCGATATTGATTCATTTCAGTCTGTGAAATCGGAAAGTACGTCATTTACAGTTCTTTCGGGTAATTTCCATGGCGTTTTTTAAAATTAATAATATATAGGAAATATCCTCTCAATAAAATTGTATCCATGGAAACAAAGTCAAGAAGCGAAAAGAAGTATGCATAAAATTATTACATTTCTTATCGAATGTGCACAAAACATTGCCAATACAATATGTTAATAACTCTGCCCCTGAGCAATCTAACACTACAACCCCAAGATGACAATCGGACACAGCGGTATATCTAAGACATCTCTCAGTTCTACATATAATCAAACTAAATCTTAAACTACAATTAAATAAATTGAAAGCTATTAACCAGCTGGTTATCCCAGCAGTGCAGTAAACCTAATCACTTACAGTCATGCTATCTATATCTTCCTCTATCTCTGTATCCTGCAGCACACTCTCATCAACAGTATTATCACTATCACTCTATTGTGCTAGCTGGCAGAGTGAAGAATGAAGTCGAAAATGATTTATAAGAGATATAAATGTGTTCAGACAATCAGCGTACACACATGCAATGATGACATGCCACAATCTGTTGGCAATGTATAACAAAGAGTCGAGCAGTAGCAAGCAAGACAAACATAATTGACAAGAAAAAGCACAATTTGTGAACCGGCAATACCAAAATGGTTTGAATACAACTTCAGGTGTTGAATTCATTTGTGTATGGAAGCTATCTAGCTAGTTTGCGGAAGGTCAGCGGTTCAATCTAGGTGCCAGTCTGTGCCTGAAATTCTGCCCAGAGGGGTAACCGGTAAATTCTTCCACCAATAAAAGCTGGATCTGACCTAAGCTGTCATAACAAAAATGATCATATATTTACCATGCTAAATCCAATTTAATGAACCGTGACCTTTTCAAAGCTTTGAGAATATTCAATCAATCACAGCAACAGACTGAAATTAATTTACTGTAAAACAATGAAGCTTGACAATTTGCATGCTGGGTAAAATAAAGCAGACGCCAATTTATTAATTGGTTTTTCTCATTTGTAACAGCATGAAAACTCGGGAAATATGTCATGGCATTTCTTTATAATTGTGTCGTTATGAAACAATTCTAATGATATTCAATGACATATTTCACTGTTACTTTCCCTGCTAGCTTGCAAAGAGGTAATGAAAATTTAACTAAATCATAGCAATTTCAAGCTTGGTGGTAATCTAGGATATATTGAATGTAAAAGCAGCAATAGAATATTGGATAACAATACTTGGGTCACACATTATAGATAAGACGATCAATCTAGAAAACGAATCTTCTTCAATTTCTCTATTTTCAGTGTGAAATTGGTCTGCATATGAATTACGTTATTCCATGATCCTCCGGTATGCACTGCATATAGAACTACCTGCGACTTATTTGTACACAGGTAGCCAACTATTTGTGATACACCTGTAGTTAGATTAATACTGCATGACAATGAGTACAAGTAGTGTTGATCATTTCCGACATGAATATTACAGTTAAGTGAAGCAGTAATAACAACATGATTATAAGACGGTTTTTCTCTCCCTCTCTCACCCACATCCATTACTCTATTTTGAATTACATTTTCCGATTCAATTAATCGACTTTCCAACTTTATAAAACAATTAATTGCAAAAGCTCAGACATACATACAAACGTAATATAAGACATTATTACGCTTCAATGCAGTTTCCAGTAGTTTGATTGGATAATGGTGCAGTGAATATATTGTGATAGTTCCGGGTTAGCCAGGGTATATACGCTTTAAAATACATACTGTAACCGGCTGGTCAGAACAGATATATATGTATATAGTATAGTGAGAGTATTCAGTATTCTACAATTGAGTACATGTATTCATGTATTAAGCCTTTCAACACCACAGACCTCTAAATAGGCTTACAAAAAGTGTAGATCCAGATGAGCCGGCTCGTGACGAGCCGTCTCATCAGGATCTGCACTTTTTGCCAGTAATATTACTATTTTAAGACAAAATTACCCATTTTGATAAATGAACTGGTCCAAATGTAATTTTCTGATTCATTTATTGGTCTAAATATATCATGGACCAGTCCATGCGAGTTACTTGGTGTTGAAAGGGTTAAGTGTAATTAATCTACTGCATATTACTTAGAGCCATGTTAAGAGACACCAGTATTCTGCACTGCCAGAGAAAGCTGCACAAAAGGGATCAATTGATAACTACTTTATAATGGATATTGAATGGTCCCCTGTGCTGAGTAACCTCCTGGTAACATCTTGGTCTGAGACAAAATAGTCATGCTTGCATTATAATAAGTAGGTGCCAAATACTTCCTACAGGATGTTAGGTAACTAAATGTTCAATGATGGGATGCACAGACCTAAATAATAGTAACCAATCATATCTTGGCAGAGATAGGGACCTTCTGAGTAAGGTCAGCCTCCCGTCATACCGTTAATGGATCGGCCAATCAATGAAAGGTATGACAAGGCATTATGGGAAATAATTCTGGACCTGCATATAGACAGAAAAATGATGGGGAGTGGCAGTTTTGTATGTTTAGGACCTTTGGATGGACTTCGAAAATGACAAAATAATATAGTGGGGTTGGGAACAAAAATTTAGAATGGGATAGTAAAATCATTAAAGTTACCTTCACTGCCAAACGAGTTATTCCCGCGATGAATGGATATAATTATGTATTACAATGAATGTAGCATTATTCTGAGGTGGACACACAAATAATAAAGAAGAATTAAAATGGAAATCATCTTCAGCCTTGTGCAGTTATTAACACCAGATAGCACAACGAACACCCTGATGGGTGAAACACCCTCGCGTGGGTGACAATACCATTCACTGCCTCAAGATCCCTTAAAATAAAACCAGAAATTGCGCGTACGTTTGGATGATGCGTAATGAATCTGTACAAAACACAGAAATAAATAAGGATGTAATTTTCCTACATTTTACACCATTTATATGTTGAATATCTTAACCCATGGTAAAACTAACAGCGAAATACGAAATGAAAATCTATTGAACATTTATGGGATCCCAAATATCTGCATGTGCCGGTGTCAGGGTAAAAATCACGCATCGTGAAATTACTCAATGGATGCATCACGACGTGGCTGAAAACCTTGTTGTTCAGCGTAATCAAATTGTTATTTGAATTGATGCATGGGGTTCGGGGAATATCACTATAAACTCATACACCCGGTCAACAAGCCAAATAACATATTCTGTACTTCATTCTCATCCTCTTTCTGTATTTTGATGTGTATTATATGCATTGTACAAACTGCATAATATTGGGAAATAAAACCTGGTTAAACTAGCTAGTGATGGCAACAAATAGCGAATCGAATATGCGATCAGCATTCTTTCAAAATAACTCTGAATGAATACTATATCAAAGAACCGAGATTCATCAAACAGCAACAATTTGCAATTAAATTAGAAACTTTATTATTATGTTAAATGCTTATAAAAACTATCAGACTATTGATTTTCATACCTAGGACTGTACATAGAGCAAGGATCAATGTCAATACTAAATGACCCTCCTGGGTGTCCCCCTCTAAGGGCATCCCTCCCTAAGTACTGTACATAGAGCAAGGATCAATGTCAGACTACATGACCATCCTGTGTGTCTCCCTCTCTAAGGGCAGCATCCCTCCCTAAGTACTGTACATAGTAGAGCAAGGATCAATGTCAGACTAAATGACCCTCCTGTGTGTCCCCCTCTAAGGGCATCCCTCCCTAAGTACTGTACATAGAGCAAGGATCAATGTCAGACTAAATGACCCTCCTGTGTGTCCCCCTCTAAGGGCATCCCTCCCTAAGTACTGTACGTAGAGCAAGGAACAATGTCAGACTACATGACCCTCCTGTGTGTCTCCCTCTCTAAGGACATCCCTCCCTAAGTACTGTACGTAGAGCAAGGAACAATGTCAGACTACATGACCCTCCTGTGTGTCTCCCTCTCTAAGGACATCCCTCCCTAAGTACTGTACATAGAGCAAGGATCAATGTCAGACTACATGACCCTCCTGTATCACTCTCTAAGGGCATCCCTCCCTAAGTTCTGTACGTAGAGCAAGGATCAATGTCAGATTACATGACCCCTGTGTGTCCCCCTCTAAGGACATCCCTCCCTAAGTACTGTACGTCAATGTCAGATTACATGACCCCTGTGTGTGTCCCCCTCTAAGGACATCCCTCCCTAAGTACTGTATGTCAATGTAATTACAGACCCATGTGTGTCCCCCTCTAAGGACATCCCTCCCTAAGTACTGTACATCAATGTCAGATTACATGACCCCTGTGTGTGTCCCCCTCTAAGGACATCCCTCCCTAAGTACTGTACATCAATGTCAGATTACATGACCCCTGTGTGTGTCCCCCTCTAAGGACATCCCTCCCTAAGTACTGTACGTCAATGTCAGATTACATGACCCCTGTGTGTGTCCCCCTCTAAGGACATCCCTCCCTAAGTACTGTATGTCAATGTCAGATTACATGACCCATGTGTGTCCCCCTCTAAGGACATCCCTCCCTAAGTACTGTACATCAATGTCAGATTACATGACCCCTGTGTGTGTCCCCCTCTAAGGACATCCCTCCCTAAGTACTGTACGTCAATGTCAGATTACATGACCCCTGTGTGTGTCCCCCTCTAAGGACATCCCTCCCTAAGTACTGTATGTCAATGTCAGATTACATGACCCATGTGTGTCCCCCTCTAAGGACATCCCTCCCTAAGTACTGTACATCAATGTCAGATTACATGACCCCTGTGTGTCCCCCTCTAAGGACATCCCTCCCTAAGTACTGTACGTCAATGTCAGATTACATGACCCCTGTGTGTCACCCTCTAAGGACATCCCTCCCTAAGTACTGTACGTCAATGTCAGATTACATGACCCCTGTGTGTCACCCTCTAAGGACATCCCTCCCTAAGTACTGTACATCAATGTCAGATTACATGACCCCTGTGTGTCCCCCTCTAAGGACATCCCTCCCTATGTACTGTATGTCAATGTCAGACTACATGACCCTCCTGTGTGTCTCCCTCTAAGGACATCCCTCCGTATGTACTGTACGTAGAACAAGGATCAATGTCAGATTACATGACCCCTGTGTGTCCCCCTCTAAGGACATCCCTCCCTATGTACTGTACGTAGAACAAGGATCAATGGCAAACTACATGACCCTACACAGAACTTGCATACATAACTTGCATTAATTGGCCAATGTGACTTGGTGTTTCTTGAATGTATAGCTCTATACCAATGTTACACATTCCTGTTCTATGACTGTCCACTCATGCATTACCTAGATATAAATAACAAATGTTGTGATGTTTTATCAATTTTGATTGCAATAATTAGACAAAACATTAACTCTTAACCTGCAAACAACATAGATCCAGATCAGATGCATCATATAGGATCTATGTTGTTTGCTATTCAGACAAATGATTTAACTCCACTCTCCGAATAGCAAACACATAGAGCCTGATTAGACAGCATGGCATGTTTTGTGCCGTCTGATCTGGCTCTATGCTATTTGTAAAAGCAACTTTAGTCGTGATTGGCAGGTTAAGAGTTAATGAAAATCAACAACTACTTCAAGTTATGGCCAAGACTTTATATCTACACAAGGGCAATAACTGTGGTGCTAAATTCTTGACATTCGATGATACTCACAATCAGGTACATGTAACTATGAACATTTACAGGAATTATAATTAAATCAACCATACCGTTGCAAAGATATCAAATTGAAAGAGCAGCTAGAAGGACGGACAGACGAAACGATGCCACAACGATACCACTCTGCTTTCAGCTGCGAACAAATCTTGAATGCTTATTCCCTAACAATCATGGACATGAGGAATGCTTCTCGTGAAAACCTCATTAGAAAACAATATTATGTGAAGTAATACCCTCAGACAGTAATGCGGGGCTATCTGTGATGTCAGGGAAAGCTCAAGACGTCAAGTGTCAGTAAAACAAGGCTGAAGTACTCACATTCCAGATACATGTATGAACATGGCTATCTGTGATGTCAGGGAAAGCTCAAGACGTCAAGTGTCAGTAAAACAAGGCTGAAGTACTCACATTCCAGATACATGTATGAACATGGCTATCTGTGATGTCAGGGAAAGCTCAAGACGTCAAGTGTCAGTAAAACAAGGCTGAAGTACTCACATTCCAGATACATGTATGAACATGGCTATCTGTGATGTCAGGGAAAGCTCAAGACGTCAAGTGTCAGTAAAACAAGGCTGAAGTACTCACATTCCAGATACATGTATGAACATGGCTATCTGTGATGTCAGGGAAATCAAGACGTCAAGTGTCAGTAAAACAAGGCTGAAGTACTCACATTCCAGATACATGTATGAACATGGCTATCTGTGATGTCAGGGAAAGCTCAAGACGTCAAGTGTCAGTAAAACAAGGCTGAAGTACTCACATTCCAGATACATGTATGAACATGGCTATCTGTGATGTCAGGGAAAGCTCAAGACGTCAAGTGTCAGTAAACCAAGGCTGAAGTACTCACATTCCAGATACATGTATGAACATGGCTTCTGCATGTCAGAAAGCTCAAGACTCAAGTGTAGTAAAACAAGGCTGAAGTACTCACATTCCAGATACATGTATGAACATGGCTATCTGTGATGTCAGGGAAAGCTCAAGACGTCAAGTGTCAGTAAAACAAGGCTGAAGTACTCACATTCCAGATACATGTATGAACATGGCTATCTGCGATGTCAGGGAAAGCTCAAGACGTCAAGTGTCAGTAAAACAAGGCTGAAGTACTCACATTCCAGATACATGTATGAACATGGCTATCTGTGATGTCAGGGAAAGCTCAAGACGTCAAGTGTCAGTAAAACAAGGCTGAAGTACTCACATTCCAGATACATGTATGAACATGGCTATCTGTGATGTCAGGGAAAGCTCAAGACGTCAAGTGTCAGTAAACCAAGGCTGAAGTACTCACATTCCAGATACATGTATGAACATGGCTGTCTGCGATGTCAGGGAAAGCTCAAGACGTCAAGTGTTAGTAAAACAAGGCTGAAGTACTCACATTCCAGATACATGTATGAACATGGCTATCTGCGATGTCAGGGAAAGCTCAAGACGTCAAGTGTCAGTAAGACAAGGCTGAAGTACTCACATTCCAGATACATGTATGAACATGGCTATCTGCGATGTCAGGGAAAGCTCAAGACGTCAAGTGTCAGTAAACCAAGGCTGAAGTACTCACATTCCAGATACATGTATGAACATGGCTATCTGTGATGTCAGGGAAAGCTCAAGACGTCAAGTGTCAGTAAACCAAGGCTGAAGTACTCACATTCCAGATACATGTATGAACATGGCTATCTGTGATGTCAGGGAAAGCTCAAGACGTCAAGTGTCAGTAAGACAAGGCTGAAGTACTCACATTCCAGATACATGTATGAACATGGCTATCTGTGATGTCAGGGAAAGCTCAAGACGTCAAGTGTCAGTAAAACAAGGCTGAAGTACTCACATTCCAGATACATGTATGAACATGGCTATCTGTGATGTCAGGGAAAGCTCAAGACGTCAAGTGTCAGTAAAACAAGGCTGAAGTACTCACATTCCAGATACATGTATGAACATGGCTATCTGTGATGTCAGGGAAAGCTCAAGACGTCAAGTGTCAGTAAGACAAGGCTGAAGTACTCACATTCCAGATACATGTATGAACATGGCTATCTGTGATGTCAGGGAAAGCTCAAGACGTCAAGTGTCAGTAAAACAAGGCTGAAGTACTCACATTCCAGATACATGTATGAACATGGCTATCTGTGATGTCAGGGAAAGCTCAAGACGTCAAGTGTCGGTAAAACAAGGCTGAAGTACTCACATTCCAGATACATGTATGAACATGGCTATCTGTGATGTCAGGGAAAGCTCAAGACGTCAAGTGCCAGTAAAACAAAGCTGAAGTACTCACATTCCAGATACATGGCAATGAGCGACATTGCTGCTTTCTTTATTACCTCCCTTGGCAGAAAAGTAGTCCGATTTATCCCGAAATCCCTTGGCAGAGAAAGTAGTCTGATTTATCCCGAAATCCCGTGGCAGAGAAAGTAGTCTGATTTATCCCGAAATCCCTTGGCAGAGAAAGTAGTCTGATTTATCCCGAAATCCCGTGGCAGAGAAAGTAGTCTGATTTATCCCGAAATCCCTTGCCAGAGAAAGTAGTCCGATTTATCCCCAAATCCCTTGGCAGAGAAAGTAGTCCGATTTATCCCCAAATCCCTTGCCAGAGAAAGTAGTCCGATTTATCCCCAAATCCCTTGGCAGAGAAAGTAGTCCGATTTATTCCTAAATGTAGTAAGGTTTTTTCTAGAGGTGGATGGCAGACCTATATAAGTTGGAACTCGTCCTCCATTTTCACCAATATGTACTGCCATACTGCCATCAATCACCTTAAGTTAGCAAAATTTTCTAGGGGCTAACCCCAAACTACCCCCATCCCGCAGCCTCTTTTCTGATCCACCATGTCCCATTTTGACCCACCATGCCCTTTTTCCACTCTAGAATAAACTCTATGTATACTGGACTCATTTGGTTTTACTGTTGTACCCTAACCAAATGTTGTGGTACATGAATGATCAATGTTGTGGTACATGAATGATAAATGCTGTGGTACATGAATGAATAATGTTGTGGTGCATGAATGATAAATGCTGTGGTACATGAATGAATAATGTTGTGGTACATGAGTGATCAATGTTGTGGTACATGAGTGATAAATGCTGTGGTACATGAGTGATCAATGTTGTGGTACATGAGTGATCAATGTTGTGGTGCATGAATGATCAATGTTGTGGTGCATGAATGATAAATGTTGTGGTACATGAGTGATCAATGTTGTGGTACATGAATGATCAATGTTGTGGTACATGAATGATAAATGCTGTGGTACATGAATGAATAATGTTGTGGTACATGAGTGATCAATGTTGTGGTACATGAGTGATAAATGCTGTGGTACATGAGTGATCAATGTTGTGGTACATGAGTGATCAATGTTGTGGTGCATGAATGATCAATGTTGTGGTGCATGAATGATAAATGTTGTGGTACATGAGTGATCAATGTTGTGGTACATGAATGATAAATGTTGTGGTACATGAGTGATCAATGTTGTGGTACATGAGTGATCAATGTTGTGGTACATGAGTGATCAATGCTGTGGTACATGAGTGATCAATGCTGTGGTACATGAGTGATCAATGTTGTGGTACATGTATTCAATGCAACTGATGTAGGACTGACACAGAATTGTTACAGAGCAGATGAATGTTTCATACTGCATGTATTCAATGCAACTGATGTAGGACACGGGGGGGGGGGGACACAGAATTGTTACAGAGCAGATGAATGCCTCATACTGCATGTATTCAATGCAACTGATGTAGGACGGACACAGAATTGTTACAGAGCAGATGACTGCCTCATACTGCATGTATTCAAGGCAACTGATGTAGGACACGGGGGGGGGGGGACACAGAATTGTTACAGAGCAGATGAATGCCTCATACTGCATGTCTTCAATGCAACTGATGTAGGACACGGGGGGGGGGGACACAGAATTGTTACAGAGCAGATGAATGCCTCATACTGCATGTCTTCAATGCAACTGATGTAGGACACGGGGGGGTGGGGGGGGGGACACAGAATTGTTACAGAGCAGATGAATGCCTCATACTGCATGTATTCAAGGCAACTGATGTAGGACACGGGGGTAACACATCCTGAACAGTAACTATTGTTAGTACACGAGTATGTGTGATTTCTTTGGTTTGTTTTGGGGGATTCAAAGTTGAATCAACAGCTGAGGCCATATGGCGATCTTCCAACTGAGGCCATATGGCGATCCTCCAACTGAGGCCATATGGTGATCCTCCAACTGAGGCCATATGGCGATCCTCCAACTGAGGCCATATGGTGATCCTCCAACTGAGGCCATATGGCGATCCTCCAACTGAGGACATATGGCGATCCCCCAACTGTTAATGGTGGAGGAAGACCCGGGAAGCCCCTATTTCTGGCATGGGCGTGTATCCGGGAAGCCCTATTTCAGGCATGGACGTGTACCCGGGAAGCCCCTATTTCAGGCATGGACGTGTACCCGGGAAGCCCCTATTTCAGGCATGGACGTGTACCCGGGAAGCCCCTATTTCAGGCATGGACGTGTACCCGGGAAGCCCCTATTTCAGGCATGGACATGTACCCGGGAAGCCCCTATTTCAGGCATGGATGTGTACCCGGGAAGCCCCTATTTCAGGCATGGACATGTACCCGGGAAGCCCCTATTTCAGGCATGGACATGTATCCGGGAAGCCCCTATTTCAGGCATGGACGTGTACCCGGGAAGCCCCTATTTCAGGCATGGGCCGGGTAGAACCACCAACTTTCATCAAACCTCACAAGAAAGAATTTGACATCACCATTGGGATTTTAACCTACATCGGTGAGGGGCAAGTGATTTGAGATCTTAACCACTTTGCCATGGAGGCCCCCAACACAGATATTATTCCAATGAGTGTACACAGCATACTAGCAATAAATAACATGTGACTGTTTGCCAGCTATGCATAACTCAACAGGAAGTGATTACACGAGCAAGGTCGGGATGAAACATGCAGCACTAAAAGCTGAGGCCCAGAAACCTGCTCTAGCCGAGTTAACCCGTTCAACCCCACAGGCCTCTAAATAGGCTTATGAAAAGTGTAGATCCAGATGTTCTCCATCAGGATCTGCACTTTTTTGCCAGTAATAATTATTACTATTTTTAGATAAAATTACCCATTTTGATAAATGAACTGGTCCAAAGGTAATTTTCTTATTAATGTATTGGTCTGAAAATATCACGCACCAGTCCATGTCAGTTACTTGGGGTTGAATGCACTAGTCCATGTCAGTTACTTGGGGTTGAATGCACTAGTCCATGTCAGTTACTTGGGGTTGAATGGGTTAAAGCATCAATGATCCAAATCATGAAATCAATATTATATAAGTTGGGAGTTGAACTTCAAGCGGAGTGTTTCTAGGGCTGGGATGGACTGCAGAACAGCCAATCTTCACGGTCTAGGGCTGGGATGGACTGCAGAACAGTCAACCTTCATGGTCTAGGGCTGGGATGGACTGCAGAACAGCCAACCTTCACGGTCTAGGGCTGGGATGCACTGCAGAACAGCCAATCTTCACGGTCTAGGGCTGGGATGGACTGCAGAACAGCCAACCTCCACGGTCTAGGGCTGGGATGGACTGCAGAACAGCCAATCTTCACGGTCTAGGGCTGGGATGGACTGCAGAACAGCCAACCTCCACGGTCTAGGGCTGGGCTGCAGAACAGCCAACCTCCACGGTCTAGGGCTGGGATGGACTGCAGAACAGCCAACCTCCATGGTCTATGGCTGGGATGGACTGCAGAACAGCCAATCTTCACGGTCTAGGGCTGGGATGGACTGCAGAACAGCCAATCTTCATGGTCTAGGGCTGGGATGGACTGCAGAACAGCCAACCTTCATGGTCTAGGGCTGGGATGGACTGCAGAACAGCCAACCTCCACGGTCTAGGGCTGGGATGGACTGCAGAACAGCCACCTTCACGGTCTAGGGCTGGGATGGACTGCAGAACAGCCAACCTTCATGGTCTAGGGCTGGGATGGACTGCAGAACAGCCAACCTTCACGGTCTAGGGCTGGGATGGACTGCAGAACAGCCAACCTTCACGGTCTAGGGCTGGGATGGACTGCAGAACAGCCAATCTCCATGGTCTAGGGCTGGGATGGACTGCAGAACAGCCAATCTTCATGGTCTGGGATAGACTGCAGAACAGCCAACATCCATGGTCTAGGGCTGGGATGGACTGCAGAACAGCCAATCTTCACGGTCTGGGATGGACTGCAGAACAGCCAACCTCCATGGTCTAGGGCTGGGATGGACTGCAGAACAGCCAATCTTCACGGTCTGGGATGGACTGCAGAACAGCCAACCTCCACGGTCTAGGGCTGGGATGGACTGCAGAACAGCCAATCTTCATGGTCTATTATAAATGTATAGTTATTGACATCTTCAACTTCAGTAATACATACCATCCATCCTCACCTATAAGGTGATCTCACCTATAACACGGGGGACCCTACTTTGGTCATGAAATCTGTGGGTTTTGGCATGCACTCGCATAAAAGACGGGTTGATAAAATGGATACCAGACACTGCACAAATTGCATGTGCAATTTTAAGACATTTTCCAGGACGCCACTTTTAGGCAATAATCTGGTGGTAAAAACTTGTCTTATAGGAGAGTATGAATGGTACCTACAATACGAAGGAAAACATAAAAATGAATACAGTCAAACGTTTCTTAGGAATCGGGATATTTACGATGGTTTTGGTCAAAAGGACAAGATACCTAAAGAATAAAATTTCCACATCAGTAAATGTTTAAAATCATCCAAATATTCACACAAAACCATAAAAAACAAAAATATTGACAAATATACATGTATGTAAACATTGCTAAATGCGCAAGCGTGACCCATCAACAGCTGTTGAACCAGCTTACCTGTACGTCAAATTGTATAATATTGTTATTCCATATGATATAGCAACACGTTTCTAAGCAGGAACTTTCTGCACTTCTATGACAGGTAGCACTTTAATTAATTTATGAAACACTGTTTTTACAATGGAATATATATATATGACAAGCATACCTGCCTGCTACTAGAACTCCCAAGTACAAACATGCATACCGTAACTAATTAATGAAAATTCCATGCCTATATTATATATACACCATTGAACAGAGATATTGCCAATATTTGTTCAAACAGTGCATTGTATCGGCAATTTTACAAACAATCCATGAACCTGAAGAATTCACCTGTAATTAAGTGCAAGCCTTAATCCGATTTAAACAGCGAAATATTTAAAAATCCTTTCAATATCGATAAAAGAATAAAATGTTGTCTTAAAATTTTAGTCTGCTCTTAACCTCTCCTCTCCCTCAACCTCCCTCGAAAATATGTGTCGGGCACTGCATAATAATGTACTACATTAAAACCTGTCTTAAACAGCCAGTTGAGGGAATAACAAACAGTGGCTGCTTAGCACAGGTGGCTGCTTAAGGGAGGCACAATTTATAATAAAACACTGGGAATATGGAAACTGGCTGCTTAATACAGGTTGGCTGCTTAATACAGGTGACCACTAACACAGGTTTAACTGTACTTGCAATACCACCTTCATCCCTTCTAGCCCCACAAAATATTCTTGGGTGAGAATACTCGCCACAACCCCTAGAAACGGTGCCCCTTAACTGCAAATCCAGGGTCGATTCATGCTAAATGCAATACATATATTTACACCCGGTACAATTAAACAAACAAGTGAAACAACTAACCTAAACCATTTCATAGGCTCTACATGAATTTCCAATATCACTATTTCATAGGCTCTACATGAATTTCCAATATCACTATTTCATAGGCACAATCTACATGAATTTCCAATATCACTATTTCATAGGCACAATCTACATGAATTTCCAATATCACTATTTCATAGGCTCTACATGAATTTCCAATATCACTATTTCATAGGCACAATCTACATGAATTTCCAATATCACTATTTCATAGGCTCTACATGAATTTCCAATATCACTATTTCATAGGCACAATCTACATGAATTTCCAATATCACTATTTCATAGGCTCTACATGAATTTCCAATATCACTATTTCATAGGCACAATCTACATGAATTTCCAATATCACCGAGTATATGAGTATACATACACAGCTGTTGCGCGACGTGAAACTGCGGGAATGGATCCAATTTTAACCATTTACGGCATTTTAATGGTAGGTCAAATACATTCTGCATGCAAAAACATAAAAAGTCTAATTCGTATCTCTGAAAATATCTAAATTTGAACACCAAGTATGTAAATTTAGATGCGCCAGAGTGCACGATTTACAGTTTCCTGGGAGAGAATGCCAGACTCATGTAGCAAAATCGTTTGGTGCTCAATTAAATATCGGGCATTCAAAATCACTACTGGCAGAAATTTGGCAGAAATAAACGACAAGAGAAAAACAGACAATTACAGTAACAACTTATAATAAACACACGCAGGTGTGCTTAACCCTTTCAACCCCACAGGCCTCTAAATAGGCTTATGAAAAAGTGTAGATCCAGATGAGCCGGCTCGTGACGAGCCGTCTCATCAGGATCTGCACTTTTTTGCCAGTAATAATTATTAATTTTAGACAAAATTACCCATCTTGATAAATGAACTGGTCCTAATGTAATTTTCTTATTCATTTATTGGTCTAAGAATATCATGGACCAGTCCATGTCAGTTACTTGGGGTTGAATGGGTTAAATCAATTAAAATCTAATGAATTTGGAGATGGCTCATCATATACAATTTTATTGCTAATAGAACACTGTAAGATGAACTTAATTCAGAGAGCAGACACACCTGCAACTTCTCTAGGCTACATTTACCATTATTGCCGACAAACTTGAACTTTTATGTCTAACAAAACTATAAGTGCACTGCTTGTGCCCAAGATACAAGTGTAGTGACATTGCACATGTACAGTACAACACGGCTGTGCAATTAAAACATCTGGTTAGTACCGTGAAACACCTCTAAACTGAACAGTCACCGGACCAGATGTAAAGTTCAGTGTAGTTAGTACCGTGAAACACCTCTAAACTGAACAGTCACTGGACCAGATGTAAAGTTAGTACCGTGAAACACCTCTAAACTGAACAGTCACCGGACCAGATGTAAAGTTAGTACCGTGAAACACCTCTAAACTGAACAGTCACCGGACCAGATGTAAAGTTAGTACCGTGAAACACCTCTAAACTGAACAGTCACCGGACCAGATGTAAAGTTAGTACCGTGAAACACCTCTAAACTGAACAGTCACCGGACCAGATGTAAAGTTAGTACCGTGAAACACCTCTAAACTGAACAGTCACCGGACCAGATGTAAAGTTAGTACCGTGAAACACCTCTAAACTGAACAGTCACCGGACCAGATGTAAAGTTAGTACCGTGAAACACCTCTAAACTGAACAGTCACCGGACCAGATGTAAAGTTAGTACCGTGAAACACCTCTAAACTGAACAGTCACCGGACCAGATGTAAAGTTAGTACCGTGAAACACCTCTAAACTGAACAGTCACCGGACCAGATGTAAAGTTAGTACCGTGAAACACCTCTAAACTGAACAGTCACCGGACCAGATGTAAAGTTAGTACCGTGAAACACCTCTAAACTGAACAGTCACCGGACCAGATGTAAAGTTCAGTTTGGAAAGGTTTTCGGTTTAGATGGATGGGTTTTCATAGTGGGTTGGATTTCTCCTAAATGAACAATTCTACTCTGCAATGCATAGAAGGAGGCTGAGTTATAGTATCCCCCATATAGTATCTTAGTTGTAAGAACTGATAAATTTTAAGTGTACAATAAAATATTTTGAAAAAACAACAACAAAAAGCTGCTTATTTAAACACTAGCGAGTTTCATATATGCCCAGGACTTGTTGTTCAGTTTACGAGGGTAAATTACAGTTGAACATCCACATACGGTATTTAATTAAACATCTATTCAGTATTCGGAAAAGAGGAGTTCTGGTTTAGTTACAGAGGTTATTTTACAAGAAACAAAGAAGGGAAGATATGCATGTATAAAGCCTGGTGTGTAGTAATCATACAATCATTCACTGTGCATCCTACCTCTCTATATCTATAAATATGTCTATATCACAACAACAAACAAAATATATGTCTATATCAATATGTCTATATCATATGTCTATATCTATATATGTCTATATATGTCTATATATATGTCTATATCTATGTATATGTCTATATCTATGTATATATCTATGTCTATATCTATGTATCTATATATATGTCTATATCTATGTCTATATCTATGTATATGTCTATATCTATGTCTATGTCTATATCTATGTATATGTCTATATCTATGTATATGTCTATATCTATGTCTATATCTATTATATGTCTATATCTATATATATGTCTATATCTATGTCTATATCTATGTCTATGTCTATATATATGCCACAAAACAAACCAAAAAAACACAAAAAAATATATATATCTATTATACTATCTATATATATATAATCTATACGTCTATATATATGTCTATATATAGTATATCTATGTCTATGTCTATATCTATATCTATATATATGTATATGTCTATAGCTATGTATATGTCTATATCTATATATATGTCTATATCTATGTCTATATATATGTATATGTCTATGTCTATATCTATATATATATGTATATATCTATGTATATGTCTATATCTATGTATATGTCTATGTCTATATATATGTCCATATATATATGTCTATATCTATGTCTATATCTATATATATGTGTATGTCTATATCTATGTCTATATCTATATGTCTATGTATATGTCTATATCTATGTGTATGTCTATATCTATATCTGTATCTATGTCTATATCTATATATATATATGTCTATATCTATGTCTATATATATGTATATGTCTATATCTATGTGTATGTCTATATCTATGTCTATATCTATATATATGTCTATATATATGCCTATATCTATATATCTATGTCTATATCTATATATATGTATATATCTATGTGTATGTCTATATCTATGTGTATGTCTATATCTATATATATGTCTCTATCTATGTCTATATATATGTATATGTCTATGTCTATGTGTATGTCTATATATATGTCTCTATCTATGTCTATATCTATGTATATATCTATGTGTATGTCTATATCTATATATATGTGTATGTCTATATCTATATATGTCTCTATCTATATCTATATCTATGTCTATATCTATATATATATGTCTCTATCTATGTCTCTATCTATGTCTATATCTATGTATATGTCTATATCTATGTATATATCTATGTCTATATCTATGTATATGTCTATATCTATGTATATATCTATGTATATATCTATGTCTATATCTATGTCTATATCTATGTATATATCTATGTATATATCTATGTCTATATCTATGTATATATCTATGTATATATCTATGTATATATCTATGTATATATCTATGTATATATCTATGTCTATATCTATCTATATGTCTATATCTATGTATATGTCTATATCTATGTATATATCTATGTCTATGTCTATATCTATGTATATATCTATGTATATGTCTATATCTATGTATATGTCTATATCTATGTATATAGCTATGTATATGTCTATATCTATATCTATGTATATATCTATGTCTATATCTATGTATATGTCTATATCTATGTATATATCTATATATATGTATATATCTATATATATGTCTATGTCTATATCTATGTCCATGTTTAAAAAATCTATTTTTTTAGGTTTTGCTATTACTTTTTATCAGTTGCATAGCAACTGCGTTTTTAAACAATGTGTATGAAGCAGGGTTCATTCTAGGTCAGAATTTTTGGGAAGTGAGAAAGCGTGTGATCGCTTCCTTAACCCTTTCAACCCCAAGTAACTGACATGGACTGGTCCGTGATATTTTTAGACCAATAAATTAATAACAAAATTACATTTGGATCAGTTCATTTATCAAAATGGGTAATTTTATCTAAAGATAGTAATAATTATTACTGGCAAAAAAGTGCAGATCCTGATGAGACGGCTCGTCACGAGCCGGCTCATCTGGATCTACACTTTTCATAAGCCTATTTAGAGGCCTGTGGGGTTGAAAGGGTTAAATGGTTGTTCTTTAATATACTTCTGCAAAATAGGGTTAAAATGCACAGTACATTAAATACAACATTTGAATAGAAGGAGTGCTTTATAATGGGCCAGTATCTTACTAGACAAAATTTTGTTTGAAAATCGTAAAAACCAAAAAAGAATTTATTTTTTTAGGGAGAAGTGGGGCATCACATCACCCTCTAGAATGATCCCTGATGAAGACGAGTAACATTTCAGGGAGTTATTTCTCTGATGCTTCACATGATTATCTACCTGACAATGATATTTCAATATGATACAGTCCTACAGGGTGTCTCAAAAAAAAAGTCATACCTAATTAGGTTTATACAAAAAATTTAAGAGAACTTGTCAAATATATTAATATCCTCATTACCTCCTTTGAACATTTATGGGTTATTATTATTACAGGCCAGACCAACGCAACATGTCCCTAAGTACAGGATGCACACACCTACTGCCATGCCAAATGCCTACAAGGAAGTTGGGGAGCTCGGTGAAAATGCTGGTCTTTGGTCAGACGCAATGGTATAGCAACTACACTGAGAAATAAACTGTTAAATATGAATACAGCTTCAGAATGACCCCCCCCCCCCATACCTATGTCATCATGTTGTTGTTTTATAATTACATGTGTATGGTTACATTTGGACAGTAACTATACAAGGATACTCATCATTTTAGAAGGTATCGATAATATGTCAATATTCAAAATGGTGGCTGGTTGTTAACTATTGTGCTTAGTTGACTATAATTTGTAGCTTTGATGGTGATTATTTTTAATAATGGAAATAAATTTAAAGGTAATATAATTATGTTCTCGATTACTTTCCATGCTTTTTTTCATTTAAAGGCGTTCTCTACAGTTTTGTAAAAAAGGTTTACAATAATAGAATGTGTTCATACTTGGTACATCACTAGTAATATGTATTACTAACCAAAATATGAAATAAAATTGAGATGCTAATGACTCGGGTTTTTTTATTAATATTTTTATAACATGCCTATTTTCCATTTCGGCCAATAATTTCTCATTTTGGCGACAATAGTAAAATAAAACATTATTTGCAATTATTATGTGTGTATTGATATACTAATATGTTACATATGACAATTAATCATAAGTGCATGTAACTACAAACATAAAATATGCATATTTAGAATACAATAATCCTAAATCATGAGTTTTCCATGTTCGAGTACTTGATTTTGGTGACATTTTTTGTATTTTTCATGTAATATTTACGATATAATTTCAAATATCTTTTTTTTAAATAATAGAATTTCTTCAAATGTTGTAAATCATTAGTTCAATATATGCCTAAGTAAAACATTAAATAAAATTGGTATGCTAATGACTTCTGTGTATCTTGTCAGTAAGCTTACAACAGGCATATTATTATATAACAAGAAAAGCTATGATAACAATTGTTGCCATAGCAATACTCATCTGCTATAAATAACGAAGTGGGGTTAGAGAATGGAGGTATATATTAGCAAGACATCTCAACCCCCACCCCCCATATTTAAAAGTCACCATCGCATAAATGCATTTGGGCAACTAAGTTTTCTAAAACGTTTAAAATAAACATCATCTAAAAGTGATGAGCCTGACCCTCTCAATATCAAATCTTTCAGATGGACTATAAACGAGAGACTCGCCTCGTTGCTATACAACAGGCATATAAAACAACCAACGTGTGGACACCATTTAGGTGGATCTGTAGTCCAGTGGTAACACGCTGGACTGGTAATCCAGGGATCACAGGTTCAACCGTCTGACCCTAATAAAATTAACAAGTCTTTCAGATGGGATGTTAAACCGAGTTCTCGTGTCGGTGCTTTACACTGTGCACGTAAAAGAACCAGAGGAGACTCTGGAATGGGTCTCTGTCTGTATCATGCACTATTCTCCAAAATCTAAAATGACTAATCTCTTCAGGAGGCGTCGCTCATATCGGCAACCGGCAGCGACGATAAATAAATGTAAAACACACACTATTTATACTAAGAATAACTATGCATGGTTTACTGTTAAGCACGAGAAACGACAATATAGCAAACATGTCGACAGTGTTTAAGGAAAGGGTTGTTGCACTGACTACATGCATATAAAGCAATTTAGCTAAAGAATTCCTTTAAATCTTAATGTATATTCAATATGCTAGGTCACTTGCATACTGAGTGGTGAAGGTGGTAGGGGAAACCTACATGTGTATATGTTGAATAAGGGTGAAACGGTTAGACAAGAAAGTAGCAGTTAATGGATATTAAATATCGGGAAGCAGTGGTTAGGTAAAATACATTAAGACATAAAAAATATATATATTGACAAACTGTTGCTACCAAGTCATTTTGTCCTTGTTTATAGTCTGGTGGGGAAAAAACAAGGAATTTCTATAGTCAACAGTTGTGTTATCATCTGTGACCTGGGTTGGGGATTTGCGTCAGGGAATCACTTAATAACAAGATTAAGAAATAAACATGTTTAATGAAAGTAAAACACTACAAATATCATCATAGTACATGACAGCAATGTTTCTACACAGATATTCAAAAAGATGAAAATCATAAAACATTGATGAACATAATTTATATAGTCTAAATACATATATACATGCAATTGCATAAGAAATTATACATTTCTAACAACTTGAGCAAATATTTATGATGTTTTAGTTTATTTACCATAAAGGACCACAATGGCACTATATCGCTCACCTGACTCCATTGTTCACACAAGGGTGTCATGCAACAACTATGAATATCATTGTATTGTACATTGATCAATCTTACTAAATGTCGGCGGTAGATTTTCCAAAGAATTTGTAATATTTTGAGATGGAAGAATTTGTACCATGATGACAAGTAAATACTAAATCATAAATGGCGACTATAGACCCTATGGTTGCTGAGGAGAAGACGCTTGAACATGTTCATTGTGACGACGTCGGACGGGCGGTAACCATATATGTAGTTTCTTCAACACTTACTAAATTTTTTCAGGATTTACGCATCTATAAACTACATGAGGGGATGCTATATTGTGATATCCGCTTTAAACATCGAAAAAGATTATTAATGGAAATAAACTAATAATCGAAAATGGATAAAGGCTATTTTGAACATTGTGCGTAATTTCCACTTATTTTCCATAGAAACTACTGCCAACCTGTAGGAGTAAACAGGTCAAGTGGTTGGGAAATATTTCTCCATATTAATTTAAATATGTGTGTGTAATTAATGGATGGTTATTTGGGTCAGTGAATAAGCTTGGCTGAAATCTTTGGGAAGAAGTCACTTATTCCTAACTTCTTCTCACTATTCATACAGTTAGAAATTTGAAAATTTACGAAGAAGTATAACTTCAACTACTGTGTTCAAGAATGTATGTTTAAATGTTAAACCAAATTGACCTGCACCGCCTACAGTAAATACAAATGTTATTGCTCTCTATCGTGACATGTATTTCGCTAATATTCCAACACATTCAAGAAAGACACTGTATCGAGTGTTTTCCATAAATCACAATAAATGGTACAATGATCATTTTATTATTTTGCTATGTCTCATCACAGACAACCACTATGACTGTTCACATACGGAACGATACAGTACAACCGAACATCTGTGACCATCTGCAGCAAATATGTATTCCTGTAAAACACAATATATAAATTCTTGTTATTGTATATACAGGCCCAACAGCTGTAGATTGCTGTAATTGACATTGGCTGGCCGGCATTAGTGTCAAAATCACTGGAATTCAAAAATAAATGCAGGAACAAAAATATTAAGTTTTGGTATTATAATTTTTAGTGGCTTTACTGCGAGTACATGTGTGCACTACAATAACGTGGGTTCTTGGAAACATGATCTGATCGGACAAATCTATATTGTGGACCAATCTCCGAGTTTGTCGAATGCTAGACTTCATGTGTATTTCCAGGATCCTATCTACATGTTCCTGGTACTTGCAAAAATAATCCACCATATTGGAAATCTTTAAATCATCAAAAATTATGGGAATTATAATAGAAATCGTAAATGATAGACATATTGAATGGCAATTGGCAGTTTCGTGGAATCAAGTGTAAGTTTTGAGAAGCGTTTAAGAAAAAACGGCAGACAAGACAGGCAAAGAACAAGTTGTCAACAAGTTGTCAACAAATCACAAAGTTGTGATAAACTTCAGCCTAACATGTAGACGACATTTGCTGTACCAAAGCTTGTATATCCATTCACTGTGCTCCCTAACCCTGAACCTGAAGTCGTAACAGCGATAATGAAATCAATACCGGTATATTGTTTTATTTGGGATAATAAACCAGATAAAATAAAAAGAAACGTACTGATACAAAATTTTGAAAAAGGATTAAAGCTTACGGATGTAAGAACATTTTTGTATTCAATAAAAGCATGCTGGGTAAAAAGAATACTGAATACTCAAAACAAAGGACTTTGATAAAATTCTGAATAAGTATGGAGGTGATTATATATTTGAATGTAATTTATCTACAAGGGATATTTCGGATATTTGTGGTAACAACTATTTCCTAAAGGATGTATTGACAGCATGGTTTAAAGTAATCTCCAACTTCAATAAACAGTCAAAACATGATGGAATTAATGAACATACAATTTGGAATAATGTGAAAATAGATGGCAAAATAATATTTTTCCAGACTTGGTTCGATAAAGGTATACGCTTTATAGAACAACTTTTTGACTTTCGAACTAATAAGTTCTTAACCCTCAATGAAGCGAAAAATATATTTAACATGGAGGAGCGTGACTTTCTAAAATACCACCAGGTCATAAGCAGTATACCATCTAACATCCGCCTCCGTGGTCGAGTGGTTAAGGTCGCTGACTTTTATACCACTGTAACCTATCATCACTGATGGTCACACGGGTTCGAGCCCCGCTCAGGTCGTGTCTCATTTATATGAAAAAGTTGGCAGTTTCTTACGGAGGTTGGTGCACCCAAGTACTGGTTAACCGCTGGAGCTGCCCAGGAAGGTGGTTAGTAAATCCCGCGGCGAATACCCAAATGGCTGATGCAGCTAAACCCGAATATATAAAAACCATCTAACATAAAATCGAACTTATACAATATAAATATATGCTAATGCAAAACAGAAAAGAAACTCTTGTTCAAAAAGTAAAAAACTCTAAGAACACAAACCAATTACTATACAAAACGCAAATGGATAATATGAATAGGGAAACATTAAAATCTGAAGACAAATGGTCAATGCTCCTACATGAGCGAAATCTCACATGGAAAAATATCTATAGTGTTCCACTCGCGGCAACTATAGATACAACGCTAAGATGTTTTCAATATAAATTTTTAATGCGTTTGATGCCAACAAACAAATATTTGTATAAATGCAAGTTAAGTACTACAAGCCTGTGCAACTTTTGTAATATGCATGTTGAAAGTATTGAGCATATTTTCTGGGAATGCCCACATATACAACATTTTTGGAAACAACTAAGTGATCTTTTAAAATCAAAAGGATTGTGTGTCGAGTTCAATTTTAAAGATATATGTTTTGGTAAAAGGAAAATGAAATGACACCATTGTAACAAATTTCATAATAATTTTAAGCAAATTTTATATTATACGAATGAAATACAGAAATTTAACACCGTGTATTGCACATTTTTATAGGTATTTAAGCTTAAGAACAACTTTAGAAAGGGAAATCGCACTAATGAACGATAAATTAGAAAAACACAACATAAAGTGGTCTAGATTTATTTGAACATATTGTTTGCTAAGACAACTGTTACAAATGAATCCTTGGAAACGATCACCCCCCCCCCATTTTAGTTCTCTCTTTTCCCCATTTCTACATCACTCTCCAAAACAAAACAATACCTATTATAAACATAAAATGCGAATATGCATAATATAAACAAGTTATCATAATAATACTGTAAAAGAAATGACCTTGCATCAAATATGTGAATGTATAACTATTCATGTCAATTGTATATATATAGCCATATCACTTATATGTATATTGTACATTATATGTCTATAACTGGAAATAAAAGGGGTTACCCGCTAGGGGCCTCAAAATAAAAAAAAACAACATGTAGACGACCATTTCGTAATTGCTACAATCAACATGACCTACCCCACATCATGGCAGAGTGTGGGGCCGTTACCTTTCAGGATGATCATTACCTTGTAAACCTTACCACATCACTGATCAGTCAATTGTAACCCCCCAACTCTCCTCCCCATCATATACAATTGTAAATGCTACGACATGTTCCAAAATGATAAAACATTCTCAACTCTCAAGATGAATATCTAGCATTTTTGATTGGCTGATTCTGGGTATCAACCTAACACTATGGTACAGAATTTGAAAATAGTTTTATAATCCGGGACGTACTATTTTTATGTTTGAATCTACATAATTTTATTTATGTAGCACTGCTATTAATCGAAAGTGGTGACAATGGCAGGAATTTCAGGTTTATTGTTTGTCGCGCAATTTGTCAATTTGAATTGTCTTCGCTGCATACTAACTTTTGTGATTTCAAAAATCTCAGACATTGGCACAATTCGATTATGGCAGGCTTGTATATACAAGGACTGAAACTAAATGTTATGTCCATCCTTTGCATATTAATGACAATTTCTTCACATTATCATCAACATATGTAATCTGAGTTTCACTACAAACTGTTTTGGCACCCTAGAAACCATAGGCACCGATTACAGGCCATGATATTGTGATATTAATAGTTTGACACTGGTCAGACAAATGATTAAAATGCATACAAAATCTGATGTGTCTGACATGAGGAGTATTTCTCACTAGGGTTTTGAACAACAGTTACACGTGTAAACGGAGCCGTGTCGTGTAATGGCAATACAAGTGTACTAATTGAGTAACCGTGTACACTATCTTAATTGATGATTTCGTATAATGAAGCTTAGTGACGTAATAAAATCATAGCATCGACCGTTTCACTGAATTTTGTGAGACCTAGTACATGTAAATAATCATGGAGAATAAACAAAGTGTAAACGACGCCATGCCGTGTACAAAAATCTGTACACGTGGCAGCCCTATTTCTCACACATACATGTATCAACATTACCCGACATGCCTGAAACATACACTCTGCACATCATCTCGAGCAACATACGTGTCAAGTGATTATAGGATTCCTCCAGGGGTTCAAGAGATTTGATAGGACACAAATTTGTGACGGACAGACGGAGACCATTCCGCTATGCGTGTTAAATATACAGAGATGCTACTAACAAAGGGTATTAAATAATGAAAATAAAATTACAGAGAATGTAGAAGTGGAATTCGCAGTTACAATTGTGCCATTAGGTAAGGCACTTAAATTTCACATAATTATTGTCTTATCTGCCTTATGGCGATGGATTAACTCTTTCCTTTTTGAATATTTACTCATTGAAAAACAAATTAATATTAGTTTGTCTTGCTGAGAAATTGAATTTTCCATTTGGAAACTGATAGCATGTTGAGCAAAGAAAACACAGATAAAACAGAGGAAACAACTTAAGATGTATATACTTTTTGGGAGTATTCAGGGACAGTAACACTGGGATATGAAGTGTTTGGAGGTACTAGTATGGTAGTACAGGTTTCTATTCAGTAGGACGTCAGATTTCGCACTGATCAACAAAGTGGCCCTATATGCAACAATTGTAAACAAATCTGTTCCAATTATAGCGCCTATCCACAGTCTTTATATATATGATAAGTGTTCTTCAAATAAAACACAATTTTAATAAAACATGCATGTATACATGTACGTTATATAATAATTTCACAAAACGTTTGCCGCATCCTGCCAGATTTCACTCAAAAGACACAAAAAATATAATTTTCGAAGAGGTGCTTCAGTAGTGTAGATTAATAATGACACAATACTAATGAAAATCACATGACTATTTCCTGAATACCCCCCTAAAAGTACAAACAAGAAAAACACATTAATAAATTGTTGACTGCTAAAAATTTTGAGCTACTTATATATGTAGTCTTTACTTTAGCCAGCGTGCAGAGTTAAATGTAGATGTAATTATTACTAGTCTACACAGTAATTTACCCTTTTTTGATAATGATGGGTTTTCAGTCATCACATCTATAGTCTGGTGGACAGTTCCGGCTTGACAGGTTCCCAGCTGCTCCCTCGTCTAAGTCAACACAACCAAGGTGGAACCCATCCATTACAAATTGATAAATTGCACTGCATCATCATCTTTGTATCATCATTTTGTTGGCGACAGAGGCAATGTAGCATGTTGTCTGGAACCCGAGTCTACCACGCTGTGTTTCCACTTCCTCACTGTGTTTCCACTTCCTCGCTGTGTTTCCACTTCCTCGACATTGTGATGTCAACCTAGAAGAATAAAAGGTGTGTTTTGCAAATAAACCGACAGTTATGAAATGCTAAACTGTCTAATCTTATCAGTGATTATTAATGAATAATGACATTGCAATTACTTTAGTTGGTGTCGGTTCTTCAGACTGCCCAGTTAATTGGTTAATCCAGTTGGAAGAGTGGATGGCTTGCAAGACGGCAGCCATGTGTTCAAGCACCCAGGACACAGGTTTTCAGGGAGTTAAACATGTTTGCTACACTCCTTGTCGTTAGTCAAAGGCATGTGTATTATGTGGATTTGCTAAATAAACGTTGGTGTTGTTGTTGTATAATTAGAAGTCATTGCAGATATAGCGTGTGACTGATCTTTGTAAATTTTCTGCTTAAAACCCTAGGAAAGAAACTTTTGCCTTGCCAAGGCCAGTGAGGGGTATTTAAAATGTAGCGACATCGATTATCTTTAGTGTTGTGGATGGTGTAAAGGACAATGAGTAGCTTTCTTTTGCGAGTAATTCTCAGCACCTCATACTTGTCAGTACATTTACAAAGAACAGGATGGAGAAGTGTAGCGATTCGGAACAGTCTATACATCAGACTGCACATACACACTTAGGAGTCTGAGAGCAGCCAACTTGCAAGCGGGTGGTCATGGGTTCAATCCATGCACCGGTTCAATCCCTGCACCATTTTACTTTTTTGTATGTATATATGTTCCATTAATAGCAAACCCCTTGCACGGACCGGCAGAGTTAGCCGACCAATACTAAGCAATGTGTGTTAGGTGCCTTGCAACAATGACACTACATATGTGGCCTGACCGATCATACAACACGGGACAGTTCCATATCAAATCCGACGCTCTACCAATGGACCAAGGACGCTAGTTCTATATAGACGACCTCTATATATTTTTCTTCTGTTATTTCGAGGTCTTATCGTTAAAGCTCATTTTCGCATAGCACTTTCCGCCCTGATCCGATGGCGGGATTTCTGACCAATATTTTGAAGCTTTTTGGACATGAACGGTTATAAATTGCTGTTAAGAATAATCCTAAATATAGATATTAAGAATGTTTAAAATATATTGTCTAACCGTTGTGCATATCATTTAGCTTTTGAAGTCGACAGGTGAGATTCTCCCATTTTTTCTGGGCAGTCTTCACAAAAGAAATCCAAATGAAATATTTTTAGTACATTTCATGCGTATGAACAATTGAATATTAAACAAAATCTTATTTGGTTCACCGTAATGGCACGGAGATAAATCTTGTAAACATTTTCGTCTAATTATTTCTATTTTTGTTTTTCGCAATAATCAAATATTCAAAATGGACGATTTGGAATGGCGAAACTCTGCCATGAAATTTAAACGTTGATTTCTTGTATAATATTGTGTCAAGAGACGTTATAGACTGTGCAGAATTCAAACAATGGTATGTGTGTTCATCGGATTTGGAATCGAAAGGTCCCGGGTTCGATACTCGGTTAGGCCACGTATGTAGCAAGGCACCATCACACACATTGCTTAGTACTGGTTAATCGCTTAGGTCGGCTAAGCCTGCCCAGGAAAACATGTCTAAGTCCCCGCGAGGGGTTTGACATTAAAGGAACATACATACATTTTACGCGTAATTGAGGTTTAGCGTTTAGATGATGAAAAATGCGTGGATAGTAAAAGGTCACATTTTTCAAGTCTAAATATTTGGACTACAAGGACGCCGTCCATTTTTCTTCAACAATTCAATGGGAAATCCAGGTGTAATTGTAAAGTTTTTAAAAGATCCCAACATACCCAAACTCATTAACTGCATCAAACAATGCAAAAATACAGCATACAACATAATAATATTATATTAACATACTGATACCGGAATGTAATGATGTATGATGGGAACAAATATGTTTTAACAAAATACCCCACCCACCACAGGCTTTAACCCTTTCAACCCCACAGGCCTCTAAATAGGCTTATGAAAAGTGTAGACCCAGATGAGCCGGCTCGTGACGAGCCGTCTCATCAGGATCTGCACTTTTTTGCCAGTAATAATTATTACTATTTTTAGATAAAATTACCCATTTTGATAAATGAACTGGTCCAAAGGTAATTTTCTTATTAATTTATTGGTCTGAAAATATCACGCACCAGTCCATGTCAGTTACTTGGGGTTGAATCCATGTCAGTTACTTGGGGTTGAATGGGTTAACAGACTTACAGGGGCGTTCAAGTCTTTGATAAATAATACGCATTAATGCCGTTACGTAACAGGACAATATTTCGTACCTGGTGGACACTAATATAGTCGCACTTGTTGCAATATTTATATGTTGCGACCTTCAAGATAAATGGGTTTATCTCTTGATAAATGACAAATATATATCGGGATCTGAATGACTGGTCGAGAAAATGATTTTACGTACAAAACAGTTCAATGTAACTGAATGCTATGATTTTTGGAAAGTAGGTCAACACTGAAAAACAGGTTCTAATAATTAGATAATAAATAGACTACATCTACCAGTACCATAAAGAAATATTTCCTAAATCGAAACGATATTACTTACTTGTTATTATTAGACATATAACGTTGCTAACATTATATCACAGGCTGCAAAACATCATGTCCTGGTGTGATCTATTCTGTTCGTCGTAAAATGGTGCTATTTTTTAATTGTACATGTATGAAATTACTGAGTAGTGATTTTTTGGCCAACAACGCCCAATACCAAACATATTTTCCCAATAACATCTCACTAACATTTCACCTCATGGATTGATGTTCCTAAACATAACGGACTATTATAAATAAACAAATATAACAAAAGTATATGGAACTATTTGATTTTAGTAATTTCATTTGTGAGGTCGGTCGAGTCTATTACACAGGGGAGATGGGTTTAGTGCAATGACAAATGGCCCAATTCAACAATCCTCTGGCCAGATGGCCACGATTCCTTACTATCCGGATTTATAGTACTGTCCGAATTACTTATTATCGGCTCAATATTTAACTTGTTGATAACAGAATTATCGTCCTTTATGCCATGCAGTCAAACGCGCCGATGACTGTGCTGCCCGCCTGCCACTTTTAGTTAAACGGCATGTTAAATCAAACTGTGTGTTTTCATATTATATTTGACAGGCGGTGTGAGCTTACAATGTACACGTCGTAATAATTTTCAACCGCGAACGTATTTAATAACAGAGCAACAATGCTTATGGTATCGAAAACCAGTATACATATATCAATGATATATTAACATATGAACTATTTATTTATTTGTCGAATTAACTCAAAATTATTGCCAGGTAGCCCAGGCCTCTTGATACTGCACAAAAACCCACTCTGGCCATCTGGGGCATCGTCTTACAATTTTACACGGTGGTTGCGAGGTGCGTATATACATGTATTGACATGGTTATAGAACGATGCCTTTTCTCTATGGTGCAGATACCAGACCTCCTTTAATGCCTCTAGGGCTTCAGCTCTTGCAATGTGCTCTGAAACGCTGTTCCACAGTCCAATGTCTGCAGGATAGAAGGAGTTCCAGTACGTATCAATTAAGAAGAATGGGATTAGGAACTCCAGCGAGTTGCCTCTAGTGTGGAGGGATACTGGTCAGAAAAATGACTATGGGATGTTGATGAGCCCATGGGCATGGGCGATTCTGACATCCATCACGAGCTTCGCATTGGCACAGAATTCTTTCAATGCCTTTGAAACGCGTACAAGTTACACGCTAGCACCACAAAGGTTAGTCCTATATTTAAGACCTCTACATAATTGTTTTTCGATCTGTTATTTCGAGGTCTTATCTTTAAAGCTCATTTTTGCATAGACCTAAAAAAGAATGGTTTGGTTCGGGTAACCAGACCCTACCTATAAAATCATGCCGACCCTAACGTTTAAGAGAACGATCAGAAAAACGTAAATTTCTGTTTTTTGTCCTTTTCGGGTTTTACTGTACTTTTTGCTACTTTGCTACTGACCTTTGTACATACGATTTTGCTGTTTGAAATCGACAGGTATGATTCTCCTACCATTTATGTGCAATGGCCAGGCGTGTTCACAAATGAAATCCGAATGAATTATTTGTTAGTACATTTCATGCATATGAACAATTTGATATTGAACGAAATCCTATTAGGGTCACTGGCACGGGAGATGCCTTGATTAAGTCGATAGTAAAATGTTACATTTTTCAAGTCTAAATATTTGGACTACACAAATGTGAATCACTGCTTTGGCATCATTTTCATTACCATGTTCAATGGACTACACAAATGTGAATCACTGCTTTGGCATCATTTTCATTACCATGTTCACTAATTGGGTAAATCAATCAATTGATGCATGTGCCCATTAACTGATTAACAGATTAATGGCATTGACAAGGATGTGTGAATAATCATCTATCGCTTGGCAAGTTCCCTTAATCACTAATTGATTTATTCACATTACTGTCAACAACCCATCACCTATGGGGCGTAGGTGTGAGCATACAACACCACCTACGCGTTTCGCTCTAGTTTGCATTTTATACATAACATAACATAATATTTATTCAGCATATAATAGCATGTGCATATTTATAGCCAATACAAAACAATGGTAGAAGAAATTCGAAAAGACAAAAACATGAACCGTACAAAGTCATATAATATGGTGTTTTCAAGGGAAAGCTGAAAAGACAAAAACATGAACCGTACAAAGTCATATAATATGGTGTTTTCAAGGGAAAGCTAAGTATATTAAAGTGGATTAGTCATCATTTCTCATTTTAAATGCAAAGTATATGAATTTTGATATGTTGTTTAAAATTACAGTAGATTTGGTTGTCATTAAATTGGTAAACTTATTCATACTTGGCCAACTACAATAGTAAGGTCGCATGTACTGTTTACGTAGCTGTCTATACTTCGGGCAAACTAGTAAGAAATGGTACTCGGATTCCACAACATGTAAGTTACAGTTTATACAAATGCGGTCTCTTCGGTCAGTATTTAGATATCGTCCGGTCTCGATGGCAAGGTCATGTGATGAAAGTCTGAATCTGGTAAGGCATGTTCTATATTTAGAATAGTTAATACAGCTAAGATACTGTTCTAACTCAAAATCATGTTTAAATATACAATATGTGTCAAGTCTAGTCGAGTTATTAATGTTCGTGTACCAGGTTTGTCTATATATATCAAGAATACGTTGCTTAATCGAAGCATAATTACAATAAAATGGGATGGTACGATATACGAAGAAGCATATATATGTATACGAAACCACTGATACACATTTTGAGTACGAATAGTTTTTGAGTACTAATGAACACGTAAGTCCGAGACAAAATTAAAGGAAGATAGATAGACAAAATGTCAAATACACAAAAACACACATATATATATAACGGTACACTGGAAAATGCAATTTAAATCAAATATATATATATACTTATAGTATTTTGATACTAGTTATTCACCCTTTAAAGTTTACATACCGATTACTTTTTTCCATCGCAAACTTTGTGTGGAGCGCAACCAGTCTGAGTGAAATCTATAACCAGTCCATCATTCGGCCCTATATTAGTTCGTACCAAGATCTATTCGTGCACTATCATACTCGCAAACACATTTTATTACAAATATACAAATACACTCCTTGGCATCCGTCAGTCTTGTCAGACTATGGAGTTAGCGCCCGTTTAGTCTACAGGTGAGCACCGTCTGCTGTAACAAATATACAAATACAAATGTATCCATATAGCTCGATTCTTACAACTCACGTTTTATTTTGAATGATTGTATATAACATGACTGTGTATGTAAATGATCTATGATGGTATAGCATATAACAACTTAATTTTAATAAACGCTATTTGGAAAATTGTCCATCCTTCACACATTTAATTGCCTACACTATCGTCAATTCTCATGATTTCTGTGTTTCTCATTAGCTGTATTTACCTGTACCCTTCAGATATGTGACTCATTGGTTACATGGCCGCGGGTGAGCGGTTTAGTATCCATAACCACCGCATGTGTTCTCTTTAGGAATTTGTCACATCGGTTCTTGAAGCTGTTGATGCTAGGCCCTGATACTACGTCGTCTGGAAGCTCGTTCCAAGATTGAATCGATCTTTGCGAAAAGAAATATTTCCTGCAGTACAACCTAATACCTGACATTTAATTTTTGTATGTGCCCTCTTAGATTAATGTAATTTGTCTCGTTCTTGGGGAACACATAATCTGCTTTGGTTCCTTCTCTACACGTGAGTATTTTAAATACTTCCAGCATGTCAACTCTTAAGTCTTTTTAAATGTAATAATGTAAATTTAAGCTATTTCAGTCTATCCGGGAATGACATCTCTCTTAATTCAGGAATACTCTTTGTTGCACGTCGTTGAACTTTCTCTATTAGGTTGGTGTTATTTTGTAAATATGGGTTCCAAGATTGAACTGCATACTCCAACAACGGACGAATGGTCTGCTTATTATGCTACCTGGGGTTTGTTTTCGTAGCTTATTATGTCACCTGGGGTTCGTAGCTTATTATGTCACCTGGGGTTCGTAGCTTATTATGTCACCTGGGGTTCGTAGCTTATTATGTCACCTGGGGTTCGTAGCTAACTTGTTCCTTCTAGTAATCGACATAATATTATTCTCAATGAGAACCTAATTAAAATAATACCATATACATGTACAATACATTACAAATCGTGGTACATATAATATTATTCTCAATGAGAACCTAATTAAGATAATACATATACATGTACAATACATTACAAATCGTGGTACTTATAATAATTTCAATAAATACACATTTCAAGCATTGCAAATATACATATTTACAACGTAAAATAATAATACAAAAACAACACATTACCAGAGTCTCTGTATCAGCTCAGTCATACAAATATACGTTAGTCAGTTTAATTTTACTGAAGCTAAGATAGTATGCACAACCTATCCCATTGACTATTGAAAAGGGTGTGTAAGGGTCCTAAACAATTTAGCGGGAAGTGCACATAATTAGTTATTTTATAAATTCACTCATTCACACCTGGTTTGACCACCACTCACTAGCACTCATCCATAGTACTATATATACATTAGTAATACAGTAAAATACAATAGAATCATATGGGACCATACTGTATTATTATAATATGACTCAGACCATTCATTTTATTAGGCTATATCAAGAAAACTATTGGGTTGTATGCTTACAGCGGGTTACAGAATATATTATATATCATCATTAGGCTATATCAAGAAAACCATTGGGTTGTATGCTTACAGCAGGGTTACAGAATAGATTATATACCATCATTAGGCTATATCAAGACAACTATTGGGTTGTATGCTTACAGCGGGGTTACAGAATACATTATATATCATCATTAGGCTATATCAAGAAAACTATTGGGTTGTATGCTTACAGCGGGGTTACAGGATATATTATATATCATCATTATTTATAGCTCGAGTGGCTAACTATGACATGGGTTACATATAACTTTGAAACGATATATTTGCACTTAGTTGTAATGCTATGATTGACTGATACAACCAACTATTGTATTAGCTTTCTTAACAGCTTCAACACAATTTACTACTTTATTATAACACCGTCCATTAAGACTATTATAGTAGTCACTCATATGACTAATGACTAGTAGCCACTCATATATATATATCTATATATATATATATATATAGTGGAAGTCTAGTGAAAGTCGTGATAGAGCAGTGGATGCGCGTTCGCTTCAGGTGCGAAAAGTCCGGAGTTCGAGCCCCGCTGGAGCCGTTACGATTGTGCCGTTAGGCAAGGCATTTAAAGTCCACATGGCCTCTTCTCTCTCCATCATGGCGATGGATTACATCAGGAATGAGGTATCGAGAGTGATTGATATAAGTTGAAAGAACTTGTTTCACAATCGAGCTAAAATAAATTTGTATAATCTAATATATATATATATATATATACTGTCAGTCATTAATGCACGTGCACTGTGCAGGATAGCTTGGTTTAATGTGTGTTCTACGTTTATTTATCATCGCTAGGGTTAGGGTTACCGGTTGCCCATATAAGCGGCGCCTCCTGAAAAGAGTAGTCATTTTAGATTGTTGGAGGATAGTGCAATGATACAGACACAGATCCATTCCAGAGTCTCCTCTGGTTCTTTTAAGTGCACGGTGTACAGCACCGACATGATACCTCGGTTTAAAGTCCAATCTGAACTACTGTTAATTTGATTAGGGTCAGGCAGAGGATCGAACCTGCGATCCCCGGATTACCAGTCCAGCGTGTTAACCACTGGACTACAGATCGGGTTTATAAAGTCCCCCATCAGTTTATGTCAGTGACTAGTGTTATCATTGGTTACTATGTACTGTGGTCGTAGTTTGTATCGTCAATATCCCTGATATATTTTGGCCTTTGTTTATTCACGTTTTTGTTTACATTCGCAACGCAAATCACGTCATTTATATCAAAACAGCTGCTTTGGTACTTATGGTGTTCACATATTACTTATCAATGAGCAAACTGAGCATAAAGCAGAATCATTTTCACATTTTATTTGAAAGTCTGCACATGTTGATGTTTTCATGAATCCCATTTACGTGTAGCCTAAAAGTCCCTTAAACAGAGGTAAATATAAAGAAATATGTGTTTGTTTTTGTAAAATGAGAAATTTCATCGTCTGATCAGGAAGGTCACGTGATAGTTATGCGACAATGTCATAATGCGCATTTTTCATGTCAATTCAAATATAGTATTCCTCTTACAGGTTTTTAACATTTTTTCTTCAAAAATACTATTGTCCAAGATATTTACTATTTATGCTAATTCAGTTTCATCCATTTTTTCAAATCCAACATGGCGTCTCTATTCACCAATTGCACTGACAAATGCATATCAGGCTGTTAGAGACATGGGTTTGCCGTAAAATCGGCAGCAAGACAGTATGGTGTGCCACTCTCCACATTAAGTGACATTTCTCTCCATGTCACAACTTACCTCATATTGAAGAGTAATCATAATTTGTTGGGTGTTAAATTCCTTCGTTTCGAGTAACAATTATTACTATGCCCAATGTTAATTAGCTTTTTGGAACTTAACTGTAAATATATATATAACGCATTGTATATTCTGTAAATGTGTGCGCTCCTGTGTAATTTGGTTTAAACATATTTATTCGATAATAATGTACATTACATATACATTGTATACAAAACGAAAATGGATTAAATCGGAAGCTTAAAGCTTATTGAGATTTTCTCCATTTCTCCATCCTGTGTAATTTGTATATGTAAATATTTACTGTTGTGCTCTCCTATAACTGGAGGAAATAAAAGTTATTATTATTAAAAGTTATTATTATTAAAAGTTATTATTATTAAAAGTTATTATTATTAAAAGTTATTATTATTATATTATTGTTACATGAATGTTCAAGGTCGGCCGATAATATGTACTTGTCTCGAATATGGGACAGGTGTGACCCTGGACAGGTGTGACGCGACAGGTGTGACCCCGGTTTGGGACAGGTGTGACCCCGTTTAGGGACCAGGTATAGGTATGACCAGGTTATATAATAGGTATGATCATATTATTTTAGATTAAGGTGTAGTTTAACATGTATGTATTTATGTGTATTGGACAAGAAATTGGCCAGTTAATGGCAGTTAATAGCTCTGGCATTATCCACGGGTAATTATCCAATTTCAGTCCATTCAAGTCAATTGGTTGTTACTGGTTGGTTGATGATTGTATTTACTCAGTATGTCAGATATCAATTAGATTATGTTGGACCAATTAAAGCAAGCCTGTAAATGAGCTAATGCTTGAATGCCTAGTTAATTAAGTAATCAAGGTAATTAAAGCATAATGCTCAGTGAGTTAATTTAACTGCAGCACCCCACCGGCTTTCAAAATTCAAAGTAAATATACATGTTAAAGTACACCTTAGTCTAAAATAATGTGGTCCTACCTATCATATAACCTGGTCATACCTATCCTATAACAGGGTCACACCTGTCCCAAACGGGGTCACACATGTCCCAAACAGGGGTCACACCTGTCGGGTCACACCTGTCCAGGGTCACACCTGTCCCATTACCCTTTTCTCGACGCCATGTTGAAATCATAAGCGAGTGAAAGTGTATTTTAGTTGGAACATTTGTTATGCAATCTCAGTTTAAACAATTGCATTAAATGCAGAAATTATCATTTTACTTAGTAATATCAGTCCACTTGCCGTAAAAGAGACTGACTAGAAGACAATCAAGATATTACATTTGAAAATTATACTGTGGCGAATCGTGTTTTAACTGTGGCGACTCGTGTTTTAACTGTGGCGAATCATGTTTATTCTGTGCCGAATCGAGATGTGGCGAATCGTGATTGTGGCGAATCGAGATAATACCAGACGGGGGATCGAATCTGCGATCCCTGGATTACCAGTCAAGCGTGTTACCACTGGACTACAGATCCGTCTGTAAACTCGAGTTTGATTCGATACGAATGAGCTTATGTACGAATTGTTTGTGTATGATCCAGTATGACGTCAGAGGAAGACATTTTGTCAACACAAAAATAGACGTAGAAAGTCTTGTGACAAACAATCATAAAAAATATTGAATAGAATTAGAAAAGTTGTGACAAATCCAGTCTATACAAGATGGGCTGTATCATCGGATCTGTAAGTGTGGTTTATATTTTGTTATTTCCTCACAAACTAAATCGTAATAACGCTGGTTTTACAATCCACTTTATCCAGGAAGGATTTCTTCTTTCTTTCTAATTTCTAAAGACTAAAAGAGTAAACTTTCTATCTTCTCTTATCTACTGCTAGTCATTAATATGAATAAGGCAAAGCCTCAAAATGAGTTCAATCATAGATCCGAATGATTGAATCTACAGCCTGTAGTGTATAAAAATATATGTAAAAAGATATATATTTTGAACAATGTGATATCCCAATGTGAAGACCCAAACACCCCAAACACCCCAAACACCCAAACATTTTCGCCCAGAACAGGTTTTCGCCTAACTGTGGGAATAGCAAGTAACGAGAGATCACGCAATATTTCACGCTCCAGTTACCGGAATTATAAATAAACATACCTTTTGCACTTCCAATCTATTTCTAACCGATTATAGAGATCAGACAGGTAAATAAGCAGTGAAAACTTTAAACCTATCCCAGTTTTCACTAATTTCACTATATCCGTTTTATGTCGCCATATAAATATCATTTTTTTCTCCAAAATGACATATTCATCGTCTGCCACGCTAATATATTTACGAATAAAACACAGAAAATGTAATTATAGTCTCACTGCTCTGTGTTTATGAGGTTCGTCCGTTATTACACACAAGGGGTCCTTATGAATAATATTGATTTTCACCGTTTTTCGCCTTCAGGTCCATGTGTTGTCACATAGGTTCTCCAACTGATATACATGGTTGTGTAAACCTAGTTATTCTCTGTTAGGCACCGTGTGATGTGTTCGATGGATGGGTCCATTTATGGTTCTGCACTCAGTCAGAGTAATTAGGAGGGATGACGACTTCTTATACCCCGTGTGTTTGTCTAAGTTAAACTAAATGTTAGTGTTTTAGATATGTACATACAGTATATAGACAAAATGCTGTCTCAACAAATGAATTTTGAGTGAAAATGATAAATACATTTGAATAGCAGTCCTGAGTGCTTTACAGTGGCCAGTGTAGCTTACTGGAAAAAAATGCTAGGTGAGAAGTGGAGGGGTGGAGCTTACACTAGAGGTACTATTTCACCCATGACATCACCCCCTAGGACATGCCCTGAAAGCTTACACGTGAGGCCACCAAGGGGTGGAGCTTACACTAGATGTACTATTTCACCCATGACATCACCCCCTAGGACATGCCCTGAAAGCTTACATGTGAGGCCACCAAGGGGTGGAGCTTACACTAGAGTACTATTTCACCCATGACATCACCCCCTAGGACATGCCCTGAAAGCTTACATGTGAGGCCACCAAGGGGTGGAGCTTACACTAGAGGTACTATTTCACCCATGACATCACCCCCTAGGACATGCCCTGAAAGCTTACATGTGAGGCCACCAAGGGGTGGAGCTTACACTAGAGGTACTATTTCACCCATGACATCACCCCCTAGGACATGCCCTGAAAGCTTACATTTTCTAATTGTTTATGTTTCAGTTGGCTTGCTGCGTTGGCAGTGCAGCATGCAGTCTGTGTTGTGCGGCATGTCCTTCATGCAAGAACTCTACATCGACAAGGATCGCTTACTCCATGATGTTACTGTGTGGATCCATCGTGGCAGCTATAATGTTGGCTCCCGGCTTAAGAGAAAAGTTAGATGATGTAAGTGTTCTAAACAAATAAATTATTTTGGACAGACTGGTCCATGGCTTGACCGTTCTAAAAATGGGCAAGCCCTGATTTAAATTGGACATGCATTTGTGCGTAATCTTGTTAACAGACCGATAATCAACAAACCAGGGTGAAAATATAACCTTCTGGCTGATACACAAATACATAAACATAATTACACTAAGACTTTTATCACACTGGTTTCCGTCACCTGGTTCTCGCTGTCGGTTGTCAATTGCCAAATATTTGGTGCATTTATTATTAATTGGTGACAGATGTGACGCAGACAAACATTCAGACAGAGGGAATCTGTAAGCACTAAAGCAGTCATCATTCTCAGTCAGAAATGTACGTGTGACATGTAATTAATTATTTATCCATCTATATTTTATACGAATCTTTCTATAACTCATGTTATATATTGAAACTCAGGGTTCCCGCTGTCGGTCACCAATGGCGCAAATTGCGACAAAAAACAAATAATGGTGCAAAATTTGGTGAATTAGCGAAAATAATTGGCGCAACATTTGTTAAACATTTTTGTTATTGTTTTGTCAAATACATGGCTTCAAATATTTATTTGTGAACTATATGGCTCTTAGTTGGCTCCAAGTTTTTTAAATTGGCTCCAGTGTAGGCTTCAAATATTTATTTGTGAACTATATGGCTCTTAGTTGGCTCCAAGTTTTTTTAAATTGGCTCCAGTGTTTTTCAATTGGCGACAGAAGTTGTGTGGACAAACATTCAGACAGAGGGAACCTTGAAACTAACTGATTCTGTAAATATTGTATGTACATGTACTTGCAAGTTGCAACATAACCCAGTATAATCAGCAGCATTTGTCGTCGAAACTCTCTCAGTTGAAACTAGCAGTTTTAGCCGGATGGTCAATACTCCCAAAGTGGTCAATATTTGTTGATGTGTGGTCAATGTCAAGTTTTAGCTGCTTACTGTCTGTAATTATTGACCTGATCTGTATGCTTGTCATTAATGAAACATCAGTCTCGATTTCTGTTTTCACTATTAATTAATGTAATAACTGCATAAAATGTAACGACCTAGTTACATGTGGAACCCACCAGTTGGTCCAGTGATTAACATGTTTCACTACATGTGGAACCCATCAGTTGGTCCAGTGATTAACATGTTTCACTGCATGTGGAACCCATCAGTTGGTCCAATGATTAACATGTTTCACTGCATGTGGAACCCATCAGTTGGTCCAGTGATTAACATGTTTCACTGCAAATGCAGGGATCTTACAGCTGATCCCCAGTACCACCAGCAGAATAACAGTCATGTAGATGCATTAATTAAAATCACTTGCCCTTAACCGCTGTAGGTAGGTTCGAATCCCACTGGGGATATGGAATTATTTCATGTGAGGAAGCTCTCCAGCTGACTTACAGTAGGTCGGTGGTTCTACCAGGTGCATGTCCGTGCCTGCAATACTGCATTGAGGGGAACCTGGATTCTTCCTCCACAAATAATAACGGGTGAGTCGCCGTATGACCTACCCGTAGGTGATGGTGCGACGTTAAAGTTTAAACAGCCAAAATAAAAATGGAGAGTTCGCCTTTAAAAACCGTGATGAAATGTTCCTAGAAAGTATCATGTTTTCTTTTGTTGATTAGATTCCAGGGCTATGTAAGGGCTTTGTGTCGGCCGAGGTCTGGGACAGTCAGTTACTGAAGGCACAGCAGTGTGACGAGGTTGTTGGCTATCTGTCCGTGTATCGAGTCTGTTTCTCCATGGCCGCGTTCTTCATGCTCTTCTGTCTTCTCATGATACGGGTGAACAGTTCCAAGGACCCACGTTCCAAGATCCAGAATGGGTAGGTGAAACATATTCTTCCATCGTGTTCTATCAATCCGTTTATGCTGGGGGGGAAATGTTTACTTTAACCCTTTCAACCCCACAGGCCTCTAAATAGGCTTATGAAAAGTGTAGATCCAGATGAGCCGGCTCGTGACGAGCCGTCTCATCAGGATCTGCACTTTTTTGCCAGTAATAATTATTACTATTTTTAGATAAAATTACCCATTTTGATAAATGAACTGGTCCAAAGGTAATTTTCTTATTAATTTATTGGTCTGAAAATATCACGCACCAGTCCATGTCAGTTACTTGGGGTTGAATGGGTTAATTTGTACTAGAATGTCACGCTTGGTTGGTCGAGTCCAAACGTATTACTGGTACTCTTTGATGGTGATTAAAATTTAGTATCTGGAAACCATACGTAGGGAGGCAACAAATATTCACTCGAATATTCGTAATTTTCCAGTATTCGGAAAAAATATTATATTTGCAAAAATTAATTAAGTTGTTATAAAATCAGATACGTTGGTTTCTTTTGAAACCATCATAAAACCTTCCAATACAAAAGAAATTGCCCCAGGATGTATGAATAAATCATGTTGTGGTCGCATCCATGGCAGGTATTAATTTACACTCTGCCATATAATCGGATAATTACAGTAGGTGCTAAGGTGGGTAGTATTTAATTATGTCAAAACTGTTTAGACGATCCAGTAGTCCAGTGGTTAACACGTCAGACTGGTAATCCAGAGATTGCTTTCAGATGGGACTTTAAACCAAGGTCTCGTGTCGGTGCTTTACACCGTGCATGTTAAAGAAGCGGAGGATATTTTATTTTTGCTCAATATTACCCAAAATATATAAAAAGATAAAGTACAATTTTTATGGTATTGTCAAAAATGCCACCCGCTCAGTCACATGTTTGTAAAGCCTGCAATCGTTCTGAGAATAAGAAAACTGCTACGTGTAATCTATGCAATTTGGATTTAACATATTCGGGTACAACATCAATCTGAATAATCATTTGAAAAAGAAACACCCTTCAACGGAAAGCAGTTTCATAAAGTGACAATAGCTTCATTTGTGAAAAAGCCCTTGACCGAAAGTCTGTTGATTAGATTCCAGGGCTATGTAAGGGCTTTGTGTCGGCCGAGGTCTGGGACAGTCAGTTACTGAAGGCACAGCAGTGTGACGAGGTTGTTGGCTATCTGTTTTTCTTACTTGTAAACTGAAAACTTAGGAAATATTTGAGGGTTATTGTGAGAGGTATAGCGTGTGAAGAGTTAGACTGCAGTAAGAGTGGCTAGTATGCTGTTAGACACCGGTAAACCCTGTTTGTTTCTTTGTAGATTTT
>CM026396.1:17383817-17533836 GCA_014843695.1 Archivesica marissinica | reverse complement strand
GTTATATTTGTGATGTAGAATGTTATATTTGGTGTATTTGTGATGTAGAATGTTATATTTGGTGTATTTGTGATGCACAATGTTATATTTGGTGTATTTGTGATGCACAATGTTATATTTGTTGTATTTGTGATGCACAATGTTATATTTGTTGTATTTGTGATGCACAATGTTATATTTGTGATGCACAATGTTATATTTGGTGTATTTGTGATGCACAATGTTATATTTGTTGTATATGTGATGTAGAATGTTATATTTGTTGTATATGTGATGCACAATGTTATATTTGGTGTATTTTTGATGCACAATGTTATATTTGTTGTATTTGTGATGTAGAATGTTATATTTGTTGTATTTGTGATGTAGAATGTTATATTTGGTGTATTTGTGATGTACAATGTTATATTTGGTGTATTTGTGATGTAGAATGTTATATTTGTTGTATTTGTGATGCACAATGTTATATTTGGTGTATATGTGATGCACAATGTTATATTTGTTGTATTTGTGATGCACAATGTTATATTTGGTGTATTTGTGATGTAGAATGTTATATTTGTTGTATTTGTGATGTAGAATGTTATATTTGGTGTATTTGTGATGCACAATGTTATATTTGGTGTATTTGTGATGCACAATGTTATATTTGTGTATTTGTGATGTAGAATGTTTATTTGGTGTATTTGTGATGCACAATGTTATATTTGTTGTATTTGTGATGCACAATGTTATATTTGTTGTATTTGTGATGTAGAATGTTATATTGGTGTTTTGTGTGTGTTTTTTGGTGTATTTGTGATGCACAATGTTATATTTGGTGTATTGTGATGTAGAATGTTATATTTGTTGTATTTGTGATGCACAATGTTATATTTGTTGTATTTGTGATGTAGAGTGTTATATTTGGTGTATTTGTGATGTAGAATGTTATATTTGGTGTATTTGTGATGTAGAATGTTATATTTGTTGTATTTGTGATGTAGAATGTTATATTTGTTGTATTTGTGATGTAGAATGTTATATTTGTTGTATTTGTGATGTAGAATGTTATATTTGGTGTATTTGTGATGTAGAATGTTATATTTGGTGTATTTGTGATGTAGAATGTTATATTTGTTGTATTTGTGATGCACAATGTTATATTTGTTGTATTTGTGATGTAGAATGTTATATTTGTTGTATTTGTGATGTAGAATGTTATATTTGGTGTATATGTGATGTGTTTTTTGGTGTTTTGTGTGTGTTTTTTGGTGTTTTGTGTGTGTTTTTTGGTGTTTTGTGTGTGTGTTTTTTGGTGTTTGTGTGTGTGTTTTTTGGTGTTTTGTGTGTAGAATGTTATATTTGGTGTATTTGTGATGTAGAATGTTATATTTGTTGTATTTGTGATGTACAATGTTATATTTGGTGTATTTGTGATGTAGAATGTTATATTTGTTGTATTTGTGATGTAGAATGTTATATTTGTTGTATTTGTGATGTAGAATGTTATATTTGGTGTTTTTGTGATGCAATGTTATATTTGTGATGTAGAATGTTATATTTGGTGTATATGTGATGTAGAATGTTATATTTGGTGTATTTGTGATGTAGAATGTTATATTTGGTGTATTTGTGATGTAGAATGTTATATTTGTTGTATTTGTGATGTAGAATGTTATATTTGTTGTATTTGTGATGTAGAATGTTATATTTGGTGTATTTGTGATGCACAATGTTATATTTGGTGTATTTGTGATGCACAATGTTATATTTGTTGTATTTGTGATGCACAATGTTATATTTGTTGTATTTGTGATGTAGAATGTTATATTTGTTGTATTTGTGATGTAGAATGTTTATTTGTTGTATTTGTGATGTAGAATGTTATATTTGGTGTATTTGTGATGCACATGTTGTATTTGTGATGCACAATGTTATATTTGGTGTATTTGTGATGTAGAATGTTTTATTTGGTGTATTTGTGATGTAGAATGTTATATTTGGTGTATATGTGATGTAGAATGTTATATTTGGTGTATTTGTGATGCACAATGTTATATTTGGTGTATTTGTGATGCACAATGTTATATTTGGTGTATTTGTGATGTAGAATGTTATATTTGTTGTATTTGTGATGTAGAATGTTATATTTGGTGTATTTGTGATGTAGAATGTTATATTTGTTGTATTTGTGATGCACAATGTTATATTTGGTGTATTTGTGATGTAGAATGTTATATTTGGTGTATATGTGATGTAGAATGTTATATTTGGTGTATTTGTGATGTAGAATGTTATATTTGGTGTATTTGTGATGTAGAATGTTATATTTGGTGTATTTGTGATGCACAATGTTATATTTGTTGTATTTGTGATGCAGAATGTTATATTTGTTGTATTTGTGATGTAGAATGTTATATTTGGTGTATTTGTGATGCACAATGTTATATTTGGTGTATTTGTGATGTAGAATGTTATATTTGGTGTATATGTGATGTAGATGTTATATTTGTGATGCACAATGTTATATTTGGTGTATATGTGATGTAGAATGTTATATTTGGTGTATTTGTGATGTACAATGTTATATTTGGTGTATTTGTGATGCAGAATGTTATATTTGTTGTATTTGTGATGCACAATGTTATATTTGGTGTATTTGTGATGTAGAATGTTATATTTGGTGTATTTGTGATGCACAATGTTATATTTGGTGTATTTGTGATGCACAATGTTATATTTGTTGTATTTGTGATGCACAATGTTATATTTGTTGTATTTGTGATGCACAATGTTATATTTGGTGTATTTGTGATGCACAATGTTATATTTGGTGTATATGTGATGCACAATGTTATATTTGTTGTATTTGTGATGCACAATGTTATATTTGGTGTATTTGTGATGCACAATGTTATATTTGGTGTATATGTGATGCACAATGTTATATTTGGTGTATTTGTGATGCACAATGTTATATTTGTTGTATTTGTGATGCACAATGTTATATTTGGTGTATTTGTGATGCACAATGTTATATTTGGTGTATATGTGATGCACAATGTTATATTTGTTGTATTTGTGATGCACAATGTTATATTTGGTGTATTTGTGATGCACAATGTTATATTTGGTGTATATGTGATGCACAATGGTATATTTGGTGTATTTGTGATGCACAATGTTATATTTGTTGTATTTGTGATGCACAATGTTATATTTGGTGTATTTGTGATGCACAATGTTATATTTGGTGTATATGTGATGCACAATGTTATATTTGTTGTATTTGTGATGTAGAATGTTATATTTGGTGTATTTGTGATGCACAATGTTATATTTGGTGTATTTGTGATGCACAATGTTATATTTGTTGTATATGTGATGTAGAATGTTATATTTGTTGTATTTGTGATGTAGAATGTTATATTTGTTGTATTTGTGATGTAGAATGTTATATTTGTTGTATTTGTGATGTAGAATGTTATATTTGTTGTATATGTGATGTAGAATGTTATATTTGTTGTATTTGTGATGCACAATGTTATATTTGGTGTATTTGTGATGCACAATGTTATATTTGTTGTATTTGTGATGTAGAATGTTATATTTGTTGTATTTGTGATGCACAATGTTGTATTTGTGATGCACAATGTTATATTTGGTGTATTTGTGATGCACAATGTTGTATTTGTGATGCACAATGTTATATTTGTTGTATTTGTGATGCACAATGTTATATTTGGTGTATTTGTGATGCACAATGTTGTATTTGTGATGCACAATGTTATATTTGTTGTATTTGTGATGCACAATGTTGTATTTGTGATGCACAATGTTATATTTGTTGTATTTGTGATGCACAATGTTATATTTGTTGTATTTGTGATGTAGAATGTTATATTTGGTGTATTTGTGATGCACAATGTTATATTTGTTGTATTTGTGATGCACAATGTTATATTTGTTGTATTTGTGATGTATAATGTTATATTTGTTGTATTTGTGATGTAGAATGTTATATTTGGTGTATTTGTGATGCACAATGTTATATTTGGTGTATTTGTGATGCACAATGTTATATTTGGTGTATTTGTGATGCACAATGTTATATTTGTTGTATTTGTGATGCACAATGTTATATTTGGTGTATTTGTGATGTAGAATGTTATATTTGGTGTATTTGTGATGTACAATGTTATATTTGGTGTATTTGTGATGCACAATGTTATATTTGTTGTATTTGTGATGCACAATGTTATATTTGGTGTATTTGTGATGTAGAATGTTATATTTGGTGTATTTGTGATGCACAATGTTATATTTGGTGTATTTGTGATGTAGAATGTTATATTTGTTGTATTTGTGATGCACAATGTTATATTTGTTGTATTTGTGATGTAGAATGTTATATTTGGTGTATTTGTGATGCACAATGTTATATTTGTTGTATTTGTGATGCACAATGTTATATTTGGTGTATATGTGATGCACAATGTTATATTTGTGATGCACAATGTTGTATTTGGTGTATTGTGATGCACAATGTTATATTTGTGATGCACAATGTTATATTTGGTGTATATGTGATGCACAATGTTATATTTGGTGTATTTGTGATGTAGAATGTTATATTTGGTGTATTTGTGATGTAGAATGTTATATTTGTTGTATTTGTGATGTACAATGTTATATTTGTTGTATTTGTGATGCACAATGTTATATTTGGTGTATTTGTGATGTAGAATGTTATATTTGTTGTATTTGTGATGCACAATGTTATATTTGGTGTATTTGTGATGTAGAATGTTATATTTGGTGTATTTGTGATGCACAATGTTATATTTGGTGTATATGTGATGCACAATGTTATATTTGGTGTATTTGTGATGCACAATGTTATATTTGGTGTATTTGTGATGCACAATGTTATATTTGTTGTATATGTGATGTACAATGTTATATTTGTTGTATTTGTGATGCACAATGTTATATTTGGTGTATTTGTGATGTAGAATGTTATATTTGTTGTATTTGTGATGCACAATGTTATATTTGGTGTATTTGTGATGTAGAATGTTATATTTGGTGTATTTGTGATGCACAATGTTATATTTGGTGTATTTGTGATGCACAATGTTATATTTGGTGTATATGTGATGCACAATGTTATATTTGGTGTATTTGTGATGTACAATGTTATATTTGGTGTATTTGTGATGCACAATGTTATATTTGGTGTATTTGTGATGTAGAATGTTATATTTGTTGTATTTGTGATGCACAATGTTATATTTGGTGTATTTGTGATGTAGAATGTTATATTTGGTGTATTTGTGATGCACAATGTTATATTTGGTGTATATGTGATGCACAATGTTATATTTGGTGTATTTGTGATGCACAATGTTATATTTGGTGTATATGTGATGCACAATGTTATATTTGGTGTATTTGTGATGCACAATGTTATATTTGGTGTATTTGTGATGCACAATGTTATATTTGGTGTATTTGTGATGCACAATGTTGTATTTGTGATGTAGAATGTTATATTTGTTGTATTTGTGATGCACAATGTTATATTTGGTGTATTTGTGATGTAGAATGTTATATTTGGTGTATTTGTGATGCACAATGTTATATTTGTTGTATTTGTGATGCACAATGTTATATTTGGTGTATTTGTGATGCACAATGTTATATTTGTTGTATTTGTGATGCACAATGTTATATTTGGTGTATTTGTGATGTAGAATGTTATATTTGGTGTATTTGTGATGCACAATGTTATATTTGGTGTATTTGTGATGTAGAATGTTATATTTGTTGTATATGTGATGTAGAATGTTATATTTGGTGTATTTGTGATGCACAATGTTATATTTGGTGTATTTGTGATGTAGAATGTTATATTTGTTGTATTTGTGATGCACAATGTTATATTTGGTGTATTTGTGATGTAGAATGTTATATTTGGTGTATTTGTGATGTAGAATGTTATATTTGGTGTATTTGTGATGTAGAATGTTATATTTGGTGTATTTGTGATGCACAATGTTATATTTGGTGTATTTGTGATGTAGAATGTTATATTTGTTGTATTTGTGATGCACAATGTTATATTTGTTGTATTTGTGATGTAGAATGTTATATTTGTTGTATTTGTGATGCACAATGTTATATTTGTTGTATTTGTGATGCACAATGTTATATTTGGTGTATTTGTGATGCACAATGTTGTATTTGTTGTATTTGTGATGTAGAATGTTATATTTGGTGTATTTGTGATGTAGAATGTTATATTTGTTGTATTTGTGATGTAGAATGTTATATTTGTTGTATTTGTGATGCACAATGTTATATTTGGTGTATTTGTGATGCACAATGTTATATTTGTTGTATTTGTGATGTAGAATGTTATATTTGTGATGCACAATGTTATATTTGTTGTATTTGTGATGCACAATGTTATATTTGTTGTATTTGTGATGCACACTGTTATATTTGGTGTATTTGTGATGCACAATGTTATATTTGTTGTATTTGTGATGCACAATGTTATATTTGTTGTATTTGTGATGCACAATGTTATATTTGGTGTATTTGTGATGCACAATGTTATATTTGGTGTATTTGTGATGCACAATGTTATATTTGGTGTATTTGTGATGCACAATGTTATATTTGGTGTATTTGTGATGCACAATGTTATATTTGTTGTATTTGTGATGCACAATGTTATATTTGGTGTATTGTGATGCCAATGTTATATTTGGTGTATTTGTGATGTAGAATGTTATATTTGGTGTATTTGTGATGCACAATGTTATATTTGGTGTATTTGTGATGTAGAATGTTATATTTGTTGTATTTGTGATGCACAATGTTATATTTGTTGTATTTGTGATGCACAATGTTATATTTGGTGTATTTGTGATGCACAATGTTATATTTGGTGTATTTGTGATGCACAATGTTATATTTGGTGTATTTGTGATGCACAATGTTATATTTGGTGTATTTGTGATGTAGAATGTTATATTTGGTGTATTTGTGATGTAGAATGTTATATTTGGTGTATTTGTGATGCACAATGTTATATTTGGTGTATTTGTGATGTAGAATGTTATATTTGGTGTATTTGTGATGTAGAATGTTATATTTGGTGTATATGTGATGTAGAATGTTATATTTGGTGTATATGTGATGCACAATGTTATATTTGGTGTATTTGTGATGCACAATGTTATATTTGGTGTATTTGTGATGCACAATGTTATATTTGGTGTATTTGTGATGCACAATGTTATATTTGGTGTATTTGTGATGCACAATGTTATATTTGGTGTATTTGTGATGCACAATGTTATATTTGGTGTATTTGTGATGCACAATGTTATATTTGGTGTATTTGTGATGCACAATGTTATATTTGTTGTATTTGTGATGCACAATGTTATATTTGGTGTATTTGTGATGCACAATGTTATATTTGGTGTATTTGTGATGTAGAATGTTATATTTGGTGTATTTGTGATGCACAATGTTATATTTGGTGTATTTGTGATGTAGAATGTTATATTTGTTGTATTTGTGATGCACAATGTTATATTTGTTGTATTTGTGATGTAGAATGTTATATTTGGTGTATTTGTGATGCACAATGTTATATTTGGTGTATATGTGATGTAGAATGTTATATTTGGTGTATTTGTGATGCACAATGTTATATTTGTTGTATTTGTGATGCACAATGTTATATTTGGTGTATTTGTGATGCACAATGTTATATTTGGTGTATTTGTGATGCACAATGTTATATTTGTTGTATTTGTGATGTAGAATGTTATATTTGTTGTATTTGTGATGCACAATGTTATATTTGGTGTATTTGTGATGCACAATGTTATATTTGGTGTATATGTGATGCACAATGTTATATTTGTTGTATTTGTGATGTAGAATGTTATATTTGGTGTATTTGTGATGCACAATGGTATATTTGGTGTATATGTGATGCACAATGTTATATTTGTTGTATTTGTGATGTAGAATGTTATATTTGGTGTATTTGTGATGTAGAATGTTATATTTGGTGTATTTGTGATGCACAATGATATATTTATTGTATTTGTGATGCACAATGTTATATTTGGTGTATTTGTGATGCACAATGTTATATTTGGTGTATTTGTGATGCACAATGTTATATTTGTTGTATTTGTGATGCACAATGTTATATTTGTTGTATTTGTGATGCACAATGTTATATTTGGTTTATTTGTGATGTAGAATGTTATATTTGGTGTATATGTGATGCACAATGTTATATTTGTTGTATTTGTGATGCACAATGTTATATTTGGTGTATTTGTGATGTAGAATGTTATATTTGGTGTATATGTGATGCACAATGTTATATTTGGTGTATATGTGATGCACAATGTTATATTTGTTGTATTTGTGATGTAGAATGTTATATTTGTTGTATTTGTGATGCACAATGTTATATTTGTTGTATTTGTGATGCACAATGTTATATTTGTTGTATTTGTGATGAGAATGTTATATTTGTTGTATTTGTGATGCACAATGTTATATTTGTTGTATTTGTGATGCACAATGTTATATTTGGTGTATATGTGATGCACAATGTTATATTTGTTGTATTTGTGATGCACAATGTTATATTTGGTTTATTTGTGATGTAGAATGTTATATTTGGTGTATTTGTGATGTACAATGTTATATTTGGTGTATTTGTGATGTACAATGTTATATTTGGTGTATTTGTGATGTACAATGTTATATTTGGTGTATTTGTGATGCACAATGTTATATTTGGTGTATTTGTGATGTAGAATGTTATATTTGGTGTATTTGTGATGTACAATGTTATATTTGGTGTATTTGTGATGTACAATGTTATATTTGTTGTATTTGTGATGCACAATGTTGTATTTGTGATGCACAATGTTATATTTGTGATGCACAATGTTGTATTTGTGATGCACAATGTTGTATTTGTGATGCACAATGTTGTATTTGTGATGCACAATGTTGTATTTGTGATGCACAATGTTGTATTTGTGATGCACACTGTTATATATGTGATGCACAATGTTGTATTTGTGATGCACAATGTTATATTTGGTGTATTTGTGATGTAGAATGTTATATTTGTTGTATTTGTGATGTAGAATGTTATATTTGGTGTATTTGTGATGTACAATGTTATATTTGGTGTATTTGTGATGTACAATGTTATATTTGGTGTATTTGTGATGTAGAATGTTATATTTGGTGTATATGTGATGTAGAATGTTATATTTGGTGTATTTGTGATGCACAATGTTATATTTGGTGTATATGTGATGCACAATGTTGTATTTGTGATGCACAATGTTATATTTGGTGTATTTGTGATGTAGAATGTTATATTTGGTGTATATGTGATGCACAATGTTATATTTGGTGTATATGTGATGCACAATGTTATATTTGTTGTATATGTGATGTACAATGTTATATTTGGTGTATTTGTGATGTAGAATGTTATATTTGTTGTATTTGTGATGCACAATGTTATATTTGTTGTATTTGTGATTCACAATGTTATATTTGGTGTATTTGTGATGTAGAATGTTATATTTGGTGTATTTGTGATGCACAATGTTATATTTGGTGTATTTGTGATGTAGAATGTTATATTTGGTGTATATGTGATGTAGAATGTTATATTTGGTGTATATGTGATGCACAATGTTATATTTGGTGTATTTGTGATGTAGAATGTTATATTTGGTGTATATGTGATGCACAATGTTTTATTTGTTGTATTTGTGATGTAGAATGTTATATTTGGTGTATTTGTGATGCACAATGTTATATTTGGTGTATATGTGATGCACAATGTTATATTTGTTGTATTTGTGATGTAGAATGTTATATTTGGTGTATTTGTGATGCACAATGTTATATTTGTTGTATATGTGATGTAGAATGTTATATTTGTTGTATTTGTGATGCACAATGTTATATTTGTTGTATTTGTGATGCACAATGTTATATTTGTTGTATTTGTGATGTACAATGTTATATTTGGTGTATATGTGATGCACAATGTTGTATTTGTTATATTTGTGATGTAGAATGTTATATTTGGTGTATATGTGATGCACAATGTTATATTTGGTGTATTTGTGATGCACAATGTTATATTTGGTGTATTTGTGATGCACAATGTTATATTTGGTGTATTTGTGATGCACAATGTTATATTTGGTGTATTTGTGATGCACAATGTTATATTTGTTGTATTTGTGATGCACAATGTTATATTTGTTGTATTTGTGATGCACAATGTTGTATTTGTGATGCACAATGTTGTATTTGGTGTATTTGTGATGTAGAATGTTATATTTGGTGTATTTGTGATGCACAATGTTATATTTGGTGTATTTGTGATGCACAATGTTATATTTGTTGTATTTGTGATGCACAATGTTATATTTGTTGTATTTGTGATGTAGAATGTTATATTTGGTGTATTTGTGATGCACAATGTTATATTTGGTGTATTTTTGATGCACAATGTTATATTTGTTGTATTTGTGATGTAGAATGTTATATTTGTTGTATTTGTGATGTAGAATGTTATATTTGGTGTATTTGTGATGTACAATGTTATATTTGTTGTATTTGTGATGCACAATGTTATATTTGTTGTATTTGTGATGCACAATGTTATATTTGGTGTATTTGTGATGCACAATGTTATATTTGTTGTATTTGTGATGTAGAATGTTATATTTGTTGTATTTGTGATGCACAATGTTATATTTGGTGTATATGTGATGCACAATGTTATATTTGTTGTATTTGTGATGCACAATGGTATATTTGGTGTATATGTGATGCACAATGTTATATTTGTTGTATTTGTGATGTAGAATGTTATATTTGTTGTATTTGTGATGCACAATGGTATATTTGGTGTATTTGTGATGCACAATGTTATATTTGGTGTATATGTGATGCACAATGTTATATTTGTTGTATTTGTGATGTAGAATGTTATATTTGGTGTATTTGTGATGCACAATGGTATATTTGGTGTATATGTGATGCACAATGTTATATTTGTTGTATTTGTGATGTAGAATGTTATATTTGGTGTATTTGTGATGTAGAATGTTATATTTGGTGTATTTGTGATGCACAATGATATATTTATTGTATTTGTGATGCACAATGTTATATTTGGTGTATTTGTGATGCACAATGTTATATTTGGTGTATTTGTGATGCACAATGTTATATTTGTTGTATTTGTGATGCACAATGTTATATTTGGTTTATTTGTGATGTAGAATGTTATATTTGGTGTATATGTGATGCACAATGTTATATTTGTTGTATTTGTGATGCACAATGTTATATTTGTTGTATTTGTGATGTAGAATGTTATATTTGGTGTATTTGTGATGTAGAATGTTATATTTGGTGTATATGTGATGCACAATGTTATATTTGGTGTATATGTGATGCACAATGTTATATTTGTTGTATTTGTGATGTAGAATGTTATATTTGTTGTATTTGTGATGCACAATGTTATATTTGTTGTATTTGTGATGCACAATGTTATATTTGTTGTATTTGTGATGCACAATGTTATATTTGGTTTATTTGTGATGTAGAATGTTATATTTGGTGTATTTGTGATGTACAATGTTATATTTGGTGTATTTGTGATGTACAATGTTATATTTGGTGTATTTGTGATGTACAATGTTATATTTGTTGTATTTGTGATGTAGAATGTTATATTTGGTGTATTTGTGATGTACAATGTTATATTTGGTGTATATGTGATGCACAATGTTATATTTGTTGTATTTGTGATGCACAATGTTATATTTGGTGTATTTGTGATGTACAATGTTATATTTGGTGTATATGTGATGCACAATGTTATATTTGGTGTATTTGTGATGCACAATGTTATATTTGGTGTATTTGTGATGCACAATGTTATATTTGTTGTATTTGTGATGTAGAATGTTATATTTGTTGTATTTGTGATGCACAATGTTATATTTGGTGTATTTGTGATGCACAATGTTATATTTGTTGTATTTGTGATGCACAATGTTATATTTGGTGTATTTTTGATGCACAATGTTATATTTGTTGTATTTGTGATGCACAATGTTATATTTGTTGTATTTGTGATGCACAATGTTATATTTGGTGTATTTGTGATGTACAATGTTATATTTGGTGTATTTGTGATGTACAATGTTATATTTGGTGTATTTGTGATGTACAATGTTATATTTGGTGTATTTGTGATGCACAATGTTATATTTGGTGTATTTGTGATGTAGAATGTTATATTTGGTGTATTTGTGATGTACAATGTTATATTTGGTGTATTTGTGATGTACAATGTTATATTTGTTGTATATGTGATGCACAATGTTATATTTGGTGTATTTGTGATGTAGAATGTTATATTTGGTGTATTTGTGATGTACAATGTTATATTTGGTGTATTTGTGATGTAGAATGTTATATTTGTTGTATATGTGATGCACAATGTTATATTTGGTGTATTTGTGATGTAGAATGTTATATTTGGTGTATTTGTGATGTACAATGTTATATTTGGTGTATTTGTGATGTACAATGTTATATTTGTTGTATTTGTGATGTAGAATGTTATATTTGTGTATTTGTGATGTAGAATGTTATATTTGTTGTATTTGTGATGTAGAATGTTATATTTGGTGTATTTGTGATGTACAATGTTATATTTGGTGTATTTGTGATGTACAATGTTATATTTGGTGTATTTGTGATGTAGAATGTTATATTTGGTGTATATGTGATGTAGAATGTTATATTTGGTGTATTTGTGATGCACAATGTTATATTTGGTGTATATGTGATGCACAATGTTGTATTTGTGATGCACAATGTTATATTTGGTGTATTTGTGATGTAGAATGTTATATTTGGTGTATATGTGATGCACAATGTTATATTTGGTGTATATGTGATGCACAATGTTATATTTGTTGTATATGTGATGTACAATGTTATATTTGGTGTATTTGTGATGTAGAATGTTATATTTGGTGTATTTGTGATGTAGAATGTTATATTTGGTGTATTTGTGATGTAGAATGTTATATTTGGTGTATTTGTGATGCACAATGTTATATTTGTTGTATTTGTGATGCACAATGTTATATTTGGTGTATTTGTGATGCACAATGTTGTATTTGTGATGTAGAATGTTATATTTGTTGTATTTGTGATGCACAATGTTATATTTGTTGTATTTGTGATGCACAATGTTATATTTGGTGTATTTGTGATGCACAATGTTATATTTGGTGTATTTGTGATGTAGAATGTTATATTTGGTGTATATGTGATGCACAATGTTATATTTGGTGTATATGTGATGCACAATGTTATATTTGTTGTATATGTGATGTACAATGTTATATTTGGTGTATTTGTGATGCACAATGTTATATTTGTTGTATTTGTGATGTAGAATGTTATATTTGGTGTATTTGTGATGCACAATGTTATATTTGGTGTATTTGTGATGTAGAATGTTATATTTGTTGTATTTGTGATGCACAATGTTATATTTGGTGTATATGTGATGCACAATGTTATATTTGGTGTATTTGTGATGTAGAATGTTATATTTGGTGTATTTGTGATGCACAATGTTATATTTGGTGTATATGTGATGCACAATGTTATATTTGTTGTATTTGTGATGTAGAATGTTATATTTGGTGTATTTGTGATGTAGAATGTTATATTTGGTGTATTTGTGATGCACAATGTTATATTTGTTGTATTTGTGATGCACAATGTTATATTTGGTGTATTTGTGATGCACAATGTTGTATTTGTGATGTAGAATGTTATATTTGTTGTATTTGTGATGCACAATGTTATATTTGTTGTATTTGTGATGCACAATGTTATATTTGGTGTATTTGTGATGCACAATGTTATATTTGTTGTATTTGTGATGCACAATGTTATATTTGTTGTATTTGTGATGCACAATGTTATATTTGTGATGCACAATGTTATATTTGGTGTATTTGTGATGCACAATGTTATATTTGTTGTATATGTGATGTAGAATGTTATATTTGTTGTATATGTGATGCACAATGTTATATTTGGTGTATTTTTGATGCACAATGTTATATTTGTTGTATTTGTGATGTAGAATGTTATATTTGTTGTATTTGTGATGTAGAATGTTATATTTGGTGTATTTGTGATGTACAATGTTATATTTGTTGTATTTGTGATGTAGAATGTTATATTTGTTGTATTTGTGATGCACAATGTTATATTTGGTGTATATGTGATGTAGAATGTTATATTTGGTGTATTTGTGATGCACAATGGTATATTTGGTGTATTTGTGATGTAGAATGTTATATTTGTTGTATTTGTGATGTAGAATGTTATATTTGTTGTATTTGTGATGCACAATGGTATATTTGGTGTATATGTGATGCACAATGTTATATTTGGTGTATATGTGATGCACAATGTTATATTTGTGATGCACAATGTTATATTTGTTGTATTTGTGATGCACAATGTTATATTTGTTGTATTTGTGATGTAGAATGTTATATTTGGTGTATTTGTGATGCACAATGGTATATTTGGTGTATATGTGATGCACAATGTTATATTTGTTGTATTTGTGATGTAGAATGTTATATTTGGTGTATTTGTGATGTAGAATGTTATATTTGGTGTATTTGTGATGTACAATGTTATATTTGGTGTATTTGTGATGCACAATGTTATATTTGGTGTATTTGTGATGTAGAATGTTATATTTGGTGTATTTGTGATGTACAATGTTATATTTGGTGTATTTGTGATGCACAATGTTATATTTGGTGTATTTGTGATGTAGAATGTTATATTTGGTGTATTTGTGATGTACAATGTTATATTTGGTGTATTTGTGATGTACAATGTTATATTTGTTGTATTTGTGATGCACAATGTTATATTTGTTGTATTTGTGATGCACAATGTTGTATTTGTGATGCACACTGTTATATTTGGTGTATTTGTGATGTAGAATGTTATATTTGTTGTATTTGTGATGTAGAATGTTATATTTGGTGTATTTGTGATGTACAATGTTATATTTGGTGTATTTGTGATGTACAATGTTATATTTGGTGTATTTGTGATGTAGAATGTTATATTTGGTGTATTTGTGATGTAGAATGTTATATTTGGTGTATATGTGATGCACAATGTTATATTTGGTGTATATGTGATGCACAATGTTATATTTGTTGTATATGTGATGTACAATGTTATATTTGGTGTATTTGTGATGTAGAATGTTATATTTGTTGTATTTGTGATGTACAATGTTATATTTGGTGTATTTGTGATGCACAATGTTATATTTGGTGTATATGTGATGCACAGTGTTATATTTGTTGTATTTGTGATGCACAATGTTATATTTGGTGTATTTGTGATGTAGAATGTTATATTTGGTGTATATGTGATGCACAATGTTATATTTGTTGTATTTGTGATGTAGAATGTTATATTTGGTGTATTTGTGATGCACAATGTTATATTTGGTGTATATGTGATGCACAATGTTATATTTGTTGTATTTGTGATGTAGAATGTTATATTTGGTGTATTTGTGATGCACAATGTTATATTTGTTGTATATGTGATGTAGAATGTTATATTTGTTGTATTTGTGATGCACAATGTTATATTTGTTGTATTTGTGATGCACAATGTTGTATTTGTGATGTAGAATGTTATATTTGTTGTATTTGTGATGTAGAATGTTATATTTGGTGTATTTGTGATGCACAATGTTATATTTGGTGTATTTGTGATGCACAATGTTATATTTGTTGTATTTGTGATGTAGAATGTTATATTTGTTGTATTTGTGATGTAGAATGTTATATTTGTTGTATTTGTGATGTAGAATGTTATATTTGGTGTATATGTGATGTAGAATGTTATTTTTATTTTTATAAACAATATTTATTTCTTGTCTATATTTATACATAGTCTACATACTATTGAATACATGTAGGATTGAGGAGAACGCAACTTGCTTATATCGTTACCTCTTTCCTACGAATCATTTACAAAATATACCGTTTATATTAGGCACCAAAATTACTGTCAAATATTGAGTAACTCATTAATTTTAGAATGTGAGAAAATAATAACATATTTGAAATAGATATTAAGGTATGAATAATGTTGATAGTGGTTGTGACCAAATGTGGTTGATCATCCAACTACACCACCACATTTAGCTATGATAATATTGGATTGGAGAAAGAGAAAACAAAACATATAATGGAGGAGAGCGAAACAGATTCAGATGCCACCTGCTCGTGCATGTACGGAAACTGAGTAGGCGTTCCATATGGCAATTGTTTCATGTGGTGTTATGCAAACCGTTTTGTGTTCTTAATGAACGTGAGTGAAAACTATTATGTTTTGTTCAGAGTTGAGTTGTGCATTTCCCACTAATAGTGTTTTAAGTGTTGGTATAGTAATGTTGCTGATCTCGTTATTGAGTGGGTCTGTGAGTTGTGTATAATGGACAAGTAAAGAAGTGTTCTGTAGACTCTACTTTGCCACATCTACAAAGTGGACTTTCAATAATGTTTTTTGAAAACAAATGTTCGTTTAATATACTGCAGTGTGTTCTCAATCTGGTGTGGACAATGTTTATGTCTCGTTTACCGATGAAATAGTGAACTGGAACGTGTTCTTGGCTTACGTTTAGCCTGCGTTTGAATATGCTAAGAGACTCGGAGTTCCGTATATCAGTTGGTGTATTGTTCCACAAGTCAATGGTTGAAGGAAGGAACGACTTTTTAAAGAGCTGTGTATTGCAATGGATGTTCCTAGTATTTTCTGAGTTTCGGAGGTTGTATGTTATTAGTTCGCCAACTTGGTAAGGAGCTAGGTTTGATAGATAGTCTGGAGTAAGATGGTTTATTTTGTAATAAAGTATAAGTTTGTGTTTGCCTCTGCGTGATTGTAGTTGTTCCAAGCATGTGTCCCTGTAGAGTTTTTCGAAAGATACGAGTTTTGTTGCCCCAGATATAATTCGTGCAGATTCAAGGTCATTAATTTCTTGTTGCGTGATATTGTCCCAAACTACATCTGAGTATTCTAATAATGGTCGGATAAATGCAGTGGACAGTGGACAGTGTTTTCCTATCAAGAATAAACTTAAGTGGTCTCATGATATTAACACTTTTCCATGCGTTTTCCTTTATGATGTCAATGTGCTCGTGCCATGTACCGTCATCTGAGAAAGTTATACCAAGGTGTGTATGTGAGTGTACTTCTTCAATGGAAACATCATTCATATATAGTGGAGGGTGGATGGGGTTCTAAATCTTGATTTTGCGTGAGATGAGAAGTGTTTCAGTCTTACTTGGATTAAATGTCACAAGCCATGTATTTGCCCATTCGTTATTTTTTATGAGATCAGAATTGAGTTGTTCTGCCGCTGAAATTGGATTATCAATTATGATGTAGAGACTTGTATCATCAGCAAAGAGACGAGTTGCAGAGTTTATACTATCAACAATGTCATTTATAAACACAATGAACAACAACGGACCAAGAATAGAACCTTGTGGTACACCAGCCATTATAGGTAAAGTATCAAAGAAAGTGCCAAAAAGAGCAACGCGTTGCGTACGTCCGATAAGATAGTCACCGAACCAGGTAAGAAGGTTTCCAGAGATTCCATTATTTTGTAATTTATAAAGGAGGCCACGATGCCAAACGCAGTCGAAAGCTTTAGAAATGTCACAGAAAACCGCCCTGACTTCCTTTCCTTCATCGAGTACCTGACATAATATAATGCATGATAGATAGAGGTGAGTTGATTGACGGTAGAATCTTTAGGTACAAATCCAGATTGAATAGCAGATATCATGTTATTTTCAGACAAAAAGTTAAAAACGTGCTTATGAATGATTTTTGCCATTACTTTACTTATTGTACTGAGAAGTGAGATTGGTCGATTATTTGAAATTTCTTGAGGATCGTTCTTCTTGTGAATATCACATACATTGGCAAGTTTCCATTGATCTGGGACTTTACCTATGACCAAGGAGTAATTAAACATAGAAGAAAGTGGTGCCGCCAATTCAACCGAAAGTTCTTTCAAAACTCTGTTGTTAATGTTATCCGAGCCAGATGCTTTTCCAGTTTTAAGTAGTTTGCTTAGCGTGGATGTGACCTCATCTGGAGAAATTACTAGCTCAGCTCATGTTGGTGCATGTGTGTCTATGGTTGTATCTGGTAGTGTCGTTTTAGAGTCATTAAGTAGTGTCTATGATTGGAAGAAGTTGTTTAGGCAATTTGCTTTTTCATTATTTGAGACGTAGGCTTTAGAATAGGTATCCCTGTGTTTGTGTTGTTGTTTTTTATTAGCTGTTTAAGTGTTTTCCAAAAGATCACGTGGTTCCAAATGTTCATCTTTCAATTTGTCTGCTATTTTGGTTTTAAGCGTGTTTCTAGCATGTCTTATTAGCGTAAGTGTTTTGTTTCTGATCTTTTTGTATTTATCCCAGTGTTGTTGTAGTTGTGTTCTGCATGCTTTGTTATATGCCCTTCTGCGTTTTCGTATGTATTTTCTAATTTCGGTATGCATCCATGGTGGGTCTGATTGACGCACTGTTACTGTTTTACTTGGTATCGTTTCTTCTGCTAATCGGATGCTTGTGTTAGTTATGTTTGTTGTATATGTGTCAATATATGTATGTATAAGTGAATCCCAATTAAAGTTTGACGTTCGTTCCCTGAGTGTTGCATAATCCCCAATATCATATTGCCAGACGTTACGTTTGAAACTAGGTACTTTGGGCTACTCATGTCTGAAACAGCAATATATAGGACAATGGTACCTTGTGTTTTGACCTAGGAAAGGATCGCCAACACCGCTGACACACACACTTTCCTTAGAAGAAACTAGAAAGAGATCGATTAATGACTCTGATGATTCTGTGTAATGTGTTGGTTCTGTGATGAGTTGTGATAAACCATATTGTTGAGAGATGCTGTTGACCTTATTGCGAGTATTATTTTAGCATGTCAATAATTGAAATCACCTGTAATAACGATATCCAAGTTTGAATCAATTGCAAGACCGATATAATTCTCAATACTAAGATAAGACAGGTGGACAAGAGTTTGGTGGCCTGTACAAAGTCCCCAGAAGTACCCGTTTGCTCTTAAGGTGAAGCTCGACCCATACACATTCTATATATTGAGGTTCTAAGTCAAGCCTTCGAAGTGCTGGAATGTTATCTTTAACATAGACAAGAATTCCACCGTACTTGTCAGACGTACGTCCTATCCTTCCTGAAAGGTTTTGAGTAGTTATGAATAGCAAGATTGTCAGAATCAATATTATTCCCAAGCAATGTTTCGGTAAAGAACAAAACATCAAAGTGAGATAATTCAGTATTCAGGATATCTATTTTCGGGAGAACGCTTTGTACGTTGTAATGAGCAAAAGATAAGCCAGACTGGAAGGACTGAAGCATAGCGTCTTCGTCATAGTAACTGGAGTCCGAAGATAGAGTAACAGATGAAAGCGAATCAGATGTATGAGAGTTAGGTCCAGGATTTTCATGAACGTCGCCAAGAAGAATAAGGGAAAGCCATGTTAGTATCTCGAAAGCTGTGAATGGTTTATTCCTTTGGCCCTTGTGTGTGAAGGACTGAAAACGCCTACTCTCACCCTGTATAAGCTTATGTCAATGTTCATTATGTAATACCAGGTTGAAATATAGTCGTTGGGGGTGATGGTTCTACAAAACACGTAGCCAGTGACAAGATAAAGAAACGGACATGTATCTGAAGGCATCTTGTTGAGTGAATATCTATCTCCAATGAAAATAAAATAAAAATATGAAATCAAAATTAATACATGAACTACCATTCAGTGAAATGAATGTAGTGTTGGGGACATGTTATACTAGTATACACGCAATGTGAATGTTGATGACGCTACCATGTGAACATACTATAAACATATGAGCTTATGAAATTCAATACTTCCTGTATTCATAATTTCATACTCACTATGTACAGTGATTTATACATAATTAGTATACAACCAGGTCTTTCCTCCACTACGTGCACGTCGTGACCTAGGCACAGCTCACAACAGGAATATGGTTCAATGACTTCTCTGACGGAAGACACGCCATCCGGGAATCGCGTGACTCTGTACATATACACACAGAGTACCATTCGACTAACTAACCTACTTGGCGAGACAGCACCACTTAGTGCTGGAGACGACGGATAGCTGGATTCTTTTAGCCGGCTCCTTCAAGGGGAGCGATCTCCTTCAAGGAAGACGGTGGGACGCTGACTTCTTGATGGCGTGAGGACCCCAGCGAAGAAACCGGAACCATTATTGCTGTTGTGAGCTGACAACTCGTGGAGGATGTGGTCCTACAAAGGACCCATTCGAAAGAGGAAACAGGACTTGTCACCCTGCGAAGAACGAAGATGCCTTCACAGCTGTCAACATAAACATCTTAGATATATCGACATAAACACCGTAGAGAAACCAGTCGCCCAAAATGCATTTATGCGGTGGCGACTATAAATAAACTTACATCATCATCATCATCATTATTATACAATTTTGAACACAGATCTCGTATAATAGGATGAACATAGCGTTCCAGCATGCTATTAAATGACAAATCAGTACAATTATATAACATAGGTCTGCACGAGTTCTGATCAAGTGCAACGTATGGAGATACTATAAATAAGGTGGTTACCAATCACGACTATGCAAGTCAGCCATTAATGTTGGAGGAAGACCCCGGCTGACAATCCGAGCTGTGTTTCAGACACTGACGGGAATCCGTGTAGAACCACCGATCCTCTCCGCTAGCCCGCTGGATAGAGGAACCACCGACCCCCTCCGCTAGCCCGCTGGATAGAGGAACCACCGACCCCCTCCGCTAGCCCGCTGGATAGAGGAACCACCGATCCTCTCCGCTAGCCCGCTGGATAGAGGAACCACCGACCCCCTCCGCTAGCCCGCTGGATAGAGGAACCACCGATCCTCTCCGCTAGCCCGCTGGATAGAGTTCTCACTTCATGTATGAAAAATGAAACTAAAATGCATGGAAGGACCCGTTTTAAGAACATAACATCTTCCAGGACCGTCGTTGGAGCTATTTTGATGATACGCACGGCCAATTATGCTTGTTTGTCGAGTGAGCATAGCGAGCGAGTACGCTAGGGGGTCCGGGGGCATGCCCCCTGAGATTTTTTGAAATGAGGAAGCAATTTTCTGCATTTTGTAACATACAATTGCAGGACTAAAGTTCTTAAATTACGACAATCCGTATAAAGGTATAAATAAAGGCTAGATGTATAATATACATGACCTTATCAATTAAACAAGAGAGAAGAGAGAATTACCATAAGCTCCTGTAGCTTTCAATTCAATCCACTTGTCTTGATAGTTGTATTGTATGGATGCTATATGTACAGATGTTATAATTTTATGTCATGTTTATCTTGATAAATAAAATATGTTTAAACCAATTAAACAAGCACGTAAAATAGCGCAAACTAAATTTCGAGATGCACCATATTTGCAATGGGCTCAATTATTCTACCACTCCACACATCACGGCGCCTATGTATCCTACTCCCTGGGTTTTAATGCATTTTTGGAGTTTTCATTGTTTTCATTTTCTGAGACCAATGATAAGCACGTGCGTACTTGCGTATGCCCAGCGACGGGCTTGTCATCCCTAAGATCAATGTAATATCAAGATCTTTAAGAATGATGACCATTTACAACGCACTTCCGTAATAATAATCACGGGAATACTTCGGAAATGTTACACCGGTACTCTATATAAGGGGAGTAACCAGGCGTTAATCTGGGTCATATCCTTAAAATACACATGTCTAACTGGCGAACATTTTGGATCGGCACTTTATAAAAAACAACACAAAGACCTGCAAACTTAAATGTGCGTTGTTTGCATCTATATGCTGTGTTAAAAGTGTAATATATATCTTAGCTAAAATTCAAGCGCACCTGAATAAAGACACAATTGTAAAAGTATAATTTCTTATACATGTATTAAACATATAATGACTTATGCAAGAAACCGGTTTGGCAATTTAAAATCAATATGTCATGTTTCAATGGTTCCGTGAAATGACTCGTGTAAGATAAATGAATGAAACTAAATAAAGAATTAAGTAGTAGAAGCGATTAATGCCATTCAAGCTCCCAAGGAACTGGTTACTAGGGTAATCATAGTACCGCAGCGCCACAGAGGCTGCCGCTTTGATCACCAATGTTTATACATAGATCTATAACATCTATTGACACATGAGTAAACAGCGCCAATTTAAGCTTGTTTTCCTGTACATCCAAAACAAATCACATACTAATGGTCGAGTGGTTAAGGTCGCTGACTTGTATACCACTGTAACCTATCATCACTGATGGTCACGGGTTCGAGCCCCGCTTAGGCCGTGTCTCATTTATATGAAAAAGTTGGCAGTTTCTTACGGAGGTTGGTGCACCCAAGCACTGGTTAACCGCTGGAGCCTGCCCAGGAAAGGTGTTGTTAGGTAAACTGCAGTTTACCCGCCGGCGATATAGCCCGAAATGATGCTGATGCAGGCGTAAAACCCGAAATATAACATAACATAATAATGTGTAGTCAATAAATATGTGAATCTTCATTGTACTGTTATACACTTAACAACTCTTATAAGTGTGCATGTATAAATGGTCTCATATCTCCGTCACTATTGGCCCAATAATGATGAAATTTTCAGCAAATACAGTTGAGATATATTTCATGATAGTCCATTTATTTTATTTCATAACAAACACAAATTTAACACACATGACTAATTAATGTGATGGTGCGTAAAAAGTCAATGTTGCAAAATGATAATGTCAATGATAAAACTCAGGCCGATGAGAATTAATTATTCTAATATCGCGTATGCCCACCCTGCCTGCGGATCACAGCTTGGCAACGTCGTCGCATGGAAGGGACATAAAGTCGTACATAGTTCTGGGGTAGATTTGCCCACTCTTGCCCAATCTTCGCACGGAGTTGGGCGATGGTCTGTGGCACTGCGCCGGTCCTTCTTAAGCGGCGATTCAATTCATCCCATATAGTTTCTATAATGTTTAAGACTTTGGTGGTATGTCCATCACATTGATGTGGTTAGCATTCATGATGCGCCATCCTGCAGCAACCGCAATCCTCTATTGTTCCTAAACACGGGTATTACCTCAGTTTGAAGCACGTCATGTTGGTACCGGGCGGCGTTCAGATATGGCGTCCATGCGTCCCGCGCGTTTCTCCGGCCGTCTTGACAGCTGTACGTGTTCTCTGCTGACGATGTACATGTACGATGTGATTATCTTGTGCAGCTGTTGTACAACGCCCACGTGGTCTGCGAGGGAGGTTACCAACGTTACCAGTCGCTCTGTACTTAAGCACCAGCTTTCTGATGGTGTTGCGGTGTACACCCATGCGTCGCGCAACCTGCAAATGATACGGATAACATGAAATTAGTAATTAAAATATATAATTTATTTTTTATGGATATTTTCGATAAAAAACTGAATGTTAGTGACTTTCAATTTTTATAACACAAAGAAACTTAATTAATTAGTGACATTGAATTAACTTTGAGACGTACCTCTGTTTTGTGTATACTGGCGTTGATGAAGCCGACAGCTATTCCTCGTTCAGCTATAGTCAGCCTGCCCATGTCATGTTTTTCTGATGTGTGGATAGTAATCAAGTCCACAACGACCAAATGCAGTTTTATGTTGTGCCAGCGCACCATTTCCTCGTGCATTGTGTTGAATTTGACGTTGCGTGGTTTAACGCGCCGTATCGATTAAACTGAACACATGGAGCACGGGATAATACTCGAAATGTAGTCAATAGCCAGTACTCAAAATTTCGTGCAAAAATATTGATAAATAAAAATGTTATACGGAAATCAAAGATGCACACTTATAAGAGTTGTCAAGTGTATATACAGTGTCACTGGGCGGCTAGATCCATAAGCTACTTTCCGCAGACGTATAAGAAATCCATTGTTGTAATATAATAGAACACACAGACGGATCTGTAGTCCAGTGGTAACACGCTGGACTGGTAATCCAGGGATCGCAGGTTCGATCCCCCCGTCTGACCCTAAAACACTCTTTCAGATGGGATGTTAAACCGAGGTCTCGTGTCTGTGCTTTACACCGTGCACGTAAAAGAACCAGAGGAGACTCTGGAATGGGTCTCTGTCTGTATCATTACACTATCCTCCAACAATCTAAAATGACTAATCTCTTCAGGAGGCGTCGCTCATATGGGCAACCGGTATCGATGATAAATAAACGTAAAACACATAATATAACACGATAATAGCGTTACTCTGTCTCGTCGAAACAATTGACTGCACAACGTTACACCATTGATGTTACCGGATGTCACCAGCATCCTAGAATTAGATCATCCTTAAAAAGCTTGCGGGCTTGAAATAATAGTTCGGACCGTTACATCCTCGTTGACGAAGACGCCAGTGTGTCCACAAATGCGTAAGCCGGTGCGCTTCGTGTAGCTTGTGTAGCTGTATGACCGCATCGTGTCAGTGCAGTGCAGTGTTATGCAACTGAATTAATACACGCCATAATTATTCAGTGAGGTGTTAACGGTTTTGAAAGAAATTGAAATTAACAGAGCGTTAAAGAAAAGTTTAATAGAAATATACCGTACATGTATGCGTAGAATTTAATATAATACTCTTGCCTTTTGACAACAGTCCAATATTAATAATAATGGACTACACGTACAAGCTGTAAATGTATTAAAATAGTTTAATTGATTTGAAGCTCTCTTCAATTAAATTCAATTAATGCACGCATGCTCATAGCATTTAGAAATTGAGTTGTTAATACATAGTTCCCGTGTGACGTCATCATTCCTACTGTGGCTGCCATTTTGATTGGCAAAGTTGATCAGATATTATAAATAATATATAGTAGCGTAATTTTGTTTTATTCATAAAATATTTATTTTTCATCCCATCACCATGGTTCATACATTGTTGGAAAGCACCCAATGGACATATTTTTTTTAAATCATTTCACAAATTTCGTATCAATAACGAATAAATTATAATTTACCTGTTGTGGTGTGGTGGTGTGATATGATGGTGGTGGTGTGGTGTTGTGTTGTGTTGTGTTGTGGTGTGGCGTGTGTGTGTGTGGTGTGTGGTGTGTGGTGTGTGGTGTGTAGTGTGTAGTGTGTGGTGTGTGGTGTGGTGTGATGGTGGTTGTGGTGTGGTGTGGTGTGGTGTGGTGTGATGCGTGTGTGTGTGTGTGTTTGGTGTGTGTGTGGTGTTGTGGTGTGGGGTGGTGTGGTGTGATGGGTGTGGTGGTGTGGTGTGGTGTGGTGTGGGGAGTGGTGGTGGTGTGGTGTGGTGTGTGGTGGTGTTGTTGTGGTGTGGTGGTGGTGTGGTGTTGTGTGTGGTGGTGTGGTGTTGTGGTGGTGGTGTGGTGTTGTGGTGGTGTTGTGGTGGTGGTGTGGTGGTGGTGTGGTGTTGTGTGTGGTGGTGTTGTGGTGTGGTGGTGGTGTGGTGTTGTGGTGGTGTGGTGGTGGTGTGGTGTGTGGTGGTGTGGTGGTGGTGGTGTGGTGTTGTGTGTGGTGGTGTGGTGGTGTGGGGTGTGGTGGGTCGTGGGTGTGGTGTGGTGGTGGTGGTGGTGGTGTGGTGATGGTGGTGATGGTGTGGTGTGGTGGTGGTGGTGGTGGTGTGGTGGTGGTGGTGGTTGTGTGGTGGTGGTGTGGTGTTGTTGTGTGGTGGTGGTGTGGTGTGGTGGTGTGGTGGTGGTGTAGTGTGGTGTGGTGGTGTGGGTGTGGTGGTGGTGTGGTGTTGTGGTGTGGTGGTGCGTGCGTATATTTATGGGAGGATTTGAAAGATTGTTGGCAATAGTTATTTGAAAGGCAATATGAGGATTCCTATATGTGTTCCATTGAAACTATATATCCTATGTTTCCAGGGAGGCGTTATGTAGAGCATGGTTCCATGGATACGCTATGTAGAGCATGTTTCCATGGACATGGTATGTAGAGCATGGTTCCATGGATACGCTATGTAGAATATGGTTCCATGGATACGCTAGGTAGAGCATGTTTCCATGGATACACTATGTAGAGCATGTTTCCATTGATACGCTATGTAGAGCATGTTTCCATGGATACACTATGTAGAGCATGTTTCCATGGATACGCTATGTAGAGCATGCTTCCATGGATACGCTATGTAGAGCATGGTTCCATCGATACGCTATGTAGAGCATGGTTCCATGGATACGCTATGTGGAGCATGGTTCCATGGATACGTTATGTAGAGAATGGTTCCATGGATACGCTATGTAGAGGATGCTTCCATGGATACGCTATGTAGAGCATGGTTCCATCGATACGCTATGTAGAGCATGCTTCCATGGATACGCTATGTAGAGCATGGTTCCATCGATACGCTATGTAGAGCATGGTTCCATGGATACGCTATGTGGAGCATGGTTCCATGGAAACGTTATGTAGAGCATGGTTCCATGGATACGTTATGTAGAGCATGGTTCCATGGATGCGCTCTGTAGAGCATGGTTCCATGGATACGCTATGTAGAGCATGTTTCCATGGATACGCTATGTAGAGCATGTTTCCATGGATACGCTATGTAGAGCATGGTTCCGTGGATACGCTATGTAGAGCATGTTTCCATGGTTACACTATGTAGAGCATGCTTCTATGGATAGGCTATGTAGAGCATGTTTCCATGGATACGCTATGTAGAACATGGTTCGATGGATACGCTATGTAGAGCATGTTTCCATGGATATACTATGTAGAGCATGTTTCCATGGATATACTATGTAGAGCATGTTTACATGGATACGCTATGTAGAGCATGCTTCCATGGATACGCTATGTAGAGCATGGTTCCCTGGATACGCTATGTAGAGGATGTTTCCATGGATACGCTATGTAGAGGATGCTTCCATGGATACGCTATGTAGAGGATGCTTCCATGGATACGCTATGTAGAGGATGCTTCCATGGATACGCTATGTAGAGGATGTTTACATGGATACGCTATGTAGAGCATGCTTCCATGGATACGCTATGTAGAGGATGCTTCCATGGATACGCTATGTAGAGGATGCTTCCATGGATACGCTATGTAGAGGATGCTTCCATGGATAGGCTATGTAGAGCATGTTTCCATGGTTACACTATGTAGAGCATGTTTCCATGGATACGCTATGTAGAGGATGCTTCCATGGATAGGCTATGTAGAGCATGTTTCCATGGTTACACTATGTAGAGCATGTTTCCATGGATACGCTATGTAGAGGATGCTTCCATGGATACGCTAGGTAGAGCATATTTCCATGGAGACATGGACCACATTATGAAGTTGGTGGTGTGAATACATATCATTATATTTATATTTAATATTGTATACGGGGTTTCAAATGCACAACAGTGTAGGACAAGATTCAATAGAGACAATACACATACCCTATCCGGTAACACTAGAGACAATACACGTACCCTATCCGGTACCAATAGAGACAATACACATACCCTATCCGGTAACACTAGCGACAATACACGTACCCTATCCGGTAACACTAGAGACAATACACATACCCTATCCGGTAACACTAGAGACAATACACGTACCCTATCCGGTAACACTAGAGACAATACACGTACCCTATCCGGTAACACTAGAGACAATACACGTACCCTATCAGGTAACACTAGACACAATACACATACCCTATCTGGTAACACTAGACACAATACACGTACCCTATCTGGTAACACTAGACACAATACACATACCCTATCTGGTAACACTAGACACAATACACGTACCCTATCCGGTAACACTAGAAACAATACACGTACCCTATCCGGTAACACTAGAGACAATACACATACCCTATCCGGTAACACTAGAGACAATACACGTACCCTATCCGGTAACACTAGAGACAATACACGTACCCTATCCGGTAACACTAGACACAATACACATACCCTATCTGGTAACACTAGACACAATACACGTACCCTATCTGGTAACACTAGAGACAATACACATACCCTATCCGGTAACACTAGAGACAATACACATACCCTATCCGGTAACACTAGAGACAATACACATACCCTATCCGGTAACACTAGAGACAATACACGTACCCTATCCGGTAACACTAGAGACAATACACGTACCCTATCCGGTAACACTAGAGACAATACACATACCATATCCGGTAACAATAGAGCCAATACACATACCCTATCCGGTAACACTAGACACAATACACATACCCTATCTGGTAACACTAGACACAATACACGTACCCTATCTGGTAACACTAGACACAATACACATACCCTATCTGGTAACACTAGACACAATACACGTACCCTATCCGGTAACACTAGACACAATACACATACCCTATCTGGTAACACTAGAGACAATACACATACCCTATCCGGTAACACTAGAGACAATACACATACCCTATCCGGTAACACTAGAAACAATACACATACCCTATCTGGTAACACTAGAGACAATACACATACCCTATCCGGTAACAATAGAGACAATACACGTACCCTATCCGGTAACACTAGAGACAATACACATACCCTATCCGGTAACACTAGAGACAATACACATATCCTATCCGGTAACACTAGAGACAATACACATACCCTATCCGGTAACACTACTTATATTGTATGTAATTACAGATATCCCAGATGTTCAAATATTCAATTAATATGCCCTAGAAAAACTTCAATAAACTACTATATTATTAACTTCTATACCCTCAAGTTGTGTCTGTCCATATTTGAACATGATTTGCATCGGTGGCTATTGACATATATTTGTAAATCATATTGAAAAGAACTACAGACAGAATGAAGCATGTGTATATAAATGTTTGAACAACTCTTTACAAATAGAATTTCTAAAGCATTACTTTTGAATAGTCGCAGGTAGACGATATGTAGAATGTGTTTCGTACATACAATATGCAACTTACTTATATGTATTCACATATGAATGATCACATCTGTTTCCCGTATTTATAATCAATAACCTGTTATATATACTTAATTAAACGGACATATAAATATGGATTAAACTTCAAGTAAGGTAGACTCTAGTTATATTGTGTATCTATTATCACAGTTGCGTTGTATATAAACGTTATTTTGTTTATTTAATAGGCAGGTCAGTAATCCAGTGGTTAATACATTGTACGGGGAACTTCCAGTCTGTTACTAATAATAGTAACATTTTTTTAGCCGGACTTTAAACCGAGGTCTCGTGTCGATGTTTTACACCGTGTACATAGAAGAACCAGAGGAGTTTCTGGAATGGGTCTCTATCTGTATCAGTGCATTAACTTCCGACATTCTGTGTTGAAGAGGTCTTGCACAGTATGTACCATGTAGCATTGTGTGTTGAAGAGGTCTTGCACAGTATGTACCATGTAGCATTGTGTGTTGAAGAGGTCTTGCACAGTATGTACCATGTATCATTGTGTGTTGAAGAGGTCTTTGCACAGTATGTAGTATTGTGTGTTGAAGAGGTCTTGCACAGTATGTACCATGTAGCATTGTGTGTTGAAGAGGTCTTGCACAGTATGTACCATGCATCATTGTGTGTTGAAGAGGTCTTTGCACAGTATGTAGCAGTGTGTGTTGAAGAGGTCTTGCACAGTATGTACCATGCATCATTGTGTGTTGAAGAGGTCTTTGCACAGTATGTACCATGCATCATTGTGTGTTGAAGAGGTCTTTGCACAATATGTAGCATTGTGTGTTGAAGAGGTCTTGCACAGTATGTACCATGCATCATTGTGTGTTGAAGAGGTCTTTGCACAGTATGTAGCATTGTGTGTTGAAGAGGTCTTGCACGACACATCACAATGTACATACAGTTTAATCGATTTACATGTGACTTTGAAACGGTATCTTGTAGATTTAGCAGAAACTTCCCCTACACGAAGAGTTATGCATTTACAACGAAATATTTTTAATTTTTAACACCGATACCATTAATTGAGCCGTATTGAGTTAACACCGAGACCATTAATTGAGCCGTATTGAGTTAACACCGAGACCATTAATTGAGCCGTATTGAGTTAACACCGAGACCATTAATTGGGCCGTATTGAGTTAACACCGAGACCATTAAGTGGGCCGTATTGAGTTAACACCGAGACCATTAATTGGGCCGTATTGAGTTAACACCGAGACCATTAATTGGGCCGTATTGAGTTAACACCCAGACCATTAATTGAGCCGTATTGAGTTAACACCGAGACCATTAATTGGGCCGTATTGCCAGAAATAAAACGTGAACAATCGACAGACTGGAACCCAGACTGTGTCACGTGTGGTACTCGCGTGTACACATCTGCAAAAACTGAAACTTACAATACAATTATGTACAGTTCACTGTTTAAACTGAAACATACAATACAATTATGTACAATTCACTGTTTAAACTGAAACTTACAATACAATTATGTACAATTCACTGTTTAAACTGAAATTTACAATACAATTATGTACAGTTCACTGTTTAAACGAAACTTACAAAACTTACAATACAAGCGTGAACTACTACTAGACTATTGGTCCTCTTGTATATAATAACATATAAGTTGGTTTAAACAGTATTTATTCCAATAAATTTACCTCTATAACACAAAAAAATGTTACAAATTACATAAATTGTGAATGGTTTGGATTGGAAAACAAGTTTTCAGAAAACTTATATTAATTCATCTCCAAGTTGAACTGCGCATATGATATATAATTATATATATATACGGACCAAATCCTTCATACCCTGTACATAACATTCATCTAATGGGATATTAACGACATACTGACTTTATGTGTTATCAATGAAGCTGTCCATTAGTTTGCATAGATTTGCATACATAGAGATTATTATCAGTTTTAGTCTAAGCTTTCGCACTAAGTGTACTATTCGGCAAACACTATCTCAGGTTAGTGTCTCGTCTCCGCTTTCTTCACCCTTCTAGGATGATCGTGCTTGTCAACAAAGACGTGAATTATTGATATGCACACACATTGATGCAGATTCACCTGTCTTTGATATGTGTTATTAGCTACAATTATTGATATGCACACACATTGATGCAGATTCACCTGTCTTTGATATGTGTTATTAGCTACAATTATTGATATGCACACACATTGATGCAGATTCACCTGTCTTTTATATGTGTTATTAGCTACACTTATTGACGATGTACATGTACTTAATTGGTAATTAACCCATTCAACCCCAAGTAACTCACATGGACTGGTGCGTGATATTTTCAGACCAATAAATTAATAAGAAAATTACCTTTGGACCAGTTCATTTATCAAAATGGGTAATTTTATCTAAAAATAGTAATAATTATTACTGGCAAAAAAGTGCAGATCCTGATGAGACGGCTCATCACGAGCCGGCTCATCTGGATCTACACTTTTCATAAGCCTATTTAGAGGCCTGTGGGGTTGAAAGGGTTAAGGGCAATATGATACTTGTTCAATTGTACCGTTAGTACACGTATGCTAAGCTGCGTGTGTTTTACGTTTATTTATCGTCGCTACCGGTTGCCCATATGAGCGATCTGTAGTCCAGTGGTAACACGCTGGACTGGTAATCCAGGGGTCGCAGGTTCGACCCCCCGTGTGACCCTAATAAAATTAACAGTCTTTCAGATGGGACGTTAAACCGAGGTCTCGTGTCGGTGCTTTACGTAAACGAACCAGAGGAGACTCTGGATTGGGTCTCTGTCTGTATCATTGCACTATCCTCCAATATCTAAAATGACTAATCTCTTCGGGAGGCGTCGCTCATATGAACAACCGGTAGTGACGATAAATAAACGTAAAACGCACGCACGCAATGCTCCCATGCAAAATAAAGAATATGTGATGCATATAGATATCATTGTATACCTGTTACAACCTGTATACTCACATATACGTGTAATATTGATTACTTGGTAACATGTTTGAATGCAATTACCTTCTTATCAAATTAGCAATAATACTCCCGAGTGCTCAATATTGTCATTGACCGACCAATAACATAACGTGTATGGTAAAACGTGGACAAGCCGATGAATATCCACACAGATGTAGATAACCTTTATTCATGCGTTATTGAATGTTTGAATTAATGTGTATAATACGATGTCAGCGTCGTCAACTACTGATCCTAGAGATCTACGGCCATATGTATAACATGTGTTTCTCAATAATTATCGAGTGTGTGTGTGTTTTTTACGTTTATTTATCGTCGCTACCGGTTACCCATATGAGCGACGCCTCCTGAAGAGATTAGTCATTTTAGATTTTTGGAGGATAGTGCAATGATACAGACAGAGACCCATTCCAGCGTCGCCTCTGGTTCTTTTACGTGCACGGTGTAAAGCACCGACACGAGACCTCGGTTTAACGTCCCATCTGAAAGACTGTAATTGTATTAGGGTCAGACGCGGGATCGAACCTGCGATCCCTGGATTACCAGTCCAGCGTGTTACCACTGGACAACCGATCCGTCTGTAATATAATTATCGATGAGTAACGACGTGTTAGTGGATCAGCAAAATGGTTTTCGTAAGACCACGTTTCTGTAAACGACTTTTTGTGTATTTATTGATATTTGGAGTGCCTACGATTCTATAAATAGACTTATATTGTTGCACAGAATGTCCGGAATAAATGATTTTTTACGGGTCTGACTTCACCAAGGCACTGTAAGTGATAGACCGAAGCTCGCCTGTAGATGCTTGATATCTCGCCATGTACCCAGCACGACTTTCAGTCCCAATACCACATGCTGTTACTTCTGTAAGTCGGTATGTATCGATCGATATAGTTCTATTCATTATCACCAAATAGAACATGCTGTTACTTCTGTAAGTCGGTAGGTATCTATCGATATAGTTTTTGAAATATAGTCACCCAACATCTCATACCGTAATCTCGATGTATTATATAGCCTTACGAAATGATTGTCACCTGTTGATCTCCGTTCAATCTCTTAATCGACAAAATAGCTTCAAGCCGGATACAAGATCTAACCAATCGTGTGAATTTCAAATAAATGAAGAAACACATCTGAAACATCAGTGAATACTGTGCATAATGAGATATTTTGAATATAAACTAAGGCCATAATAAAATATTTCCTAGATTTTCATCCCCGCCCGCCCCCGTTTTTAGGACCCGCCCCGATTTGTTTTATTACTATTTGAAAAAAAAAAAAAAAATCTTGTCAAAACACCATTTTATCAGCATAAATATCGATATCCTGAAAATATAAAATAAAAAATAAAATTTCACCCCCATTTGAAAAAATATTTGGATGAAAATCTAGGATTTATTTTATTATGGCCTAATGTTGGTGTAATCATATTTATTGTATTCAGCGTGACAACTATAGCAAAGAAGAACGTAATATGTTTGTCCGCCTCCATGGTCGAGTAGTTACAGTCGCTGACTTGCTTACCACTGTAACTTATCATCACTGATTGACACGGATTCGAGCCCCGCTCAGACCGTGTCTCTTTATATGAAAACGTTAGCAGTTTCTTAAGGAGGTTGTTGCACCAAGTACTGGTTAACGTTAGGTAAACTTCCTGTCGCGCAAATGGGCAATCGATAGCGACGTTAAATGAACTTAATTAACAAAATATAACATGATCATACAAATGGTTTCGGTTGTTTTAACACAATTAGAAAACGACAGGCACCAGTGTTCCGTACTCTGGGTCAACATTTAGTATATGTCCCCTCCCCCTTCCATGTCACACACACATCTCTCCTTTCTTTCTATGATATGTGTTAATACGTTCTCATGTTATGTGAAAGACGACTTATCGATCTCTAGCAATCATAAGCTTTGAAGGACTTGACTAATATAACTAGTAGCAACACATTTAAACGGAAAGCAATAAGTTATACTGCTAAAACAAACACTGTACCTCCGAGAAATCTAATATCTAGCGTCCTCACATGGCTAGTATGACGTGCAAACAAACTGTACCTCCGAGAAATCTAATATCTAGCGCGTCCTTACATGGCTAGTATGACGTGCAAACAAACTGTACCTCCGAGAAATCTAATATCTAGCGCGTCATTACATGGCTAGTATGACGTGCAAACAAACTGTACCTCCGAGAAATCTAATATCTAGCGCGTCCTTACATAGCTAGTATGACGTGCAAACAAACTGTACCTCCGAGAAATCTAATATCTAGCGCGTCCTCACATAGCTAGTATGACGTGCAAACAAACTGTACCTCCGAGAAATCTAATATCTAGCGCGTCCTTACATAGCTAGTATGACGTGCAAACAAACTGTACCTCCGAGAAATCTAATATCTAGCGCGTCCTTACATAGCTAGTATGACGTGCAAACAAACTGTACCTCCGAGAAATCTAATATCTAGCGTCCTCACATGGCTAGTACGATGTGCAAACAAACTGTACCTCCGAGAAATCTAATATCTAGCGCGTCCTTACATAGCTAGTATGACGTGCAAACAAACTGTACCTCCGAGAAATCTAATATCTAGCGCGTCCTTACATAGCTAGTATGACGTGTAAACAAACTGTACTTCCGAGAAATCTAATATCTAGCGTCCTCACATAGCTAGTATGACCTGCAAGCAAACTGTACCTCCAAGAAATCTAATATCTAGCGTCCTCACATGGCTAGTACGACGTGCAAACAAACTGTACCTCCGAGAAATCTAATATCTAGCGCGTCCTCACATAGCTAGTATGACGTGCAAACAAACTGTACCTCCGAGAAATCTAATATCTAGCGTCCTCACATAGCTAGTATGACGTGCAAACAAACTGTACCTCCGAGAAATCTAATATCTAGCGTCCTCACATGGCTAGTACGATGTGCAAACAAACTGTACCTCCGAGAAATCTAATATCTAGCGCGTCCTCACATAGCTAGTATGACGTGCAAACAAACTGTACCTCCGAGAAATCTAATATCTAGCGTCCTCACATAGCTAGTATGACGTGCAAACTGCATGTACCTCCGAGAAATCTAATATCTAGCGTCCTCACATAGCTAGTATGACGTGCAAACTGCATGTACCTCCGAGAAATCTAATATCTAGCGTCCTCACATAGCTAGTATGACGTACAAACTGCATGTACCTCCGAGAAATCTAATATCTAGCGTCCTCACATAGCTAGTATGACGTGCAAACTGCATGTACCTCCGAGAAATCTAATATCTAGCGTCCTCACATGGCTAGTATGACGTGCAAACAAACTGTACCTCCGAGAAATCTAATATCTAGCGTCCTCACATAGCTAGTATGATGTGCAAACAAACTGTACTTCCGAGAAATCTAATATCTAGCGTCCTCACATAGCTAGTATGACGTGCAAACAAACTGTACCTCCGAGAAATCTAATATCTAGCGTCCTCACATAGCTAGTATGACGTGCAAACTGCATGTACCTCCGAGAAATCTAATATCTAGCGTCCTCACATGGCTAGTATGACGTGCAAACAAACTGTACCTCCGAGAAATCTAATATCTAGCGTCCTCACATAGCTAGTATGACGTGCAAACTGCATGTACCTCCGAGAAATCTAATATCTAGCGTCCTCACATAGCTAGTATGACGTGCAAACTGCATGTACCTCCGAGAAATCTAATATCTAGCGTCCTCACATAGCTAGTATGACGTGCAAACTGCATGTACCTCCGAGAAATCTAATATCTAGCGTCCTCACATAGCTAGTATGACGTGCAAACTGCATGTACCTCCAAGAAATCTAATATCTAGCGTCCTCACATAGCTAGTATGACGTGCAAACTGCATGTACCTCCGAGAAATCTAATATCTAGCGTCCTCACATGGCTAGTATGACGTGCAAACTGCATGTACCTCCGAGAAATCTAATAGCTAGCGTCCTCACATAGCTAGTATGATGTGCAAACTGCATGTACCTCCGAGAAATCTAATATCTAGCGTCCTCACATGGCTAGTATGACGTGCAAACAAACTGTACCTCCGAGAAATCTAATATCTAGCGTCCTCACATAGCTAGTATGACGTGCAAACTGCATGTACCTCCGAGAAATCTAATATCTAGCGTCCTCACATAGCTAGTATGATGTGCAAACTGCATGTACCTCCGAGAAATCTAATATCTAGCGTCCTCACATAGCTAGTATGACGTGCAAACTGCATGTACCTCCGAGAAATCTAATATCTAGCGTCCTCACATAGCTAGTATGACGTGCAAACTGCATGTACCTCAGAGAAATCTAATATCTAGCGTCCTCACATAGCTAGTATGACGTGCAAACTGCATGTACCTCCGAGAAATCTAATATCTAGCGTCCTCACATAGCTAGTATGACATGCAAACTTCATGTACCTCCGAGAAATCTAATATCTAGCGTCCTCACATAGCTAGTATGATGTGCAAACTGCATGTACCTCCGAGAAATCTAATATATAGCGTCCTCACATAGCTAGTATGGCGTGCAAACAAACTGTACCTCCGAGAAATCTAATATCTAGCGTCCTCACATAGCTAGTATGACGTGCAAACTGCATGTACCTCCGAGAAATATAATATCTAGCGTCCTCACATAGCTAGTATGACGTACACCCTGTATCATCAACATCACTTAGTTTCGGATGAAACCTTGGGGAATATTCCTACATTCCTGCACGAGGACCTGTTCCAGTTCGAGCAGGTTGAGAACTGTTGCGTGTCGCGCCCGTACTCGCATGTTCATCAACTCGTCCCACAGATGCTCGCTAACATTGAGATCTGCTGCGTGTCGCCCCCGTACTAGCCTGTTCATGTCGTCCCACAGATGCTCGCTAACATTGAGAACTGCTGCGTGTCGCCCCCGTACTAGCCTGTTCATCTCGTCCCACAGATGCTCGCTAACATTGAGAACTGCTGCTTGTCGCCCCCGTACTCGCCTGTTCATCAACTCGTCCCACAGATGCTCGCTAACATTGAGATCTGCTGCTTGTCGCCCCCGTACTAGCCTGTTCATCTCGTCCCACAGATGCTCGCTAACATTGAGAACTGCTGCGTGTCGCCCCCGTACTCGCCTGTTCATCAACTCGTCCCACAGATGCTCGCTAACATTGAGATCTGCAACTTGTCGCCCCCGTACTCGCCTGTTCAACTCGTCCCACAGATGCTCGCTAACATTGAGATATGCTGCTTGTCGCCCCCGTACTCGCCTGTTCATCAACTCGTATGAGATAGGTGGGTACCGAACCGTCGGTACAACTGTTGTTACAACTTGAGAAAGGTGGGTACCGAACCGTCGGTATTACTGTTGTTACATATTTTATATTTATTATGTACGGCAGTGTTTTGTGCAACAGACAGTGAAAGTACGACTTCCCCGAACCGGTTCACCACGCCCTGCGTACATTCGGAACGCATCACTGTCTATCGGCAATCAAAACAAACATCTAGCTGTCTCAATAGCGCAGTGGTTAACATGCTTGGGTTAGATTCTTGGACCGGGAAGTATGCACGATGCTATGGTGATCGCCAGATCGGACAGGTGGTTTTCTCTCGGTGCTTTGGTTTTCTCCCACACGAATGACCACATATACGCTGTCAACCGCGCCACCGAGAGTGATTAATATAAGTTGTTAAAGCTTCTTTCGAGATTGTTGTAAAATGAATAAAGTATATTTTATAACAAAATAAAAATTATGTTTAAATTAATTTAAAATTAAACATGAAACAACAAAACGAACCTGAACTCAGTACTAGAAACACGACTATGTATATGCACCCTTGAGGTAAATGTGAGTAGCCATATACTTATGATATTATCGGCTACGTATACAAACGTAATCGCGCATGCACCAGGAGTATTTACTAAAGTAACACCGGACTGGATGTTTATATTGTAAACAACTATATACGTGTACAATTTATATAGTTGAATGTGTTTGTTTGTAATAGACATTACTGTACATAGCTAAATATTAAACATTGGTTGGGAATATATCACAAATATTACGTATTGTTCGTAGTGGATTGCGTTTGTTCAAATAATGATGGATGTACAGGGATCACAACATCTAACTATGTAGGTAGATAGAACAAGATTTTCAATTACTTTTTGAAAATTACTAAAAATATATCTCTGATCTTACTATAAATGTATATACATTTTGTATTTATAAATTATACATGTTTTATTTTTAGTATGCATAAGAATATCGAATGCTTTATGCTTGATTGCATGTCGACATAAGACGTAGCAAGGGTATGGTGGGATTTTTTCGCGCACGATTTCGAACGACAGGACGCACCAACGACTTGCCATTTCGAACGACAGGACGCACCAACGACTTGCCATTTCGAACGACAGGACGCACCAACGACTTGCCATTTCGTTGACGTCCGCTTGTTACAATGCGTGGGTCAATACCGCTATATACCGCCCAATCGAGTCCAAACTGCTTCAAGCTGGACTGGTAATCCAGTGATCGCAGGTTCGATCCCCCGTCTGACCCTAATAATATTAACAGTCTTTCAGATGGGACTTTAAACCGAGGTCTCGAGTCGGTGCTGTACACCGTGCACGTAAAAGAACCAAAGTAGACTCTGGAATGTTTTGGGAGTTTTGGTACATCAATTAAACTGTTTACTATGTATTTTTCTGGTGAATTAAACATATGTTCTGCCCGTAACTAAGGGCATGCAATTAACATTCCCCTAACTTTTAACATGAATCATTCATTAGATCTTTAAACCAGTGAGTCAATCAAAACCATCAGACCAGATTTTAAGCGTTGTCAATTTTTCAAGAAAGTATTAGCTTGAATCGCGAGATTTTACAGGCTTAGCAAAATGTCACGCGCACTGATCAACCGGACAAGTGAAATTACTCTGCAAATGTTGTACAGATTTCAATACACCGGGGGCGTGGCTAATTTAGCATTGCTTCCAATGGGCAATGTATTGATACCATATTAAATACAATAATAAAACTACTGGGCTATCATATAATAGTTGTCATTTTCATAACAAGTTCGAATTATTTAAGAAATATATTGAACATATATTCCTCTTCAATATGGCCGCCACAATCTCAAGTAGGGTTGCTGTGGTTTAATGATAGTATTTACAAATCAAGCATTGCTCAGTAAAAACATGGAACCGTCCAGGTATTTTTAAGGTAGGCCTATTAAATCTAGAGTGGTGGAACCTATGCTCGGCGTAAATCCTACATAGTATGGCCTATAAAAAAAAGTTAAATGCACTTAACTATAATTATTTTCTTAAGTCGTGAACACAACTTTCAAAAACATTGTTGATGATAATGTTAGTTTCATTACGTGACCATGCGCCTCAATACAGCTATCGCAACGGCACCTGTTTCCATAGATACTGTAGGGCTCCAATGCACGACGTACATGAATAGTTTTATTTATGCACCGGTAAATGTTGAATATATTATTTTGACTTAGTAACATCAATAACTAACAATATTACAACTCATAAGAAACTTTTTTTCTGGTTATTTGTACATTTTTTCTATTCGGATAGCTACCTGAAATAGGGAGAAGAACTATATAAGTTTTCTTTCGTTCTAATCCCTTTCAGTTTACTGCTGTTAAATTATATGTAAAATGTTCATTTCTTGATTACATGTACAAATACTGAAATAAATAATGTTTGAACTACCTGAAATGCTCATAAACCGCATCATTTCAGTGGAAAAACATTTCACAACAAGTTGTCTCTTTATATTCGGCTACTGAACCAATCAGGTAACCTTTACATTAGTCTACCGATACCCACAACTGAATGCTATTGAACCATGCTTCACCTCTGTCAGCGAAAATAAGTTAAAACTATTTTAAATACGGATGCAAATGGAAAAAATACGCCGAGCATAGGAATACGCGGTGTATAGGAATACGCCGAGCATAGGACTACGCCGAGTATAGGTTCCACCACTCTAATACTGTTCTGACTAGGACAGTCGTGTTTCGTGCGTTTCTCTTAATATCTCAAGTTTTCTGTAACAAATGATAATAGAGGGTATTTGTCATCGAGTGTACACCGAACGTTGTATGTTCACGAGTGGCGTTAGCCAAGAGTGTAAATAAATAGTTCGGTGATCGCGAGATGGAATCAAATATTACACTAATTAAACAAACCGTGGAAGTCGTGATAGTGCAGTGGATGCGCGTTCGCTTCAGATGTGAAAGGTCCGGAGTTCGAGCCCCGCTGGAGCCGTTACGATTATGCCCTTAGGCAAGGCATTTAAATTCCACGATGCCTCTTCTCTCTCCCTCCCAGAGTGATTAATATAAGTTGTAAGAACTTGTTTCACAATCGAGCTAACATAAATGTGTATAAACTAAATCTTACACTAAGAAACATATATCTTCTTTTTCTTTTTTCCAATGACTTTGGCTAATATAATATTTGTTATCAACTTTAATTCATTTTAACTGCCCCTGTCGGGAGCCTCATTTCTCTACAATACACAACCCCACTTACTTATGTTAGTGTGAACGTCCGTAATAGGAAATAGTTCCGGTAGTTTCTGTCGAAATTAAAAACTGAAGACAAAACAAATTAATTTGAATATATTAATTTATAATTAACTGTTCATGATAGTCAGAAAATAACTAAGATATAAAAGTACGCCCAAGCATGGAAGAATAGGAAACACAAAGCAGTGACAGAGAAAATGCCCTCTTTCACTGTTGGAAAATAGTGTTGGAAGATAGTGAAATATAGCATTTTCTTTCACTGAGAAAACTCAGTCATTCATTGGAAAGCATAAAAAAATTATATATAAAAAATGAATATGCGTAAAATACAACAACCGGAACACATACAGCATACAGTCACAATTTTGTCTTTCTGAACACAATATAACTTAACCCCCCCAAAAAGAACATTTATCATTTTGCAATATATTATAAATGATACAAAATACTTGATCAATGTTAATTTTTCGAATTTGAAATATTTAAAACAGTTTAAATACAATATTTGTGTTCAATAAGATCAAAGATCGACTTTATAAGTATTGGATTGACGAGTGAGGTGTTGTATGGGCATTCTCTTGGGTTCGAACTCTGTCGTATGGTGATGGGTGGATCACTGTACCGGCCCATTCACTGTACTGGCCACATCACGGTTGTCATTCTTACGGCCATGTTTGTGTCTATGGTTCATATTGCCACTTTTATCGTTAATCCAATCACTCACTTATGATATCATGATAAAACATGTTCTTATCCTAGTTATGTCTATATATGTATACATTTTTATTTATATTTCCATATATTATTGTCATGGGTAAATGTTTAAAATTGCATCTGTAATTGTGAAGCGCAATAGAATATTATTTAATTTTTGCTCTATATAAATGCTATGTATTTGTATTTGTTGCAGCTCCACAAAGATTTTTTATTACGATGATATAGATATTTATTTATAAATTATTTCAGTTATATTCTTTATATTTTAAATCAATGTTTCCCGATTCCCATTTTGATGCTAGTATGTGTTTTATTTCTTATTTTTTATTTCTTATTTATTTATTTATATTTTATTTATTTTTCTACAACACAACTTATACAATTTTACGAGCATCATGCAATTTCAAAATTACGATCCATCTTCGCTCGCTGTGTCAGTGGAGCTGCAACACTCATATGCCGAGTCGGTATCCTCTGTATACCACGTGATCAGAAATGTAGTGGACACACGAAATTACCTCTCTGTGAAAATGTATCATTATTCGGACAATAATTTTTGTTTTTTGGAAATGTTTGGACTAACATGAATGGAATACAAAAGTTTATATGTCTACCAAACACTCTGAAGGAAATCCGTCGAAAAAAGGACGAAAAAAAAACGAAAAGCAAAATCTCCATTGCTAGTAGACAGTGGTCAGTGTAGTGAAACCGGTTTATCAGAACAGAACAGAACAGAACATATGTTTATTTTGACGTATACATAAGTACATAGTCATTAATAGAAATATACATACATGCATATAGATATATATACATAATTATATATATATATATATATATATATATATATATCCACACATAAAAACATAATTACATATCACAATCAATCAATGTAATAGCCATTATATACAAGTGCTACGAATGTTGTCATGTAGCACGGAGGATAAACTGTAATATCATATTTAAATCTAAGAAGTCAAGGTATTTAATATATTATTTCGTTTGTTTAAAGCATTTTTAATGTAAAGAGCCAAATTATACAGGTCACTTCTGTTATCAGAGCTTAACAATTTCAAAAATGTATACATACTTGGTCTTGTATACAATCTTTTAGTAATATAACGTTTCCTCAAATCTATATAGCATGAAACTCATCTTCCACATCCAGAGTATTACAGCATTGACAGTATCTTTCGTTTCTCTGTATTCTATTTGATGCATATCGACCAGTTTGTATTCTAAGCGAATGTGCAGATATTCTTATTCTGGTTATATATAGTCGCAATGTATATGGTAAAATGTCCAAGTAGGTTTCATATCCAAAATCATATTTACAATCATTATACAGTTCAAGTACACTACTAGACGCCTTACTAGTAAACCAACCCTGTATGAAACAATTAATCAGACGTTGTTTCAATATACATAAAAAGCTGTTTCTATTTATCAGGATATAAAACAGGTGGGGTGAGTGACAATACACATTTATATGTAAACAAACGGGCCAATATAAGTGAGAGGGATTTGATGGCTTCACCTTTATATACTATGAACATGAATCCAAATATGACCTCACCCATAACGGGGTATGCACAGTACACTTATGGACAACCACAGGTACCTCCGTTCTACCAGACGACCCCAAACTCACCACCCCCTGGGCTACCGAATTGTTGGAGGACATGAAAGCTCTGAAACTATCCATCCCCAAAATAGAAAGCATTGAAAAAACTGTTACATGTATAAACCAGAAAATTACAGATATGGAATCCAAAGTCGGTCAACTAGACAAAAGAGTTATTATGTGGAATCTTCCTGCACATTTATTAATAGCGAGACGGAAACGTGCAAAAGTGAACTCAGCCAAGCTAAAGTTGAAATAAAAAAACTACATAATTCATGCAAATCACTAAACGACAATGTACAAAAATACGAAGCAGAAAACAGTTTATTGAAAACGAAACTAACTGAGATGGAGGCGAGATCCATGAGAGATAATCTCATGTTCTACGGGATACAGGAGATAGCGACCGAGAACTGTGAATAACTAGTCAAAACATTTATAAATACACACTTAAACATAGAAACCGACGAAATAGTACTCGATCGAGTCCATCGTATCGGACCAAATACAACCAATACAAATAAACCACGACTGATAGTCGCCAAGTTCCAGTATCCAAAACAGCATGAACTTGTAAGACAAAAATCATACACGGTAAAAGATGCCATGAAAGCCGCCGCCGTAGGCGTGGGTATACAACGACCAAAGGATATACGGGATGCTCGTAAAGAACTGTATTCGGTTATGAAACGCGAGGAGAAGACAGGAAAAAAGGTGAAATTGATAGGAGATAGATTGTATATCAACGATATTCTATACAAACCAGAAAAAACACCGACGACAGGATCTGGCTGAGGAAGTCAAGAGGAAGAACTCCGGATTCTTACATGGAATGTGAACGGATTAACGCGCAAGTTAGCTGACCCAGACTTTCTTACTATTATATGTGACTATGATGTTATTTTCTTAACAGAAACTTGGTTAAACCAAAACACTAACTTTAATTTATGTATAAAAGATTATACATGTGATCATATATATGACAATAAGACTCCAAATGTTAAAAGAGGTAGATGCAGTGGTGGCATCTCCATATATTACAAAAATAAACTCAGAGATAAAATAACTATTGTAGAACAGTTACAGTGCGGAGTTTTATGGGTAAAATGTGACCATGACTTGTTTCATTTTCAGCAAGATATGTTTATATGTACTGTATATACCCCCCCTAGTAATTCTAGATTCTTGGAACAATCCGATATAGATTTATTTGAACAAATAAAAAACGGGATTGAAAAATACCAGTTGTTAGGTAAAATACTAATAAACGGTGATTTGAATAGTCGTACATCAGATTTATTGGATACGCTCAATTATGACATATATCTTGATAATACAGACCAACTATCTAATAATGTTGACATTCCGATCCGGGTGAATAGAGATGGCATTGTCGACTCTTACGGTAAACGTTTACTTTCATTATGTAAATCTTCAAATCTATTAATTGCAAACGGTCGATTATTGCTTGACTCAGACATCGGTGAATTCACATTTCATAAAGTAAACGGATCGAGCTGCGTCGATTACGTGTTACTTAGCTTGGAAGATTTCGAGTATATTACACATTTCACGATTAATGACCCGACCGATTTACGTTTATTTATCGTCGCTACCGGTTGCCCATATGAGCGACGCCTCCTGAAGAGATTAGTTATTTTAGATTTTTGGAGGATAGTGCAATGATACAGACAGAGACCCATTCCAGAATCTCCTCTGGTTCTTTTACGTGCACGGTGTAAAGCACCGACACGAGACCTCGGTTTAACGTCCCATCTGAAAGACTGTTAATTGTATTAGGGTCAGGCGGGGGATCGAACCTGCGATCCCTGGATTACCAGTCCAGCCCGACCGAATTTTCAGATCACTCTGCTATTAGTATTCATATAGAACTAACACGCCCACCCGAACGATCATGTGACGAAGACAATACTCCCAAAACTCGTATACAATCACTTATCCATGACGTTCGCGAGAAATTGTTGAATAATTATGACACGCTTCTACACCTATCAGATACTATCGATATGAGAAATACTGACGATACGGTGACCAGTTTTACTAAATACATACAGGTAAACGCGTTTGAAATATTCGGTCGAACACGGAAATGTGAACATAATAATAGTAATAAGAAAAATAACAGAAATAACAAGTTTAAGAAAAAGAAATGGTTTAATCGGCAATGCTATGTAAAACTACAAGAATTTATTAAAGCAAGAAACCAGTTTATTAGAAATAAATCTGAATCAAATAAACTTTTATTCTTAGAAAAAAATAAACTATATAATAAATTTAAAAAACAGACGAAAAAATCATATCTAGAAAAAGAACGGTACCACATCTCAAATTTAGCAAAATCACAACCAAAACAATTTTGGAAAACTATCAAAACCCAGTATAAAACATACAAACCAACTTCAGATAAACTCACTACATCGGAGCTACATACACACTTTAAAGATTTATTCGGAGGAAATGCTACACCACAAACTCCAAACATTAACTTCCCATTGATACATGATGAGGAATTGGATAAATTGATAACAGAATCAGAACTTAAGCAAGCTGTTTATACACAAAATAACTCCAAAAGCCCAGGAAATGATGAGTTAATAGCAGAAGTATTTAAACACTCTATTGATATTTTAACCCCATATTTACTAAAATTATACAACAAACTATTTATAAATAGTGAATATCCCAAAACGTGGGGTGATGGCATTATAGTCCCAATCTTTAAAGGAGGGAATATTAATGACGCAAAAAACTATAGGGGCATAACTCTAATAAATATACTTCGTAAGATTTATTCACATATTTTACTCAGTCGCCTAACCAAATGGTCGGAGAAACATAATACAATCTCACCTAACCAATTTGGGTTCCAGAAAGGAAAATCCACAACGGATTGTATCTTTAATTTATACGCCATCATTGCAAAATTATTAAATAGTAAGAATAAAGTGTACTGTGCCTTTCTAGACCTAGAAAAGGCATACGATAACTTAGACAGAACTTTACTATGGCAAAAACTTATAAACGAAAATGTTAGTTTAAGAATAATAAATGCCATAAATGCCATGTATAGTACGGTTAGAGCATGTGTTAGGTATAATTCCACTTCAGAAATGTTCGATTCACATATCGGGGTCAAACAAGGTGATCCGAGCTCCAGCTTGATGTTTTTATTTTTCATCAATCAATGGAATTTTGACAATAGATGAAATTAAAATATTCATGTTGCTTTTTGCTGACGATGCTGTCTTACTTGCATATAAACCAGAAGCACTACAGTCCATGTTAAACGACGTACAACAATATTGTAACTTGTGGGGCCTTAAAATAAATATTAAAAATACTAAGATCATGATCTTCGAAAAAGGGCGACACACACATGATTTTTATCTCAATAATACAATATTGGAAACAGTTGAATCGTTTAAATATTTGGGAGTTCACTTTTAAAAAAATAATAACTGGTATAGAACCCAAAAGAGATTAGCACAACATGCTTCGTTTTCTATGCACAATCTATTTACTGTATTCAATCAAATAGAGTTGAAAAGTTCGGGAAAATGTAAATTGTTTGATACATTAGTGGGATCCATACTTAATTATAGTGCATCAGTGTGGGGAAACAATGAGGGTAAAGATATTGAACTGATCCACACTAAATTTTGCAGGAAAGTATTAGGAGTCAAGAAATCCACGAATCTCGATGGTCTATACGGAGAACTCGGACGTTATCCTATGCGAATCGCGCGACAAATTATTATGATTAAATACTGGATTAAACTTTTATATTCGAATGAAAACACGATAACTTTCCAGATCTATAAAATACTAGAACGTGATTGTGAAAATGGAAATACATATAACGGATCGAACTGGGCGTCGCAAATTAAAACGACACTACATCATATTGGCATGTCAAACATTTGGAAATATCGCTACAACATGTTGGTACATATTTCTCCAATAAAACAAAGAATAATAGATATATACAAACAGACATGGTATTCAAATATTAATAACTCAACTATGCTGAGCTCGTATAACATATATAAATATAGTTTCAATTTCGAAAAATACTTAGATTATATCACGGAAAACAAATTCCGAATAGTACTGACACGCATTAGAATATCGTCGCACGACCTTACAATAGAAACCGGCAGATATAATAACATTAGACGAGAAGATAGACACTGTCCGAATTGTAACATGAATATCGTAGAAAACGAATATCACTTCCTGTTAGTATGCCCAAAATATAGGGAATTACGTACCAAGTACCTTAAACCGTATTATAACCATTGGCCCAATATTAATAAGTTTGAACATATCATGTCGGAACAGTCAAAACGTTGTAATCTTAATACTTCTAAGTTTATATATTATGCATTAATCAGTAGGAGTGGACATTAATACATTTTAATATTTAAATAATCATATTAATACATACAACCCACCGTAAGCATATTTATGCAGAACAGATCCTTGTAATTCGAATTGCTATCTTTTCACAATATTTTATTAAAGAGACCTCTTGGTAATTACTTTTGTGTACCCACTACAATGTGTAATTATTGTATTTGCTTTAAACGTCTTATAGATGTTTTACGCAATAAACTATTGTTGTTGTTGTTGTATCCGAGCCATGTATGGTAATCACTACCTCAGTCGGCTTTTCTCCGGAGTAGTGATCTGATGCTTGCATCTTGCCAATCAATGAATGTTAATTCAAGTTTCAAGTTTATTAGCAAATCGGCAAAACATTTGCCTTTGGCCATTTACAATTTCACTAACTTATGGCAAAGACAATAAATATATATACATGACAATAAATATATAATTTATACAAATAACAAAACACACAAACACATCAGTACAGTAAACGATCAGTAGACAAATCTAATTTAATTTCCAAGAGTATTTTTACGTAGGCCTAGCGCTTCTTTCACAAATCGAGCAATATTCAGCAAACATTTTCTATTTTTTATTGACATTAACATGTTGAATTTTTGAGTGGTGGGCCAGGAACACCTGCCCAGATATTTTGATCTTATACATTTATACAATGGGCAGCACAACATAAAGTGAAATTCGGATTCTACCATATTGTGTGAACAGAGTTTACACACTCTATTTTGTCTGTCAACATTATTGTACCGGCCTATTTCAATTTCTAGACAGTGTGACGATAATCTCATACAGGTTAATAATTTTCTTAATTGATCATTTCGTATAATATCCAAATATGGTTCAAAACAATACTCAGTCTTATATCTGCAATAATAATCTAATTTTGGCATAGAATTAATACAATCACGCCAGTCTTGGACAAATTGATCTCTTATTCTTAGTTTGAACATATTGTGATAGTTTGCACTTCTATCAAAGGTGATCCTTACATTTGTAAAACCAAGATGATCTACAATTGAATTTAATCTACTAGCCCAACAGGCAACATTAACATTATTACTTAAATCATTATACATTGAGTACATGGGTGAATCACTATTTTTCATCATCTTTAACCAACATTTAACAGCCCTTTCCTTGCATATTACAGACAATGGAAATCTCCCAAGTTCACCATATACACTATAGTTTGGTGTCTGACCTTTCACACCAAGAATGTATTTACAAAATCTTATATGTAACTTTGTAACTTATCAACATCTTTATAATTGTAAACACCCCATATTTCACAACCATATGTTAAAATTGGAACAATCATTGAATCAAAAAGTGATAATTTGGTTTTTATATCAAGTTGCAATTTATCAAATACACACAATAAATTAGTGTACGCCCTAAGGGCTTGTTCATGTAATGCTCGAACTGCATTAACCATATTTCCAGTATACGTAAATTTAACACCTAGATATACAAAGTTATCCACAATATCGATTTTTTCATTATCAATGAAGAATTCAGGATATACATTTTGTTTCCGTTTTTCAAAAATACAGATTTTTGTCTTATTCACATTGATTTTAAGACCCCATTTTTCTGAATAATGTTGCACAGCATCAATCTGAGATTGTAAACTACCAGGATCAGTGGTAAACAAAACTATATCGTCAGCAAATAAAATCATATACATTGATAACAGCTCATAATCTTTGTCAGTTAGTGTATTAAAATCGATATTTTCAACAATATCATTGATAAACAAAATGAAGAGAAGCGGTGATAAAGGTTCACCCTGTTTAAGACCAATTGTTACATCAAAGAAATTTGACATATTCATATTACTTGACATTTTAACACAAGCTTGTACATTATTATATATACATTTAATCATGTTGGTCATTTTACAGCTAACGCCTGATTGTATAAGCTTTGTCCATAGTGCATCTCTATTGACGGTATCAAAAGCTCTTTGATACTCAATAAAGATGCACCATAGCTTAGATTTATTTGATAATACCTTTTGAATAATAGCATGTAATATAAAAATAGGATCAGCCGTAGAACGACCATCACGAAAGCCATATTGATTATCATTAAATATATTTTCATTTTCACACCATTTATTTACACGGTTTCGCAATAATAATGAGAACATCTTTCCAATAACATTTACCAAGGTAATACCTCTGTAATTAGAGGGAATATTTTTATCACCCTTTTTATATATTGGACATATGACCCCCTTGGACCATGCCTCAGGATATGTACAATTATCGTAAATATAGTTAAACATAGTACATAAATATGGAGATATAACATTATTTGCATCAATAAAGAAATCCGACACATTGTTGTCTAAATCACAACTTTTATAGCGATTCAACATACGTATAGTTTTTTCTACCTCTTCAATAGAGATAGTTCTATCAAGACATTCGATATTAACAGGCTCATTACGCATATTGCTAAGCATAACATCATTTACATAACCTTGAGATGCATTGTATATATTTTCAAAATGTTTTTTAAATTCATCTAGACTAACAGTAGAATCAACATTATTAGATGATTTAAATTTCTTTACATACTTCCAAAACGTACGTGGTGCCGTTTTACTCATATTAGCCATATTTGCTTTTTCTCTATTATATAATTTATATTTAGCCACCCGCTTAACTTTACAATAATTATTTCTACATACAAGCATATGCAATCTATTTACCTCAGATTTTACTGAAGAATAGAGGCGTTTAGCATCATAAAACTTATTTTTAGCAATTTTACAATCATTATTAAACCATAGTGACTTCCGTTTCTTTGGTTTTGGGCGATTATTGAAAGTTCTACCATAGCTCGAATAAGAAATATCAAACACAGTGTCAGAAAAACACTTCATACATTGATTAATATCAAATTCTCCACTCAGCAACTTATCATTGATTACTTGGAAAGTGTCACACTTATTTTGAACACTATCAATAAATTCACCGGTTCGGGACGTGTCCCATAAGATTCTATCAAACTCAACATATTCATTCTTATTTATATCATTTATACAACAAAATGAGAAAGTTAATGGACAATGATCAGAAAAATCGTTAATATCTAATACATACATATTATTAACCTTGTTATAACAATCAGGACTTGTAAGTACATAATCCACTAGGCTAGATGCAGGTTTATTCCTATATATAGTATTGAATGTACAGATGCCCTCTTCTTTACGGCCATTTAGTATAATGAGATTATTCTCTTTACAAATAGTCAACAATTTTGACCCATAATTATTAAATCCTTTATCACGGTTTTTACGATCAGGTAGATCAGATGCAAACACTGCCTCAGGCATATCGATAAATCGATCTAAATTTAGGTCATCAATATAATCTGGATCATTTCTAGTACGGCTATTTAGGTCACCTAAGAAATATATGTCACCTTTATCAGAATAGTGTCGTATATCACCATTCAAGTACTCAAAAAAGTCAAACTCATATAGCAACGAATTGGCATTTCTATAAACTGCCGAATCCTCTGGCGGAATATAACAAGTACAAAAATATGAATCTTTAGCTGAATGTAAAATTGTTTTATCTAATTTAAACCAAATAATACCCCTATTGTCTATTTTTTCAACATTAAAATTACCTTTATAGCAGTTTTTATAATATACAACTACACCACCGCTAGAACGTCTAGCATTTTTGTTAGATTTTGGACGTGGACAATTAATACATTCATACCCGTCAATATTAATATCTTTAAAAGATGAATTCCAAGTTTCATTGAACAGTAATACATCGTAGTCACAAACAAATTTTAGAAAATCAGAATCCCGTAGTTTCAAAGCAATACCCTGTACATTCCATAATGGGAAAGTTAATTGACTCTGATCATTTTCCTAGCTTTCACTGTAACCAGAGGCTGATACTGTTTCGATATTATACATTTTGTTCTCAATGTACAGCTTGTCATGCGCCAAATAGGCAGTTTTACCAGCCTTTTTGGCTTTGAACATTGCCGGAAGTAATTGCTTTCTGCGATCCTGTACGGACTTCGTAAATTGATCCGATACACTGATCTTTGGTTTCGACGGTTTCGGGGATGATGTAGCTCCTTTGGGTTCATCTCCTCTCAGTGAATTGGTCGTATCCATTGTTTCACCGGTTTCGGACGTGATTGGCGCCGAGGAGGCACCGGAAGTGGGTGGTACACTCGGCGAGGACTTCGCCGAGTGGTATGCCTTCCATAATTCCTGGGAGCGTTGCTTTACCAACACTTTGTCCGGGTAATGATTGAACATCACCACCACAGGGCGAGTTTTGTCATTAACGTACCTAGGTGAAAGTCTATGTGCTCTTTCGATTTTATAGAGTGGTGGGCATCAAGAATACCAAGAGTATCTTGTAGGTAATCCAAGATAAGAGAAACACAATTTTCGGCTTTTCTCAATTCAAATGTTTTTTCTTCTGGAAAACCATGAAATAGAAGATTGCATCTCTTAATAAAATCGTGCAAAGCGAGAGTTCATGCTATGCGTAGCATTTTTATAAAATCAAGAAATAATAAAAAATAAAATGTTACCTTTTCGGGGATCGAACCCGGGACATCTACCGTCATAATTAGTGGCATTACCGCGGCGTCATCAATCGGATTTGATTAAAACATCAAGTTAGAACGGCCTTATACTTCGTATATGACCTAAGGTCAGCCGAATATGCAGACGTCTCAAGTAAATGCGTACGTACAATACAACAACAACAACAACAACAACAACAACAACAACATGTATTCAACATTAAGCAAAATTACAGTGCTTCTAGTCTATTATAAATAGTATATAAACATAACATGTAATGTAATGACAACATGAAACATGAGTCCTACACGTGGTATCTTAAGCAAAGTGAAGATTATCATAATTATCATATTTTATTAATTTTTTTTTTTTTAAAGAGAAGCTTAGTTTGTTTTAGTATTCATTAGTATTATAGTTCAAGGAATATTATTGATTTGATCTAACTCTTTTCGGGCTTTACTGGCAAAATATATGTATTTTGATAAGTTTGAGATTTCCTTTTTATTTCTTGACATCATAAGTTTCTCAAATTTATTTAAAGTTGGCCAACTGCAATAATACGGCTTTATGTATTTTTTCGTATATCGGTGTACAATGTACATATTAAAAGAAAGTGATACTCATTTTCTATTGTTCTTAAGTTACAAAATTTGCATATTCTCTCATTTCGTGGTACATTAAGATACCTTCCTCTTTCAATTTCTAAATTATGTGATGACAGTCTAAATCTGCTCAGGGCTATACTAAATGTTTTGTCCGTACTATTATCAAGGTGTGTTTCTAAATTAAATGTATGTTTGAATCTACAGTATGTTGATTCTTGAGTTGTTTATGTATGCGTACCAAGTTTGGTGATATTGGTGATATTGGTCAAAGATTCTTTGTATATGCAGTTTAATTTCCAAGTTTGTTGGTGAAGCCATAGATTAGACATTCCCAGATTTTCCAAAATCGATTTTATTTGGTATGCCCAATTAGAACCATTATATGTCACACTATTATTTGCGTCGTTTTTTAGCATTGTATAAATTCGTTTAATGAGTGCATTATCATTCATGTTTAAAATTTTAATCCAATATCTTATCATATATACTTGTCTATTTATTTTCAAAGGGACTCTTCCAAGATCGCCATATAAACCACTTAAATTTGTGGATTTATTTACAATAAGAAGTTTTCTGCAAAACTTTGTATGAATTAATTCTATATCTTTTCCTGGGTTTAACCCCAACATTTCCGAACAGTAATTTAGGACAGATGCAACCAGAGTATCAAACAATTTCGATTTCTCAACTGTCCTAAATTCATATTGATTAAAAATTGAATAAAGTCGGTACATGGCCTTTGATGCATGTTCAGCTATGCATTTTTGCGTTCGGTGCCAATTGCCATTTTTAAAGAAGTATATACCTAGGTATTTAAAAGAGGAGACAATTTCAATTTGTTGATTGTAGAGATACAAATGGTGAGTAGTATGTCTTCCTTTCTCGAATATCATAACCTTCGTTTTATTAGTATTGATTTTCAGACCAAATGTATTACAATAAATGTCTACGTCATTCCACATAGATTGCAATGATGTCGGTGATGTAGAGAACAGTACTTGGTCGTCTGCATACAAAACAATAAAAAGCTGTAGTTCATCTAATGAAAATATTCCATTTAAATTTGAGTTTATATTATTCATTATGTCATTCACGAACATCATGAATAAAAGACTTGAGCTCGGATCACCTTGTTTCACGCCGAGATGTGAATCAATGCAGCTGGAATGAATTTTTCCATTATGTTTTATGGCAGATCGTACAGTACTATACATAGATTTTACAGCTGTTATCATTTTTGTGCTGACTTGTTCAGCAAGTAATTTTTGCCATAAAAACGCACGATTTATTTTGTCAAAACATTTTTCGTAGTCGATAAACACAGAATAGAGTTTTTGACCTGTGTGTATTACTTTGGATATTATAGAGTGTAGTATAAACACACAATCGACCGTGCTTTTGCCCTCTTGGAAACCAAATTGAAAGTCTGATAATTGTTTGTACTTTTCTGACAATACTGTTAGTCTATTAAGAAGAATTTGTGAATATACTTTGGCTAGTATATTATTTAAAGTAATGCCTCGATAATTCTTTGCTTCTTTTGGGTCACCGCCTTTAAATATAGGTATAATATACCCCATACCCCAACTTTCTGGATATTAACCGGTATTAAATATGCTGTTAACAAGAGATACAAGGTGAGTTGAAATAATGCTATAAGATGCTTTAATAATTTCAGCCGGTAATTCGTCGGGTGCTGAAGCTTTACAGCTATTTTGTTTATACACTGCTTTATGTATTTCAAATTCTGTTATAGGACAATCTAATTCATCGTTAATACATTAACTTGCTACAAACATGTATACTGTTTCATGCAATAAACTTATTGTATTATTGTATTGTTTACATGTATATGAGACGTAGATGTTGGATTAGTATGCTGCGCTTGAAAAATAAATGTGTATAAACTAAATGAGCTGCGTGAGGTATGAAGCTGGCCTGGGAACAGGCGTCGGTATATTTTGCCTGGTCAGTCAAATAAATATAACACCGAGACTTGGGTTGAGCCTCTGATCATATACTGGACTGGTAATCCAGGGATCGCAGGTTCCATCCCCCGTCTGACCATAATAAAATTAACAGTCTTTCATATGGGACGTTAAACCGAGGTCTCGTGTCGGTGCTTTACACCGTGCACGTAAAAGAACCAGAGGAGACTCTGGAATGGGTCTATGTCTGTATCATTGCACTATCCTCCAATATCTAAAATGACTAATCTCTTCAGGAGGCGTCGCTCATATACATTGGGCAATCGGTAGCGACGATAAATAAACGTAAAACACACAATTCTGATCATATCAACATGTCATTTTGCCAGAAGTTAAACAGTGAAAAATCGACAGATTGGAACCCAGGCTAGTAATGAAGCGAACCTTCATATAATAGGAAACGCTTTAAATTAGTCAAATTGAGTGATTGGTGCATAACTGGTGTAACCACGTCGATTTAGTGAAGGGGTTACTGTAGTTTTGCTCTCATATTTAAAAATATGTTTATTTAGCTTGATGTTTTAATAGCTTTATTTAGCTTCGCTACCGGTTGCCCATTTGAGCGACGGGCAGTTTACCTAACAACACCTTTCCTGCGCATGCTCCAACGGTTAACCCGTACTTGATGCGCCAACCTCCGTATGAAATTGCCAACATTTTCATATAAATGAGACACGGCTTGGGCGGGGCTCGAACCTGTGACCATTCTGGTGCTGGCTGTTGTCTAATGTTAAAACTTGTGACCCAAACCATTTGTATTTTCATGCTATGTATTGTATCTTTAAATGTATGACATATGTACTATTGATTTGCAATAAAATATGGTTAAATAAATCATTGGTGAGTTTTGCACTCAGTCCTCGAAAAATACTTTTATGCTATTTTGAGATTATCCTCCAACATGATTACTATAGCAACGTTTTAAAGCTTCAATTAGAAAGCACACGTTAATAATACTTATAGGGGTAGCCTGGGTTCCAGTCTGTCGATTTCTCACTTTTTAACTTCTGGCAAAATGACAGCCTGGAGAAACTGGATTTCCGATCGTAGCGCCATCTACTTACACCCACTTTTATGAGGGTGTATATTTGAAGAACGACAACTATTCTCTACAAGATAATATCGCTAAATATAGAAACGGAATTCTATCGGAAATTGCCGAACAGGCACGATTATACACGATCATTTCCGAATATACACGAATGCTCCGTGCAAACATATAATGTCCCATTTCTGTGTTATATCGACGAGATGGCGGATTTTAAATATTACATTTAGAGGGTAGTGGATCGTTTCGGCGTAATTGAACTAAGGACGACTTAAATATTGAGTAAATATGTCCAATCTACGGTGTTCCGTTAGGGCCATCGCGGTATATAAAAAATGTAACGCGATGGTACGATGGCACGATGTCGATGGTACGATGGCACGATGGCGATGGTACGATGGTACGATGTCGATGGTACGATGGCACGATGTCGATGGTACGATGGCACGATGTCGATGGTACGATGGCACGATGGTACGATGTCGATGGTACGATGGCACGATGATAATAACACATCGTACCATCGTACCATCGACATCGTACCATCGACATCGTGCATCGTACCATCGTGTGCCATCGTACCATCGACATCGTACCATCGTACCATCGACATCGTACCATCGTACCATCGAATCGTGCCATCGACATCGTACCATCGTACCATCTACCATCGACATCCTACCAAAAGTATGTGTACGCAAAATGGGAACACTGAAATTGCAACCTAGGCAGGGGGTCCAGGGGCATGCTCCCCTGAATTCTTTTTACATCGTAAAGGCGATTTCCTGCCATCTGAGGTATCTATGGATAATTTGATCACCGACATTTTTCAACCTTTTCAAAACTATGTGTACGCAGCTGCGTTTTTGCGTACGGGTAGCTACGCGCCTGGAAATATAGAACGGACGTCGGCCGTTGGATGTTTTAATGAATGAAAAAAGTAGCCCGATTCCCACGCTCCAAGTATTATTATGTGCGTTAGTTCCTAATGGTGTTCATCAGTTTATGAATACATTTGCACTGGTATTGATTCATCGTAGACGACAGCAGTCGGAATGTAAATATACACGGTCGTGGACGTCGTGATAGCGCAGTGGTAGCGCGTTCGCTTCAGGTGCGAAAGGCCCGGAGTTACACCTGGAATTAGGTCTCGAGAGTGATTTATATAAGTTGTAAGAACTTGTTTCGCAATCGAGCTTAAATATATTTGTATAAACTGAATATACACGCATGAACATTTAATGCGCATGCGTCACAGGAAGGCGATGGTACGATGGCACGATGTCGATGGTACGATGGCGATGGTACGATGGTACGATGTCGATGGTACGATGGTACGATGTCGATGGTACGATGGCACGATGTCGATGGTACGATGGCACGATGTCGATGGTACGATGGACGATGTCGATGGTACGATGGTACGATGTCGATGTACGATGGTACGATGGCACGATGCCGATGGTACGATGGTACGATGTCGATGGTACGATGGCACGATGTCGATGGTACGATGGTACGATGTCGATGGTACGATGGTACGATGGCACGATGCCGATGGTACGATGGTACGATGGTACGATGGCAGATGGCGATGGTACGTGGACGATGTCGTGGTACGATGGTAGATTCGATGGTACGATGGCACGATGTCGATGGTACGATGTACGATGTCGATGGTCGATGGTACGATGGCCGATGCGATGGTACGATGGACGATGGTACGATGGTACGATGTCGATGGTACGATGGTACGATGGCGATGCGATGGTACGATGGCGATGTCGTGTACGATGGCACGATGTCGATGGTACGATGGTACGATGGCGTTGACCATCGTACCATCGACATCGTGCCATCGTACCATCGACATCGTGCCATCGTACCATCGGCATCGTGCTCGTACCATCGCATCGCATCGTGCCATCGTACCATCGACATCGTGCCATCGTACCATCGACATCGTACTATCGTGCCATCGTACCATCGCCTTCCTGATTTCCCTCTATATACCGCGATGGCCCTAACGGAACACCGTACCAATCAGACGCACATTGTACTTTTTAAAACTATGTATCGTGCAGTTGACCCGTAAACTATGGCGGCCAATTATAAAGTGTCAACATTGCAGTGCCGCGCTTTCGATTCAAGTACGTCATTAATTAAGTCACGTGCTAATAGGCCTATTAATAGCATTAATGCGAGTCAATAATTACAGGTCTCGTGTCGGTGCTTTACACCGAGCACGTAAAAGAACCAGAGAAGACTCTGGAATGGGTCTCTGTCTGTATCACTGCACTATCCTCCAAAATCTAAAATGACTAATATCTTCAGGAGGCGTCGCTCATATGGGCAGCCGGTAGCGACGATAAATAAACGTAAAACACACAAATAATTACACGGACAATCCACCACTTTTCCCCAGGCGTTGATATGATCAGAAGCTCAATACGGCCCAATTAATAGTATCGGTGTTGAAATATATTTATTTGACTGACCAGGCAAAATATATCGACGCCTGTTCCCAGTCTATTATAGGGGCAATGTATGGTAGATCACTTGTGTTTTTGTAGATAAGTGTATATATCTATATTTTGACTATGTACTTTTGTATACGTCATGAATAAACGTATGTTCTGTTCTGTTCTATGTCAGAGAAGTATACATTTTATGTAATCAAATGTTGATTGATTAGAAATTGTTATATTAATTTGTTTTTGGACCATAAGTTGTATAAGTTTGTGTTCTAATAGACTACTCCTCTTCTTCTTCGTAAGAACTGTTTCACAACTGCCATCTGTCGCAGCCAGATTATTATTGTACGTGTTTATTATACACGGATAAGGTGTGTTCGCAACAAGTATTCAACATTCACCATTAACGTAATATCATAATGATGCTTGCTTTAAAGTTCAATAACCGTGCTATACATGTAGTACGATTTCGACCAGTGAGCCGTGAATGCAATCCGTGTAAAACGTGTTTGCTTATTATAAACAGGGCCAGCCATTAGTCTATACAAATTTATTTATTAGCTCGATTGCGAGACAAGTTCTTACAACTGATATTAATCACTCCCGAGACCTCATTCCTAGTGGAATCCATCGCCTTGCCTAAAGGTACACTCGTAACGGGTTTATCGGGGAGCGAATTCCGGGCCTTTCGTACCTGAAGCGAACGCGCTACCACTGCGCTATCACGACTTCCACAAATCCTCTCCTTTAATGCCATCTATTCGATTGATCTACTCAAGTTCATTGCCATTAAATTGTTTTGATAGGCTGGTTGATAGGCAATAGTTCGAGTCATGTTCCAGACAATAACAGCGTATTAATGTGTAGGATTGACTGGTTGATAGGCAATAGTTCGAGTCATGTTCCAGACAATAACAGCGCATTAATGTGTAGGATTGACTGGTTGATAGGCAATAGTTCGAGTCATGTTCCAGACATTATTATTTGTTTTTACTTTATTGATATTATAAAACTATTTGCTACATTAGATTTATTGTGGACATTATTGGTATGTTATGATTATCTTCTATTGAGACTTCTACTTTCCGCAAAAGTCATTGATACTTAGCTTGGAGAAACAGAGCTACGGAGAGAGTCGAAGGAGAAACGGAGCTACGGAGAGAGTCGAAGGAGAAACGGAGCTACGGAGAGCGTCGAAGGAGAAACGGAGCTACGGAGAGAGTCGAAGGAGAAACGGAGCTACGGAGAGTGTCGAAGGAGAAACGGAGCTACGGAGAGAGTCGAAGGAGAAACGGAGCAACGGAGAGAGTCGAAGGAGAAACGGAGCTACGGAGAGCGTCGAAGGAGAAACGGAGCTACGGAGAGAGTCGAGGAGAAACGGAGCTACGGAGAGAGTCGAAGGAGAAACGGAGCTAAGGAGAGAGTCGAAGGGAACGGAGCTACGGAGAGAGTCGAAGGGGAAACGGAGCTACGGAGAGAGTCGAAGGAGAAACGATCTACGGAGAGCGTCGAAGGAGAAACGAGCTACGGAGAGAGTCGAAGGGGAAACGGAGCTACGGAGAGAGTCGAAGGAAACGGAGCTACGGAGAGATCGAAGGAGAAACGGAGCTACGGAGAGAGTCGAAGGAGAAACGGAGCTACGGAGAGCGTCGAAGGAGAAACGGAGCTACGGAGAGAGTCGAAGGAGAAACGGAGCTACGGAGAGAGTCGAAGGAGAAACGGAGCTACGGAGAGAGTCGAAGGAGAAACGGAGCTACGGAGAGAGCGTCGAAGGAGAAACGGAGCTACGGAGAGAGTCGACAGAGAAACGGAGCTACGGAGAGAGTCGAAGGAGAAACAGAATAAAAATAGTCAAAATAGAGTTATACAAGTTTCAACAATGTTTAAGTACCTTAAAGCGACATTACATCGCACAAAACAAATAAAATGCATTTTTCACGTATAAATGCGTTGCTACTACAAATTCTTCCGAATACATTCGAACACTAACATTGAATCAATGAACAGTATTTTTGTGATCTACAAACTTTCAAAATTGAAAGTAGGATTTCATATAACGATCATCCACGTTCATGAATTGACGTTTGTTTGTCATCGGAGTCAATACTAAGCGCGAGATAATGTCGTTTAAAGATAATTTAACTAAGACTAGTCTACAAATAAATATGCATAGGCAGACAAGTGAGATATAACGGTAAATCTGTACCATAAATTGTGTTATTCAGGATATACGAGTTGTATTACGCATGAATGTCGACCCTATTTACATTATTTTGTTATGTCAACAAACCGCGTATACGACGCTTGCTTATTAGCAGTATAATATTAGCTTATTACTCAGTATTTGAGACAAATATTGGGGGGGGGAATTATACCATATGATAGGAAAATACATTCTGTAGAAATTTGCGTTTTCACTAATGTAGTGTCGCTTTAAAACTGTTTAAATATTTGGATTCCTTAAAGAGACATCTGAGTTTTCTACTCTGCTAGCCAATTCCATATATCATCATATTCCATTACATATTAAATATAGTTTCTCTATTTTTCAGCTTTTACATTACTATATTATTCCAATGTGCAGTTCTCACTTATAGTGCTATCTTTTGATTGCATTTGATTGTATATATGTTGAGGGCCTCATGGTAGATTAACTTTTGTTAAATGAGTACTCTCGTTAAATAAAGTCTTTATTATTATTATTATTATTATTATTTTAGAAATTGAGTCATTTCGAATATGAATATGATTTTAACAAACAAACAAACAAAACACAACACTATTTTTGTTTCAGGAGACATACACTGTCGAAGATGAAGAGGGTCGGGCGTATAACGCTCACAGTGGTTCTTCCTATGGTCGTTCTATTCACCTTGATCAACATGTACCTCCTCACACACTTCCAACGGAGTACTAAAGAGACTACCTACATACTCAATGAACGTGTCTATAACAAGAACAGTGATTCCAGCTCAAACACCGCAATGCGAGTTGACAAACCACAAGACAAGCAAACTGTAGAAGCTGTTAGAAATTCGGGAAATGTGGATGATAAATCATCAGGTGGTACGACTGTTAATTCACTGGAGGATACTTTAGTTAATATGCAGAATGAAGCAATTGATAACATGGTGGAGAAACTAAACAAGTCATATATGTTCTTTCCGAAATATTTTTGGAATATTAACTTGCATAACTTAACGAGAATGTTAGGCGGTTTCGCTAGAAAGGGCGGGAAGACATTGCCTGGATATGCCGATATCAAATCGTAGGTGAAATTAATATGCCTAATATCCTAGGAACATATATGTAGACAGGCAGAGAGACAGACTGACGGACGGACGGTTCTATCCGGGTGCCCGTTCGTGATGGTACTCGGAGGTGCACCCGGATATTCATCCACCAATACTAACTGGAGACTCGCTATATATATATATATGTTGGTACATCTTTAAAAAAAGCAAACAAACTTATGATGGCAGAAATACCCAAAACACTTGTCTTCGATGCATATACATGTATACTTAAGATAATTTCAATAATTGGCTATCGTCTGAAATATCATTTACAAATACAGCGGAGTTTTTTTTCAAGATTGATTGGTATCTTATATATGGCATCTTTCAGTTTTCCCTTCCAAACGGTATGTCACATATTTTCGCGACCAATTAAGCAAATGCCACTCAGGCCTCCAATGATTGTGCTCATTATGAATAACATAAGCACATACTACTACTAGAAACACTAGATATGGACCCATAGCAGGGCTGTATACATATTGAACTAGTTTCATATCAGCAGAGGTATCGACCCGAGGTAACCTGATATCCGCCTGCGATATGGAATTGAACATTTAATAATCGAAATCATGACATGCGTTATTTAAAAGGAACTAGTTCCGACACGGCTTTTTCTGGTATGATACGGACACGTGTCCAAGGACGGATGTGAAATGGTACGGTGGTCACCAAATCCGACAGGTGGGATTTCTACGGGTAATCCGGTTTCCTCCCACACGAATGGCCACATATACGCTTTCATCTGCGCCAACGAGAGTGATTAATATTAGTTGTTAAAGCTTGTTTCGCAAATAAATGAAGTTTAATAACTTTATTTAACGTCGCTACGTATTTCCCATTTGAGCGACGGGCAGTTTCCCTAACAACACATTTCCTGGGCAGGCTCCAGCGGTTAACCAATACTTTGTGCACCAACCTCCGTAAGAAACTGCCAACGTGTTCATATGAATGGTCTAGGGTTAGCTGTTATGTGACTATAAACTGTGTGAGTTGGGCTCGAACCCGTGCCCATCAGTGATGATAGTTTGCAGAGGTATACAAGTCAGCGTCCATAACCACTCGACCACGAAGGCGGACATTTTAGGTTGAATGGTCATAGGCCTTTAATAGTTCTAATGCGTAAGTATCCGTATTTGCTGTAAATAGGCAACATTCTGTTTCAAGACTGTCGTAAAACACATTTTATATAATAACACTAATAATATTATTATTATTTATTATTATTAAAGACTTTATTTAGTTTATACAAATTTATTTTAGCTCGAGTTCTTACAACTTATATTAATCACTCTCGAGACCTCATTCCTGATGGAATCCATCGCCACGAGGGAGAGAGAAGAGAAAATGTGGAATTTAAATTCCTTGCCTAAAGGCACAATCGTAACGGCTCCAGCGGGGCTCGTACTCCGGACCGATCGCACCTGAAGCGAACGCGCATCCACTGCGCTATCACGACTTCCACAAAGACTTTATTTAACAAGATAACTCGTTTAACAAAAGTAATAACACTTAATCTACCATGAGGCCCTCAACATATATACAATTCAAATGCAATCAAAAGATCAGTGAGAACTGCATTTTGGGATTATATAGAAAAGCTGAAAAGTAGAGAAGCTATATATAGTATGTAATGGAATATGATGATATATGGGATTGGCTAGTAGAGAAACTATATATAGTATGTAATGGAATATGATGATATATGGGATTGGCTAGTAGAGAAACTATATATAATATGTAATGGAATATGATGATATATGGGATTGGCTAGTAGAGAAACTATATATAATATGTAATGGAATATGATGATATATGGGATTGGCTAGTAGAGAAACTATATATAGTATGTAATGGAATATGATGATATATGGGATTGAATATTAAAGGGGAATGAGACAATTAATGATTATAAAGTTATCTAACAATGTGTATATATGACTTATAGGGGTATCTTCAAAATATGTATGGAATCAGCTTAAGGACGGCAATTCACAGCAGAATCTAGCAAATATAGCAATGGCTATACACATTTGTGATAAAGACTGTGTACAATATCATATGAAATACAACTAGTAGACATATAAGATTTGACATTGTACCTTATAGCTTTTCTAAACAACTGCCGGCCTGGAAGCTGGTACACAGACACGTTCGTCAGTTCTCCTTGTATGATCCAGACGATCCCAACCTGAAAACCATGCTGCACGAAATGGCGACACTACCAATCACTGAAGCAGGTATGTATGTATGTTCCATTAATGTCATACCCGTTGCGGGGACCTAGACATGACTTCCTGGGCAGGTTTATGCGACCTAGGCGGTTAATCAGTACTAAATAATGTGTGTGAGGTGCATTGCTCAACGACCCACCACGTACATATGTGCCATGGCCGAGTATCGAACACTGGACCATTCAATTCCAAATACATCGCTCTACCACTGGGTCACGTACGCCGCACAGGTAACGTGTGCGTTTCACGTTTATTTATCGTCGCTACTAATTGTTGTCCATACGTGCGACGCATACTGAAGAGATTAGTCATTTTAGATTTTGAACGATAGTGCAATGATACAGACAGAGACCCATTCAAGCGTCTCCTCTGGTTCTTTTACGTGCACTGTGTAGAAAACCGACACGAGACCTCGGTTTAACGTCCCATCTGAAAGACTCTAAATATTATTAGGGTCAGATGGGCATCGAATCTGAGATCCCTCGATTCACAGTTCGATGTGTTAACCAATTGACTACTGGCCCGTCTAGTCGATTTCGACATGTTTCATTCACTTTTTATTTTTATAAAGTCTAGGACCCAAACATCATTTTCTTCACATTTTCTACTACTACTTTGATATTACTTCTAAACAATGGGAAAACAGGTAACAACGCACTTACTATACATTATATACACTGCAACTTGAACACTATGAACGAGTTCACATGGGTCTCGAGAACGATCTATGTAACCCAGGGCTCCATCAGAACGACCTCAGTTTCGATATTTTAACCGTTTGACCTTTTGACCGTAACTCGTCTAACCTTGGGTCAGCCAGTTGATCAAGATACAGTGTACAAAAGGCAGGCAAGCATGTGAGATGGTACGATGGTCGACAGATCGAACAGGTGGGTTTTCTCCGGGTACTCCGGTTTCCTCCCACATGAATGACCACATATACGCTTTTATCCGAGCCAACGAGAGTGATTAATATAAGTTGTTAAAACTTGCTTTGCAATCGTTGTAAAATAAATAAAGTATAAATCAAAAGGCAGGTAACTTCTGAGACAGCTTATATGTGTGTGTAACATACTACAGTCGATAACGCACTCATATGAACGTGTTCGCTGGGCATGCGCACGACGCTTAGTTTTCGATATTTTGTCATATCATCCGTTGCTCGTACTTCTATGTGACCTCGCCCAACATGTTCAGTAGAGTCCATCATTGAATACGTATGCCATCAATAGTTTCCAAAAACGGCAATACCCCCCCCCCCCACCCACACACTAAAACAATGAGATTAATTGGCCAGTTACTGCCTCTTGAATAAAGATTGATACTTTTTTTCAATTGGTTTCCCTCTGTTTATATCGTGGTCGTTTTCTCATCTTACAATTATTAAATCTCGACATATACCCTACAGTATTTCCAATGGATACTGTATAAATTGGCTATCAATTAACATCGTTTTCATGAACTCATATGTATTATCACGTGACCGCAACATCTGGTTAGTGAATAACAGTAAAATCAAAGGATTCCAATTAAATGGACCATTCTACATATCGGGTTAAATCGGACTTTATTTCCAAAGGGAGATAATCGGAAATACCCCAACAATGTCACTCATTGTTTCAATAAACAATAAAGAACATTATAATGGTCCTAACATGTGTATGTATAGTGTAATGGTCCTAACATGTGTATGTATACTGTAATGGTCCTAACATGTGTATGTATACTGTAATGGTCCTAACATGTGTATGTATACTGTAATGGCCCTAACATGTGTATGTATACTGTAATGGTCCTAACATGTGTATGTATACTGTAATGGTCCTAACATGTGATGTATATGTAATGGCCTAACATGTGTATGTACTGTAATGGTCCTAACATGTGTATGTATATGTAATGGTCCTAACATGTGTATGTATACTGTAATGGTCCTAACATGTGTATGTATACTGTAATGGTCCTAACATGTGTATGTATACTGTAATGGCCCTAACATGTGTATGATACTGTAATGTCCTAACATGTGTATGTATACTGTAATGGCCCTAACATGTGTATGTATACTGTAATGGTCCTAACATGTGTATGTATACTGTAATGGTCCTAACATGTGTATGTATACTGTAATGGTCCTAACATGTGTATGTATACTGTTGTGTAATGGTCCTAACATGTGTATGTATACTGTAATGGTCCTAACATGTGTATGTATACTGTAATGGTCCTAACATGTGTATGTATACTGTAATGGCCCTAACATGTGTATGTATACTGTAATGGTCCTAACATGTGTATGTATACTGTAATGGCCCTAACATGTGTATGTATACTGTAATGGTCCTAACATGTGTATGTATACTGTAATGGTCCTAACATGTGTATGTATACTGTAATGGTCCTAACATGTGTATGTATACTGTAATGGTCCTAACATGTGTATGTATACTGTAATGGTCCTAACATGTGTATGTATACTGTAATGGTCCTAACATGTGTATGTATACTGTAATGGTCCTAACATGTGTATGTATACTGTAATGGTCCTAACATGTGTATGTATACTGTAATGGTCCTAACATGTGTATGTATACTGTAATGGTCCTAACATGTGTATGTATACTGTAATGGTCCTAACATGTGTATGTATACTGTAATGGTCCTAACATGTGTATGTATACTGTAATGGTCCTAACATGTGTATGTATACTGTAATGGTCCTAACATGTGTATGTATACTGTAATGGTCCTAACATGTGTATGTATACTGTAATGGTCCTAACATGTGTATGTATACTGTAATGGTCCTAACATGTGTATGTATACTGTAATGGTCCTAACATGTGTATGTATACTGTAATGGTCCTAACATGTGTATGTATACTGTAATGGTCCTAACATGTGTATGTATACTGTAATGGTCCTAACATGTGTATGTATACTGTAATGGTCCTAACATGTGTATGTATACTGTAATGGCCCTAACATATGTATGTATACTGTAATGGTCCTAACATATGTATGTATACTGTAATGGTCCTAACATGTGTATGTATACTGTAATGGTCCTAACATATGTATGTATTAACCCTTAACCTGCTGACTAAATTGGACGGAATGTGTATTAGATCCACTATCTGAATAGCAAATAGCATAGAGCTTTGGCATAGGGCTATATGCTGCTTATAAACGTGACTTTCGTTGTGCTTGGCAGGTTATGGGTTAACAGATTATGTTTCAACGAATGAAATCCTGTATTTTTACAGAAGAGAATACTGGTGGGACGCAACTGAAGATCAACATTAGATTTACTAACGACGGTAGGGCTGTCCTTAAACCAATGAGGTTTGTTGTTACCGAATATACTGTAACCTTGACTATAACATGATATACTGTAACCTTGACTATAACATGATATACTGTAACCTTGACTATAACATGATATACTGTAACCTTGAGTATAACATGATATACTGTAACATTGACTATAACATGATATACTGTAACCTTGACTATAACATGATATACTGTAACCTTGACTATAACATGATATACTGTAACCTTGACTATAACATGATATACTGCAGACTTGACTATAACATGATATACTGTAACCTTGACTATAACATGATATACTGTAACCTTGACTATAACATGATATACTGTAACCTTGACTATAACATGATATACTGTAACCTTGACTATAACATGATATACTGTAACCTTGACAATAACATGATATACTGTAACCTTGGCTATAACATGATATACTATAACCTTGACTATAACATGATATACTGCAGACTTGACTATAACATGATCTACTGTAACATTGACTATAACATGATCTACTGTAACCTTGACTATAACATGATATACTGTTTATTTATCGTCTCTACCGGTTGCCCATAAGCGACGGAGGAGGATAGGTCAATGATACAGACAGAGAGCCATCCCAGAATCTCCTCTGGTTCTTTTACCTGCACGTGTAAAGCACCGACACGAGACCTCCGTTTAAAGTCTCACCTGAAAGACTGTTAATTTTATTAGGGTCAGACGGGGATCGAATCGTATATTACGATTACTTCTATCTGTATATACACGGAAACACGGTTTGGACACCGTCTTGACCCAGATTCTTATAAACAGGTAAACAAACATTAAAACCGTTCGTTATAAAATCACCGGTTTAGCGTATTTTGGCAATATACTACCTTCGACATACTCTTACTTTGGTAGGTTGTTTTATAACTGTATTATATCCATATTTATATAACTACTGATAACAGAAGTGAATATTAGAGAGTAAACACGAATTCACGTACTAGTTTCGTCTAAAAAACCCTTTAGTCTAACGATGATTTCGGGTAGTAGCCTAATTTATTCATCCACATATACTGGGTACTCCCAAGCACACACTACTGAGTATGGCAGGGTGACGCTTGTCGGGGACCGTTGATAAACATCTCATTTGAGACACAGAATGTTGAAAATAACCACTGTCTGCCTGCCCTGCCCTGCCCTGCCCTGCCCGCCTGCCTGCCTGCCTGCCTGCCTGCCTGCCTGCCCACCTATCTTCCTTTAATGTCGAACCCCTTGCGGGGATGTAGACATGTTGCGCATCAAAAACCACAAAGAAGTTAAAAGTATAAATAGTTAAAAGCATAATTTAAGAAAGTAATGAAAATAAGTTGTGGTAAAAGTTTAAAAGCAGCTGCGCAGAACAACTAGGGACTGGCATGGTCAATATGGCAAACTGTCGTATTGAATTGCTCTGTGGTAGGGAGATGGACACTGTCAGGAGGGAGATGGTTCCAATGGTAGATTGTTCTTGGAAAAAAGGAAAACTTGTAGTAGTCTGTAGTTGCTGTAATTAACCTATAGCGTATGGAATGGCAAGCAGGACGGGAGAGGGGAACTAGGTAATTTTCAATGGGAATAGCAACAAGATCATTACTATGAATTTTATACAGAAGGAATAACCTATTGTCAATACGCCGTTGATCTAGTCTGCGTAGATTTAGGGAATGTAGCATGTCTGTAACACTAGATGTACGATATAAGTCAGCCTTTATCCAATGCGGTGTTGTCTCATATACCGCTGGACACATTCATATGATCTATCAATGTTTGGGTATGGGGCAACCAGATCTCGGAGCCATATTCAAGCTGGGGTCTCACTAGTGTCTGGTAAGCCATGGACTTAAGGGGTTCGGATTTGACCTGGAGGTTTCTACGTAGGAATCCTAATGTTTGGTTTGCTTTCTTAGTTGACCTTTTTATGTGATTGTCCCACGACAGGTTATTTGAGATATCCACGCCAAGGTATTTGGCTGAGGTGACCTACTCAAGTAGGACTCCATGGAATTCATATTGACTGGGAATAGGATGTTTCCTTCTGGTGACGTGGATAACTTGACATTTGGAGGGGTCCATGTCCCACTCCAACTCCCACTCTTCTAATCTTTTAAGATCGTTTTGGAGTGTGACCGATTCATTTGCAGATGATAGATAGACTGCAGTATCATCTGCAAAAATACGGAATTTGGAACTGATGTTTTGTGGGAGGTCGTTGAGATAGGCTAGGAAAAGCAGGGGTCCAAGTATGGATCCATGTGGGACTCCAGCGGAATGGCATCTGAACTAATACCATTAAGGACAACTGACTGGAGTCTGTTATCTAGAAAACTCTTAATCCACCTTAATGTTTGACCTCTGACTCCATAGTCATGCATTTTAGTAGTACTTGTTCGTGATTGACCTTATCGAAAGCCTTACTGAAGTCTAATAGGATGAGATCTACCTGATGCTTATTGTAGACAGATGTAACCAAGTCATTGATTAGCATTACTAATTGGGTCACGCATGACCGTTTTTCTCTAAAACCATGCTGCAAATGGTACAGAATACTGTGGTTAGTGAAGTGTTTTACTATCGAGGAGGAAACTAAGTATATGTTCTAGAACCTTGCATAGAACACATGTCAGTGAGATAGGCCTATAGTTGGCGGTTGTGACTTGTCCCCTTTTTTGTAAATGGGAGCAACATTTGCTGACTTACACTGGGCCGGCAGTGATCCTTCGTTGAGGGGAGGGAGGCCATTCCAATGTCATGGGTTAATATGGTGCGTGTGACCTAAATGTTACTAATGCATTCAATTACTTATGTACAGTGTATGTTTTATTGATGCCAAGCACCTTGTGGGGACTTTGACATGTTTGTTTTGACAGACTTAGCAGACTTAAGTCACTAACCAGTACTGAGATGCCTCACTCAATGACACTATATGTGCCCCAAACTAGTATCAAACCCGGGACCCTTTGAATCCAAATAAGACACTCTACCACTGTACCACTGGACAATGGACGACACACTAAGTAATTCTCTGAACCATATAACCCATATACATTCGTAGGAATAGATATTGCGTCTAACTACTGGTAAATTTCAAGATTATGTGACACTCGGGTGTGTCATTCCTATATGAGTAATGCATATTTACGTTTGTTTACCTGTTAGTCTCGTTTTGGCGAAAGTAGGTCAAAACGGTGCGCACTATATCATAAGCCAAACCGTGTTTCCGTGTATTACTTCATGACCTGAAGTTAATCATACCATCTATGAAGATTATATTATGACGTCATACACGCATTGTTATGACGTCATATGTAATGGTTGATTAGGCAGTATTTTACCATTCGTATGCCTGAAGGTAGGACATAACATTACTAACACCAAAACAGCCAATTCTTTATATAAATAATGGAGCAAAGATACTAGATAATATAGGGCACCTATGCACGTCGTACATGAGTTTTTTTTTATTTATGCACGGGTAGATGTTGAATATATTATTTTGATCAATAACTAACAATATTACAACTCATAAGAAACTTTTTTCTGGTTATTTGTACCTTTTTCCCCCCAATCCGAATGGCTACCTGAAATACTCATAAACCGCATCATTTTGGTGGAGAAAAATTTCCCAACAAGTTGTCTGTTATATTCGACTACTGAACCAATCAGGTGACAGTTGCATTAGGCTACCGGTATGCACAACGGAATGCTATTGAACCATGCTTCACCTCAGTCAGCGAAAATAGGTTAAAACTATTTAAATATTTTAAATACGGATGTAAATGGAAAACATACGCCGAGCATAGGAATACGCCGAGCAGTAGAATGTCTTGTCTTACTTGTTCTATAAGTTCTGTCGTGAAATAAAGTCTTTATTATTATTATTATTACCATTATTATTAGATCCTATTTTTATAATATTTACAATAATAATAATATTATTATATTAATAATAATAATAATAATAATTACTTGGCTGTCCGATTAGCGTAGTGGTTAGCGCCCTCGCTTCTCACCAATGCATCCCGGGTTCGATCCTTGGACCGGGAAGTATGTGAGATGATACGGTGGTCGCCAGATCGGACAGGTGGGTTTTCTCCGGGTACTCCGGTTTCCTGCTACACGAATGACCACATATACGCTGTCATCCGAGCCAACGAAAGTGATTAGTATAAGTTGTTATAACTTGCTTCGCAATCGTTGTAAACTAAATAAAGTTTAAACTTTAAATAATAATAATAATTATTATTATTATTATTATTAAATCATTGGTTGCGACCCACTCAGAAGAAGGCACCATTAAGTCGTGCTGACCACTTTCGATTAAGTAAAACTGCTGTGATGCCGTTGGAGTAGCCACATACAGGACACGAAAAATCCAAATATATCTAGTTGAATGTGTATTACATAATCAACGTCAACGAAATACGTAATTTGGAAATGCAATCTTTAAAAATACATAGAGGAGAATAATTATATAAGATTATGTCTTCCATTCTAATCCTGTTTCTGTATTCTGATTATGCGTGGTGTATGCATTGTTCAATATGTATTATATTGGGAAATAAAATATGTTTAAACTAAAAATACATACCACAACATGATGTGAAGGAATCAACCAAGTGTTCTAAATAACATATAATTATTTATAAGTATATTTTAAAAATACAATTCCGTATAAAAGTGTCTGTCTTGTGTAATAATGGTGCGACAGACGGATCTGTAGTCCAGTGGTTAACACGCTGGACTGGTAATCCAGGGATCGCAGGTTCGATCCCCCGTCTGACCCTAATAAAATTAACAGTCTTTCAGATGGGATGTTAAACCGAGGTCTCGTGTCGGTGCTTTACACCGTGCACGTAAAAGAACCAGAGGAGATTCTGGAATGGGTCTCTGTCTGTATCATGCACTATCCTCCAAAATATAAAATAACTAATCTCTTCAGGAGGCGTCGCTCATATGGGCAACCGGTAGCGACGATAAATAAACGTAAAAAAATAATTTAAAAAAAAAAAATAATGGTGCATTTATATTCTCTTTACGCCTACGACGACATTCAGTCCGCCTACGTTGTCGAGTGGTTAAGGTCGTTGACGTGTATCACCACGGTAACCTATCAGTTACTGACTGTCACCGCTCAGACCGTGTCTCTGTATGAACACGTTGGCAGTTTCTTACGAAGCTTGGTGCACCACGTACTTGTTAACCGCTGGAACCTGTCCAGGAAAGGTGCTGTTAGCTAAACTGCCCGTTGCTCATTTGGGCAACCGGTAGCGACGATAAATAAAGCCGGCATTCCGTTGAATTGAGACATTGTCATATTATATTGGACATATAGCGTTGTGAACTGACAATGTACATATTTTCAGGTATGCTAGAAACGTAGAGGCTAGTGAGAACCACTACATATTTGATGACATAGAAAGACACGTTGCCGAAATTGCGTCCTATCAATTAGATAAGTAAGTGTCTGGTGTTAGTATTCTATTCTACCCTACCCACCTCCCACTCCTCCCTACCCACACCCCACTCCTCTCTACACCCCCACTCCTCCCTTCCCACCGCCCACTCCTCCCTACCCACCTCCACATCCTCCCTACCCACCCCAATTCCTCCCTACCCACCTCCCCATTCACCCATACCCACCTCCTCATTCCCTACCACACCGCACTCCTCTCTACACACCCACGCCTCATTACCCACCCCCCACTCCTCCCTCCCCACCTCCCACTCCTCTCTACACACCCCCAGTCTTCCATACCCACACCATTCCTCCCTACCTACCCCCACTCCTCTATACACACCCCACTCCTCCCTCCCCACACCCCACACTTCCCTACCCACCTCCCACTCCTCTCTACACACCCATCCTCCTCCCTCCCCACCTCCCACTCATCTCTCTCCACATCCCACTCCTCCGTCCCCACCTCCCACTCTACAAATAACTATATGCTAGTATATGTACATTTCTTAGCACAAATAACTATATGCTAGTCTATGTACATTTCTTAGCACAACTAACTATATGCTAGTCTATGTACATTTCTTAGCACAACTAACTATATGCTAGTCTATGTACATTTCTTAGCACAAATAACTATATGCTAGTCTATGTACATTTCTTAGCACAACTAACTATATGCTAGTCTATGTACATTTCTTATTACAAATAACTATATGCTAGTCTATGTACATTTCTTATTACAAATAACTATATGCTAGTCTATGTACATTTCCTAGCACAAATAACTATAGGGTAGTCTATGTACATTTCTTAGCACAAATAACTAGAGGGTAGTCTATGTACATTTCTTATTACAAATAACTATAGTGATATATTTCTTAGCAAACATAAATATAGGCTAATCTATTTACATTTCTTAGCACAAATAACTATAGGCTAATATATGTACATTTCTTAGCACAAACAACTATAGGCTAGTCTATGTACATTTCTTAGCACAAATAACTATAGGCTAGTCTATGTACATTTCTTAGCACAAACAACTATAGGCTAGTCTATGTACATTTCTTATTACAAATAACTATAGGCTAGTCTATGTACATTTCTTAGCACAAACAACTATAGGCTAGTCTATGTACATTTCTTATTACAAATAACTATAGGCTAGTCTATGTACATTTCTTATTACAAATAGCTATAGGCTAGTCTATGTACATTTCATAGCACAAATAACTATAGGCTAGTCTATGTACATTTCTTATCAGATATAACAAAGGATTTGACAACAATAGATAACGTGAATATTGTTCATATGTTGCAAAAGATAGTTGAAGGTTACATTAAAATGGCATTATGGTGTTTCAGCTTATTAGGGTTTTACCGGGTCCCGCCCACAATAGGTAGATGGATCAATATTACATCACAGCTTGAAGATATCGTGCCAAAATCTATAGGAAGCACCTTCTTCTACTCTCCAGGTAATGTGTTATCCACTAGTTCTTGTAAACATTACTAGTATTCCTATATCCATCTCATATACCCCCATCCCTCACACCCACCATCTCATATACCCTCATTCCTCACACCCACCATATCATATACCCTCATCCCTCACACCCACCATATCATATACCCCCATCCCTCACACCCACCATCTCATATACCCCCATCCCTCACACCCACCATCTCATATACCCCCATCCCTCACACCCACCATCTCATGTACCCCCATTCCTCACACCCATCATCTCATATACCCCCATCCCTCACACCCACCATCTCATATACCCCCAACCCCATCCCTCACACCCACCATCTCATGTACCCCCATCCCTCACACCCACCATCTCATATACCCCCATCCCTCACACCCACCATCTCATATACCCCCAACCCCATCCCTCACACCCACCATCTCATATACCCTCATCCCTCACACCCACCATCTCATGTACCCCATCCCTCACACCCACCATCTCATATACCCCCATCCCTCACACCCACCATCTCATATACCCCATCCCTCACACCCACCATCTCATATACCCCCAACCCTCACACCCACCATCTCATATACCCATCCCTCACACCCACCATCTCATGTACCCCATCTCTCACACCCACCATCTCATGTACCCCCATCCATCACACACACCACCATCTCATATACCCCATCCCTCACACACACCCACCATCACATGTACCCCCATCCCTCACACCCACCATCTCATATACCCCATCCCTCACACCCACCATCTCATATACCCCATCCCTCACACCCACCATCTCATGTACCCCCATCCCTCACACCACCATCTCATATACCCCATCCCTCACACCCACCATCTCATGTACCCCATCCCTCACACCCACCATCTCATATACCCCAACCCCATCCTTCACACCCACCATCTCATGTACCCCCATCCCTCACACCCACCATCTCATATACCCCCATCCCTCACACCCACCATCTCATATACCCCCAACCCCATCATTCACAACCACCATCTCATATACCCTCATCCCTCACACCCACCATCTCATGTACCCCATCCCTCACACCACCATCTCATATACCCCCATCCCTCACACCCACCATCTCATATACCCCATCCCTCACACCCACCATCTCATATACCCCCAACCCTCACACCCACCATCTCATATACCCCATCCCTCACACCCACCATCTCATGTACCCCATCCCTCACACCCACCATCTCTACCCCATCCCTCATCCCTCCCTCACACACACCCACCATCTCATATACCCCCATCCCTCACACACTCACCATCCCTCACATGTACCCCATCATCTCATGTACTCCACACACACACCACCATCTCATATACCCCATCCCTCACACCACCCACCATCTCATATACCCCATCCCTCACACCCACCATCTCATGTACCCCATCCCTCACACCCACCATCTCATATACCCCCATCCCTCACACCCACCATCTCATATACCCCATCCCTCACACCCACCATCTCATATACCCCCAACCCTCACACCCACCATCTCATATACCCCATCCCTCACATCCACCATCTCATGTACCCCATCTCATCTCATGTACCCTCCATCCCACACACCATCTCATATACCCCATCCCTCACACACACCCACCATCTCCCCCATGTACCCCATCCCTCACACCCACCATCTCATATACGTACCCCATCATCACCCCCAACCCCACCATCTCATACTCCACCCCACCATCTCATATACCCCCATCCCTCACACCCACCATCTCATATACCCCATCCCTCACACCCTCATATACCATCTCTCATGTACCCCATCCCTCACACCCACCATCTCATGCCCATCACACCCACCATCTCATATACCCCATCACACCCACCATCTCCATCCACACCCACCATCTCATGTACCCCATCCCTCACACCCACCATCTCCCATCCCTCACACACCACCATCTCATATACCCCATCACACACACCCACCATGTACCCCCATCCCTCACACCCACCATCTCATATACCCCATCCCTCACACCCACCATCTCATATACCCATCCCTCACACCCACCATCTCATGTACCCCCATCCCTCACACCCACCATCTCATATACCTCCATCCCTCACACCCACCATCTCATGTACCCCATCCCTCACACCCACCATCTCATATACCCCATCCCTCACACCCACCATCTCATATACCCCATCCCTCACACCCACCATCTCATGTACCCCCATCCCTCACACCCACCATCTCATGTACCCCATCCCTCACACCCACCATCTCATATACCCCCATCCCTCACACCCACCATCTCATATACCCCCATACCTCACACCCACCATTTCATTACCCCCAACTCCATCCCTCACACCCACCATCTCATATACCCCCATCCCTCACACCCACCATCTCATATACCCCCACCCTCACACCCACCATCTCATTACCCCCAACTCCATCCCCACACCCACCATCTCATATACCCCCATCCCTCACACCCACCATCTCATATACCCCATCCTCACACCCATCTCATTACCCCCAACTCCATCCCTCACACCACCATCTCATATACCCCCATCCCTCACACCACCATCTCAGATACCCCAACCCCATCCCTCACACCCACCATCTCATATACCCCTATCCCTCACACCCACCATCTCATATACCCCCAACCCCATCCCTCACACCCACCATCTCATGTACCCCCATCCCTCACACCCACCATCTCATTTACCCCCATCCCTCACACCCACCATCTCATGTACCCCCAACCCTCACACCCACCATCTCATGTACCCCCATCCCTCACACCCACCATCTCATATACCCACAACCCCATCCCTCACACCCACCATCTCATATACCCCATCCCTCACACCCACCATCTCATATACCCATCCCTCACACCCACCATCTCATATACCCCCATCCCTCACACCCCCATCTCATATACCCCAACACCATCCCTCACACCACCATCTCATATACCCCAACCCCATCCCTCACACCCACCATCTCATTTACCCCCAACCCCATCCCTCACACCCACCATCTCATTTACCCCCAGCACCATCCCTCACACCCACCATCTCATTTACCCCCAGCACCATCCCTCACACCCACCATCTCATTTACCCCCAGCACCATCCCTCACACCCACCATCTCATTTACCCCCAGCACCATCCCTCACACCCACCATCTCATTTACCCCCAGCACCATCCCTCACACCCACCACTAAGACAAATGAAACAGCTGTGTTTTAACTTTTTATACCATACCATATAATTATATTCTCATTCTTTCCTGTTATTAGAAAGATTATTACGCATATTAGCAACATACACTCTGTCATAATGATGTGATAACTAATGGTGTGTCCGATTACCGCAGTGGTTAGCGCGCTCGCTTCTCGCCAATGCAACCTGGGTTCGATCCTCGGACCGGGATGTGAGATGGTACGGTGGTCGCCTGATTGGACAGGTGGGTTTTCTCCGGGTACTCCGGTTTCCTCCCACGCGAATGACCACATATACCATTTCATCCACGCTAATGAGAGTGACTAATATAAGTTGTTAGAACTTGCTTCCCAATCTTTGTAAAATAAATAACGTTTAAACTTAATGGTTGTGATACTTCAAAATTATTCGGTCACACGTAATTAATCGATCTTAAGTAGAGTATAGATATACACGCTTCAGTATCAGTACAGACAGTGGTAACACGCTGGACTGGTAATCCAGGGATCGCAGGTTCGATCCCCCATCTGACCCTAAGAAGATTAACAGTCTTTCAGATGGGACTTAAAACGAGGTCTCGTGTCGGTGCTTTACACCGTACACGTAAAAGAACCAGAGGAGACTCTGGAATGGGTCTCTGTCTGTATCATTGCACTATCCTCCAACAATCTAAAACAACTAATCTCTTCAGGAGGCGTCGCTCATATGGGCAACCGGTAGCGACGATAAATAAATGTAAAACACTCACAGAATAAATCAGTTCTACGCAAGTCTGTACACGTACCACATCTACTTTATGCTATTCAAGTTTGTAATGATGTAAAATGAAAGTTATATAGTCTATTGTTTTCGCAATTGAGTACTAATGTTTTGGGTATACAAACATACTTCAGAGCAGAGTCCGCTATATTCAGAGGAATAGTCCGAGGAGTTTATAAGACTTCGTGCATGTTACGAATTATTGAATAATATTATATGTATGCAAGATGGGTGGAATGTGGTGGACCAGGTGCAGTTTTCCGGAGTATTTTACATTAACTACAGTGCGTGAAGTTTTTTCTCTGGTTTTTACCCTGGCTTGGTACATCACATATCGCATCTATCATAGTTAGCATTTACAAAGATACAGTATATACAAAGCATTTGAGAAAATATGTTATTTGCTATATTATGTTGTTGGGATGGGAGACGCTGTCCATGAGATAGTATGTACACGAATTATTATCGGAGAAATACTGCAGTACATGTACATAGTGATGAATGTATAGTGTCGGTTAATAAAGGTGTACAGAGGTTATCTCCCTACTCACTAGTCGCACAATAAAGTATACAGCTTGCTATTGCAATAGGTGTTTGTTGTTGTGTGATTAGTTCTGCTAAGACTTGGTTTATGATTAGTTATTGATAGCCTATCACTGTTGGTTGCACATTGCATGTATGCATGCGAACATTAGTGTTATGGGAGCTTATGTATTATTTCAGTGTGCTAATTACGTAGAACTTAATATTTGCTCAAACAGTGTTTGTGTTAGTAATGATGACTTGTAAACCAGTTTATGATGGTCTCATGATGTAATATCATTGATTACTTGGTTACTAGTTTGTTTATATTTGGTTCCGAGTGCCATCCAACCCGCGCGGATATGTTTAAGTTGTATTGATGTTTGTTGGCACCGTATATGAGTTTGGATGTCTGTTTGATGTGTGTTGGCACCGTATATGAGTTTGGATGTCTATTTGGTGTTTGTTGGCACCGTATATGAATGTGGATGTCTGTTTGATGTTTGTTGGCACCGTATATGAGTTTTGATGTCTGTTTGATGTTTGTTGGCACCGTATATGAGTTTGGATGTCTGTTTGATGTTTGTTGGCACCGTATATGAATGTGGATGTCTGTTTGATGTTTGTTGGCACCGTGTATGAATGTGGATGTCTGTTTGATGTTTGTTGGCACCGTATATGAGTTTTGATGTCTGTTTGATGTTTGTTGGCACCGTATATGAGTTTGGATGTCTGTTTGGTGTTTGTTGGCACCGTATATGAATGTGGATGTCTGTTTGATGTTTGTTGGCACCGTGTATGAGTTTGGATGTCTGTTTGATGTTTGTTGGCACCGTATATGAGTTTTGATGTCTGTTTGATGTTTGTTGGCACCGTATATGAGTTTGGATGTATGTTTGATGTTTGTTGGCACCGTATATGAGTTTTGATGTCTGTTTGATGTTTGTTGGCACCGTATATGAGTTTGGATGTCTGTTTGATGTTTGTTGGCACCGTATATGAGTTTGGATATCTGTTTGATGTTTGTTGGCACCGTATATGAGTTTGGATTGTCTGTTTGATGTTTGTTGGCACCGTATATGAGTTTGGATATCTGTTTGATGTTTGTTGGCACCGTATATGAGTTTTGATGTCTGTTTGATGTTTGTTGGCACCGTATATGAGTTTGGATGTCTGTTTGATGTTTGTTGGCACCGTATATGAGTTTGGATGTCTGTTCGGTAACTAATTTATAATAGCCCCCGCAATATTTATTCTTCAGTATAGCAGAGTTATACCTTCCCAAAATTACATTTGCAAATTCAATTATATGTTCATCTAAGATAATAATATTAGTTGCGTCATATTTACAGAAAATACAAATACATATGGTATGTAGGAAATTAAACCGTGTTAATGTCGTTTTCAATATTTCGCAGACGGAATAAAAATTAGATTAATCGAATACTGAATCTTGTCAAACGAAACACAAGGTACAGAGTAGGCAGGCAATGTGTGTGTGTGTGTGTGTGTGTGTGTGTGTGTGTGTGTGTGTGTGTGTGTGTGTGTGTGTGTGTGTGTGTGTGTGTGTGTGTGTGTGTGTGTGTGTGTGTGTGTGTGTGTGTGTGTGTGTGTGTGTGTGTGTGTGTGTGTGTGTGTGTGTGTGTGTGTGTGTGTGTGTGTGTGTGTGTGTGTGTGTGTGTGTGTGTGTGTGTGTGTGTGTGTGTGTGTGTGTGTGTGTGTGTGTGTGTGTGTGTGTGTGTGTGTGTGTGTGTGTGTGTGTGTGTGTGTGTGTGTGTGTGTGTGTGTGTGTGTGTGTGTGTGTGTGTGTGTGTGTGTGTGTGTGTGGTGTGTGTGTGTGTGTGTGTGTGTGTGTGTGTGTGTGTGTGTGTGTGTGTGTGTGTGTGTGTGTGTGTGTGTGTGTGTGTGTGTGTGTGTGTGTGTGTGTGTGTGTGTGTGTGTGTGTGTGTGTGTGTGTGTGTGTGTGTGTGTGTGTGTGTGTGTGTGTGTGTGTGTGTGTGTGTGTGTGTGTGTGTGTGTGTGTGTGTGTGTGTGTGTGTGTGTGTGTGTGTGTGTGTGTGTGTGTGTGTGTGTGTGTGTGTGTGTGTGTGTGTGTGTGTGTGTGTGTGTGTGTGTGTGTGTGTGTGTGTGTGTGTGTGTGTGTGTGTGTGTGTGTGTGTGTGTGTGTGTGTGTGTGTGTGTGTGTGTGTGTGTGTGTGTGTGTGTGTGTGTGTGTGTGTGTGTGTGTGTGTGTGTGTGTGTGTGTGTGTGTGTGTGTGTGTGTGTGTGTGTGTGTGTGTGTGTGTGTGTGTGTGTGTGTGTGTGTGTGTGTGTGTGTGTGTGTGTGTGTGTGTGTGTGTGTGTGTGTGTGTGTGTGTGTGTGTGTGTGTGTGTGTGTGTGTGTGTGTGTGTGTGTGTGTGTGTGTGTGTGTGTGTGTGTGTGTGTGTGTGTGTGTGTGTGTGTGTGTGTGTGTGTGTGTGTGTGTGTGTGTGTGTGTGTGTGTGTGTGTGTGTGTGTGTGTGTGTGTGTGTGTGTGTGTGTGTGTGTGTGTGTGTGTGTGTGTGTGTGTGTGTGTGTGTGTGTGTGTGTGTGTGTGTGTGTGTGTGTGTGTGTGTGTGTGTGTGTGTGTGTGTGTGTGTGTGTGTGTGTGTGTGTGTGTGTGTGTGTGTGTGTGTGTGTGTGTGTGTGTGTGTGTGTGTGTGTGTGTGTGTGTGTGTGTGTGTGTGTGTGTGTGTGTGTGTGTGTGTGTGTGTGTGTGTGTGTGTGTGTGTGTGTGTGTGTGTGTGTGTGTGTGTGTGTGTGTGTGTGTGTGTGTGTGTGTGTGTGTGTGTGTGTGTGTGTGTGTGTGTGTGTGTGTGTGTGTGTGTGTGTGTGTGTGTGTGTGTGTGTGTGTGTGTGTGTGTGTGTGTGTGTGTGTGTGTGTGTGTGTGTGTGTGTGTGTGTGTGTGTGTGTGTGTGTGTGTGTGTGTGTGTGTGTGTGTGTGTGTGTGTGTGTGTGTGTGTGTGTGTGTGTGTGTGTGTGTGTGTGTGTGTTGTGTGTGTGTGTGTGCGCGTGCACACAAGGTACAGAGTAGGCAGGCAATGTGTGTGTGTGTGCGTGCGTGCGTGCGTGCGTGCGTGCGTGCGTGCGTGCGTGCGTGCGTGCGTGCGTGCGTGCGTGCATGCGTGTATATATAAGTATGGTGTCAGTCTCACAATACAGCACTAACCACTGAATTCAGTTATCAGTTTAACATTGAGTGAATTACCTTAGCACTAGTTAACAGTATTTTTTGCCTGGCAAACATCAATATCATATTGGTAAAGACTGGCCAGCAAATGACATATTTGGTTGATTAGGAGATAAAATGTATATACGGGTATTGGTATTGTATGTGTTACAACAGTCGTCCATAAACAGTTCAGCTCTATGAAAAGAGACAGGTTTGTTTAACACATGTAGCACAGTTAAGCAGTACTTCTTAGATGACGGATATTGTTGGCACAGCTTCCATGCACTCTATCAGAATGTTTACACAGTTACCATAATAATACTGATGCAAGCAACACGTGGGAATGGTATATAAGAGGCGTTCTCTGAACTTTCTCTATATGCTGTCGCTTTTTAACTATGTACAATGCAGGAAATGGCGTTTCAGACCATCTGGATTTCAAAATGTTCAGGGGGTGCATGACCCCGGACCACCTTAGCGACCTTGGTCCTTCGGGACCTCGAAGTCCCTCCTGGACCTCGAAAACGACCTCCCATAAAAAAAGCGGGCTATGATCATGTTTTTAGTCACAGCATTGACTTAATGACGTCTTGTTATAAAATTCATAATATCTATGCAGCTAAGCGAGAAGTTAGTTATTTATACATTTATTAAATTAATTACAAACTAAGTTATGGTATCGACATCGCTTCGCATTTACTTGCATATGACCTCATAGCAGACAGTAATTATTATTTTCACTGTTTTCGTCGTTTCTCCCACAGCTGGAAACGTGTGTTTCTATGGTGATTGCGATTACTACTGTGACAGTGCGCATGCGTTCTGTGGAAATCCGGATATGATGGAATTTTCCGTCCAGAGTTACCTCCCATCCAGAAACATTGCAACTAGAAAATCCTGGTACCAACCATGGCGTCGCTCATATAGGTTTGTTTTACATGATTTACAACCCCGCTGCTATTTGGATTGTGGGTGATGTCATGAGGACATTAAAATCTGAAAAGTAAAGTCAATAAGCAACGTTCGCTTCCGTGGCGTGGCTAACCGCTTTTCAGAAAATCCTGCTTTCATTTTGACAGTTTGGTGATCGTAAGCATAACATTAGTTAGGCACTTACCCATTAACAACATGTGCTCAAGTTATTTAGGAAGAATGTGCAGTAGCAATACATATGGACATTATTTATTTGTTTATGCCGTTTTAGCCATATTTCTTTTCTAAATATTCAGTGCACAATACAAGGCTGGCAACAAGCTTATTAATGACCCACAGTCAATAAACACCACCCATGAGCAAACTATTCGGAGCCTTAACCCTTTCCTTCATAGAGATTTAGGTTAATATACTATTATATCTCCATACAAACGACAGCCATTTAGCTATCATACAGTGGATAAGTAGTCGCCATATCTATCCCACCTCCATAGATATTACTGGGACTACATATGGATTTAAGTTGATATACTATTATATCTCCATACAAACAACAGCCATTTAGCTATCATACAGTGGATAAGTAGTCGCCATATCTATCCCACCTCCATAGATATTACTGGGACTACATAGAGATTTAGGTCAATATACTTTCATATCTCCATACAAACGACAGCCATTTACCTATCATGCAGTGGTTAAGTAGTCGCCATATCTATCCCACCTCCATATATATTACTGGGACTACATAGTGATTTAGGTTAATATACTATTATATCTCCATACAAACGACAGCCATATAGCTATCATGCAGTGTATAAGTAGTCGCCATATCTATCCCACCCCATAGATATTACTGGGACTTCATAGAGATTTAGGTTAATATACTATTATATCTCCATACAAACGACAGCCATTTAGCTATCATGCAGTGGATAAGTAGTCGCCATATCTATCCCACCTCCATAGATATTACTGGGACTACATAGAGATTTAAGTCAATATACTATTATATCTCCATACAAACAACAGCTATTTAGCTATCATACAGTGGATAAGTAGTCGCCATATCTATCCCACCTCCATATATATTACTGTGACTACATAGAGTTTAAGATAATATACTATTATATCTCCATACACACACCATTTAGCTATCATACAGTGGATAAGTAGTCGCCATATCTATCCCACCTCCATAGATATTACTGGGACTACATAGAGATTTAAGTTAATATACTAGTATATCTCCATACAAACAACAGCCATTTAGCTATCATACAGTGGATAAGTAGTCGCCATATCTATCCCACTTCCATAGATATTACTGGGACTACATAGAGATTTAGGTCAATATACTTTCATATCTCCATACAAACGACAGCCATTTACCTATCATGCAGTGGTTAAGTAGTCGCCATATCTATCCCACCTCCATAGATATTACTGGGACTACATAGAGATTTAGGTTAATATACTATTATATCTCCATACAAACAACAGCCATTTAGCTATCTTGCAGTGGATAAGTAGTCGCCATATCTATCCCACCTCCATTGATAGTACTGGGACTACATAGAGTTTTAGGTTAATATACTATTATATCTCCATACAAACGACAGCCATTTAGCTATCATGCAGTGGATAAGTAGTCGCCATATCTATCCCACCTCCATATATATTACTGTGACTTCATAGAGATTTAGGTTAATATACTATTATATCTCCATACAAACGACAGCCATTTAGCTATCATGCAGTAGGTAAGTAGTGGTCATATCTATCGAACCTCCATAGATATGACTGGGACTGTATAGAGGTTTAGGTTAATATACTTTTATATCTCCATACAAATGACAGCCATTTAGCTATCATGCAGTGGATAAGTAGTGGTCATATCTATCGCACCTCGATAGATATTACTGGGACTGTATAGAGATTTAGGTTAATATACTATTATATTTCCATACAAATGACAGCCATTTAGCTATCATGCAGTGGATAAGTAGTGGTCATATCTATCGCACCTCGATAGATATTACTGGGACTGTATAGAGATTTAGGTTAATATACTATTATATTTCCATACAAATGACAGCCATTTAGCTATCATGCAGTGGATAAGTAGTGGTCATATCTATCGCACCTCGATAGATATTACTGGGACTGTATAGAGATTTAGGTTAATATACTATTATATTTCCATACAAACGACAGCCATTTAGCTATCATGCAGTGGATAAGTAGTGGTCATATCTATCCCACCTCCATATATATTACTGGGACTACATAGTGATTTAGGTTAATATACTATTATATCTCCATACAAACGACAGCCATATAGCTATCATGCAGTGTATAAGTAGTCGCCATATCTATCCCACCCCATAGATATTACTGGGACTTCATAGAGATTTAGGTTAATATACTATTATATCTCCATACAAACGACAGCCATTTAGCTATCATGCAGTGGATAAGTAGTCGCCATATCTATCCCACCTCCATAGATATTACTGGGACTACATAGAGATTTAAGTCAATATACTATTATATCTCCATACAAACAACAGCTATTTAGCTATCATACAGTGGATAAGTAGTCGCCATATCTATCCCACCTCCATATATATTACTGTGACTACATAGAGTTTAAGATAATATACTATTATATCTCCATACAACACCATTTAGCTATCATACAGTGGATAAGTAGTCGCCATATCTATCCCACCTCCATAGATATTACTGGGACTACATAGAGATTTAAGTTAATATACTAGTATATCTCCATACAAACAACAGCCATTTAGCTATCATACAGTGGATAAGTAGTCGCCATATCTATCCCACTTCCATAGATATTACTGGGACTACATAGAGATTTAGGTCAATATACTTTCATATCTCCATACAAACGACAGCCATTTACCTATCATGCAGTGGTTAAGTAGTCGCCATATCTATCCCACCTCCATAGATATTACTGGGACTACATAGAGATTTAGGTTAATATACTATTATATCTCCATACAAACAACAGCCATTTAGCTATCTTGCAGTGGATAAGTAGTCGCCATATCTATCCCACCTCCATTGATAGTACTGGGACTACATAGAGTTTTAGGTTAATATACTATTATATCTCCATACAAATGACAGCCATTTAGCTATCATGCAGTGGATAAGTAGTGGTCATATCTATCGCACCTCGATAGATATTACTGGGACTGTATAGAGATTTAGGTTAATATACTATTATATTTCCATACAAATGACAGCCATTTAGCTATCATGCAGTGGATAAGTAGTGGTCATATCTATCGCACCTCGATAGATATTACTGGGACTGTATAGAGATTTAGGTTAATATACTATTATATTTCCATACAAATGACAGCCATTTAGCTATCATGCAGTGGATAAGTAGTGGTCATATCTATCGCACCTCGATAGATATTACTGGGACTGTATAGAGATTTAGGTTAATATACTATTATATTTCCATACAAATGACAGCCATTTAGCTATCATGCAGTGGATAAGTAGTGGTCATATCTATCGCACCTCGATAGATATTACTGGGACTGTATAGAGATTTAGGTTAATATACTATTATATTTCCATACAAACGACAGTCATTTAGCTATCATGCAGTGGATAAGTAGTGGTCATATCTATTCCACCTCCATAGATATTACTGGGACTACATGAGATTCTGGTCTATATTATGAACATTGGTTTGGCTACTACATTGTCAATGTATGTCGTATTGGTAATGGCGTCAAGCGGTGCTTCTATGAGGGAAATGGTTAAATTCATTAACTCTTTTTGCACACGAGCAGGTGAAAATGACAGTCAAATATGTCATGCAATTTAATAAGAATTGTGTGGCTACGACATATGTTCAGTCATATGTATGGCCCACTTACAAATAGGAAAAACACATTTATGAATTGCCATCTGCTACAATTGCTACACTTATATGAACTATGTATAGCCTATATTATACCGAGCATGCGAGAAACATGAACCTCAATAAAACATAAAATGCGTGGAAAGAATTTTGAAATGTGTTTTTGAAAATAAAGAAGCTATGATATGCCGATTATCTCAAATTGAATAGTATGGAGACAGCCATTTGTGATCAACAAAGTAACACGACTTTTAAAAAAAACACACATATTTTATTTAACATTTATATTAAGAGCTGCTTGTGTAACTACATATATTACTTAACAGGAAGTTATTTTTATGTAGCTATGACGTCATAACTAATAGCAAATATTCAAAATGGCGGCCAATTTGATAAAATGTTCAAGTTTCCAAATGTCCTTAACTGCTTTATTTGCGATTTTCAATGTGTTTGCGTATTATGTGTGTTTCCTTTAATGATGACCTAATTGGAGAACAAACTATTATTATTTAGAGGTAGGTGGTCATTATAGTCGGAGTGACTCTGGAATTGGACTCCGTCTGTATCATTGCACTATCCTCCAACATTTAAAAAGACTAATCTCTCCAGGAGGCGTTGCTCATAGTATATGGGAAACCAGTAGCGACGATAAATATAAATAATATAAATAAGCGTAAAACACACACACAGAGAGAGAATGAGGGAGATAGAGAGAGAGAGAGAGGGGGGGGGGGAGAGATGTGGCTTTCAGATGTTAAATGTTAAAAACTAATTGAAGCATGTATTCATTATTTCAGTAATTGCCGACCTCGCGTCAGATTGACTTAATTGTTCTCTCAATCAAGTATTTATTAGAGGATATTATATTATGGTGAAAAGTGTAGGATGTGTTTTCAAAATTCGGGATCAATTTTATTTATTTCGATGTGATTTCGGACATTAATGGATCTAAACTTTATATCAAGATGACGTGCATTCTAAATGTTATATGATGGAAGTAAAATTACTCAAATATGCCTAATAATAAGAACAATAGCAAGAAAAACAACTGAAACAAAAGGGGGAAAAGTAGTACAAGTGACGATGAACTTAATCTTAATCTGAGCAAAGTGTTTAGAGGTGTAGAATCGCCGGCGGGCGGAAATCAATCAATTAGCGAAGTGTTGAATGAAACGAACTATGTGCTTTACCAAGATGATGATAACTTCTCACAATCTAATGTACCTATTGAAAATAGTCTTACGGTATTAGATTTAAATCAGCAAGCGTCGAATTTTAAGTCAACCTGTGAAAAATCTATGGCGGATAAAGGCATCACCGTTTCTAGAGAACCAACAAATGCGGACATTGTCGCCCTCCTTTCAAAAATGAACTTAAAATTAGTTGATATGGACACACGTTTAAACACACTAGAATCGCTGGGGAAAAAGTTGATAATTTTGACATAGAATTAAAGAAACTGGGGGTTCATTTAGATGCATCAATGCAGGCTACCAACGACAAAGTAGAGCGAGTATATAACCGAGTCGAAGCAGCAGAGATTGACTTAGATGGCGCGAGAACGCGAATATCGGAGCTGGAGAAAAGAAGCGAGAGTATGAACGATGAGTTGAACTACGTGAAGTCACAAAGCATGAGAAACAACCTTATCATCGGAAATGTTCCAGAAGAATCCCATGAGAACCCAGAGAAAACCGAACAAATATTCCGCAAGTTTCTAGAAGACAAACTAGGGGTAGCACATGAGTTAGCAGCTAGTCTGAAAGTAGAAAGGGTGCACCGTATGGGAGTAAATAATACTGCTATAAATGGTCAGGAACAAGGCAGAAACGTCAGCTACACTGGATCCCGCGAGGTACGACCACGTCGTATAGTATGCAAGTTTAATTTGTTCAAGGATAAGGAAATGGTCCGGAAGTTAAGCTATAAGCTTAAAGATACAAACGTATACATTACGGAGCAGTACCCCCCAGAGATCGCGGCGAAGAGACGTGTGCTCGTGAAGAGGATGAAAGAGGAGAAGCAGGCAGGGAATAGGGCGTGGATCTCGTATGATACTGTGTACGTTAACGGCAGACCTGTGAAGAACGCATAGGACGGATTGGATTGACTTAAGTGTTTTGTTTGGAATTTCCATGGTTTGAGTACGCGTAAACGATCAGACTGTGATTTTGTTAAGCTTTTATCGGATAATGATATTATTATTTTAATTGAGTCTTGGACTGATAAAAATAGTAAAATAGATTTGGATGGTTATTACTGTTATAATTTCTATAGAAAATTCAGGCATCGAAATGCGAAAAGGAATTCGGGTGGAACGGTTATTTATGTACGCAATGAGATTAAAGAAGGAATTTCAATTGCAAAAAATACACATGATACATTGATTTGGTTAAAGTTTGATAAAGCTTTTTTCAATATTGACTCGGATGTGTTCTTAGCAGCTGTTTATATTTGGAATGACAATTACCAATGACGTTGACCTGTTTGATTGCTTACAAAATGATATATATTACTATGAAGCTAAAGGTAGAGTACTGGTCGCTGGTGATTGTAACGCGAGGACATCATGTAAACAAGACTCCATTTTATATGATAGACTAGTTCCAGAACTAGATGACGTGGACTACTGCGTCGATACATTGTTGCCAAGAATATCTATGGACAATGTGAGTAATTCACACGGAAATCGATTAATTGACATGTGTAAAGCATCTCTTAGAATTGCAAATAACTCCGATACCATAGTTAACATCGAAGGAAGCGACGAGACAGCTGTTAACAGCATGGTGAATTCGTTCACCAGTATTATTAGAGACATTGCCGATCCATTATTTGTAAAGTATGTACGTAAAACTAGTTCATTTGTGCGATCAAATATAGATGATTGTAATAAATGGTTCGATTTAGAGTGCAGACAAGCAAAACGTCTATATAAGGACGCATTATTTCAATTTAATCAAACACAATCTGTTGCTGATAGAGTAGAGCTATGCCATTATAAAAATGTATACAAAAGGGTTATAAGACATAAAAGCAGAGCATTTAAATTTAAACAAACCAGAGATTTTGAAAACCTTAAAAAATGTAAACCTCGAGATTTTTGGAGGTATTTTAAAAATAATAATACAGTAAGCAGTTGTAATATACCTTTGGGTGATTTTAAAATGTATTTTGAAGAAATGTTTTCTAATGTTAATCACAATATAAGTGATGATGCGGAAAGCTTCAATGACACCAATAATTTTGACAATATTGACACAGCTTACGAAGAATTAGATGCTAAAATGTCATATAGTGAAATTTGTAACGCAATAAAAAAATTAAGTAGAAATAAGGCATCTGGGGAAGATAAGTTGCTAAACGAGTATTTTCTTGAGGCTAGTGATATTCTAGCTGGATATATTACTGTTATGTTCAATAACATTTTAGACACTGGAATATTCCCAGAGGTATGGACAAAGGTATCATTATTCCGTTACATAAAAAGGGAGATAAACATGATGTAAACAATTATAGAGGTATTACGCTGTTAAGTAACCTAGGTAAATTATTTACAAGTGTTTTAAATGATCGTCTTACAAAATGGAGTGAAGAAAATAATATAATTTCAAATGCTCAATTTGGTTTTAGAAAAGGCAGGTCCACTATAGACGCTGTATTATACTCCATTCATTGATACAAAAAAATATTAACGAAAACAATAGATTGTATTGTACTTTTATAGATATGAGACGTTGTTTTGATTCTATTTATAGAAATGCATTATGGTATAAATTGTATAATATGGGTATTAACGGTAAACTTTTACGTGTAATTAGAAGTATGTACCAAACTGTGAAATCGTGTGTACGATCTTGTGAGGCTGGTAACTACTCTGATTTCTTTGAAATTGCAGTCGGATTGAGACAAGGGGAGATAATTTCTCCGATTATGTTTTCGCTGTTTGTAGAAGATTTGGAATTGTATTTACAAAATAGAACAGAAGGTGGCCTTACTTTACAAGATATTTGTCTGATTTTATTGTTGTTCGCAGATGATATGGTAATTCTAGCTTTAAACCCCGAAGATATGCAAGTGTCTTTGGATAAATTACACGAATATTGTAACAAGTGGGGACTCGAAGTTAACATTGAGAAAACCAAATGTGTTGTATTTAGAAAGCGTGGAGGATTACTAAGGGGCGATAGATGGATATATGGAAATGCATATCTAGAGGTTGTAAATGATTTTAATTATTTGGGTGTAACACTTAATTATACTGGTAATTTTAACTTAAATACACAGACATTGTATGGAAAAGGTCTTAAATCAATGAACACCCTCACTGCTAATCTAAAAAGACATGACACTTTGCCCAAAGTGGCGTTGCAGTTATTTGATGCATTTGTAAATTCAACAATTTCTTATGGATGTGAAATATGGGGTTTTTCAAAATCCAAAATGTTAGAAAATATACATGTTAAATTCTGTAAAATGGTATTAGGAGTTAGACAATCAACATGTAACGTTGCTGTTTATGGCGAATTAGGACGTTATCCATTATATATAAACAGATATACACGTATTGTTAAATATTGGTTCAAATTGTGTCGTAATGATAATATTATTATAAAATCAATTGTTGATACTGCCATGAAGGATGTATCGAATGGTAAGGCAAATTGGTTTACTAGTGTTAAAGATTTATTATCTAAATATGGATTCCTGTATAAATGGAATGATGTTACATATAACCAAATATCAGAATGCAATGATCAATCGTTCCTTTTATTGTTCAAACAAAGAGTATTGGATGAATTTATGCAGGAATGGCGTATGACTATAAATAACATGGAAGTGCTAACATTGTATAAATGTGTTAAGGATACATTAGATATAGAATTTTATTTGAATAACATTGTGTCTCGCAATCTGCGTATTGCATTTACAAGAATAAGAATATCTGCACATAGTCTTAGAATTCAAACTGGTAGATATGGAAGAGATAGAATTGATAGAAATCTAAGATATTGCCAAATTTGTTCTACAAACGAAATAGAAGATGAATTTCATTTTATATTTAAGTGTTGGCCATATGAATTGTATAGACGAACTTATATAAAACGGTATTATAGAGTAAACCCAAGTATGTTTAAATTTACTCAGTTGTTGTCCAGTAAAAACAAATCAGAATTATATATGTTAAGCAAATTTATTCAAGAAGCTCTTGAGCTATGTATCATTAGATCATAAACGGTTCCTGGATGTCTTTAAAACTGATATTACTATGTCTTATACAATTATATTGAATGTTTATCTTTGCTTAGATCAACATATAATTATGAGGTCACAATTATAGAATTCGTTGAACAATACTTTTTATATGATAGCCCATACTGAGAATAGTATTGGTGTATCAGTCAGATGGAATCTATTCCGAGGAGAGTGTCACAGGTGTAGCGGGAGCCTCGTAGATAGGGATCGACCCAATCACTGAACCGGCAACACTCTGTGATACACTTCTTGGAAGTGGATTCTAGTGTGGTGTGTTCCACCTAACGCCGTATCCCTAGTATGGAATATGTATTGCATACTGTTCTGTATATGACTTGATTGATCTGAACACTCGACTAAAATATACAGATACGGGGTTTTCAATATGCTGTCCATTTTAATATACACTAGTATCAGGTTTATATGTCACTTTTTGTTGTAAATAGTATTTATTGATATGTTGTACTGAAATACAGTATATCGCATATATAGATGTCACTGTAATTAGGATTGCATTTAGAAATGTTTTAAGATTTCGAGTATGTAACATTATATAACTTCATCCCTATAGTAATATGGTATGCCAATAATTATCACCTACATTTGTTGTCATAATTTTATACTTATGTTGTAGAATGTAATATTGCTATGTCACTAAAAACTGTATAGTTTATGTGAATAAAATATGTTCGTTCGTTCGTTCGTATTATTATTGTAGTAAATATCGTAAAGCTCTCTGGGAACTACATGACGACATGTGTAAATCGATCCGCAAACAAGCGCCCTTCAACAACGGTAAACTATTGCTGGATATGGTAGATGCTCATACGTTCGACTTTCTAACAGGTAAATAATTATGTTAACTCAGAAATAAACAGTAGTACTTAGTACGATAGCTTACAGGTACTGTGCTTTCAAAGTAAAGTAATAATACCGTTGGAATATTATACTATTGTATAGGTAAGGCAATATACGATAGCTGACAGGTACTGTGATTTATTGTTTAATACTGCTAACAACCTGACTTACCTATAATGCAATAGTGTATCGAATGTTTGTTTACAACCGTTATTACTTTACTTTGAAAGCACAGTAGTAATCTGTATTTACATATCATCATTGTTCGTACAGTATTTACAATTCTATTACATGTATAAAAGATGAACACAATTGTACACAGTCATGTATCATAGTATGTTGGGGATTAAGTTGCAACATCCCTACTAATCGGATATTTAAGAACTGCTCTAAAACAATGGTAAAACACAGAAAGACAAAATAGGTAATATTGCACACTGATTAAGAATTGGTCATATGAAATCTAACTTCGCATTGATCAGATCAAACGAATAAGATTAGCAGAGATATTACAGACGAGATCAAATATGCATTTAGAAATACAAAGAAATAATGACATTATTCATAAATTAAAACATTAATTGCATAATAAAAGCTGACGCCCCTGTAGAATAATAAAACAGGTTTTGGCACAATTACAAATTATCTCTTGTTTTGAAAACGGGTAACAATATTTCACATCGTTATCGAATTTTCCTTCCCGTTCGCCTTAGCGTCCCAGCGACGGCCATGGGGCCGACAATTCATTAACGAGTACAGTAAAAAAAAACTGTTATATTCTGTCTATAATAAACTGTTGTCTCCCTTTGGAACTAGTACAATTTTGTATTTAAATCTTTACAGTTTCTTTGTTTTGTGTGGGGGAGGGGGAGGTTGACGTCATACCAATAGCATAGGTCGTATGACGACTTTCAAGCTATTATTGGTGGAAGACAACACCGGGTGCCCTTCCGAGCAATATTTCAGGCGTGGCAGGGCACCCCAATAGAACAACCGACCTTCCGCAAGCCAGCTGGATAGCGCCCGCACATGTAAGCAAGCATCGGTGAGGGGCAAATCAGTTGAAGCAAACGATCGTAACCACCCTGCCTTGCATTTAATATCATTCTTCTATCACTAACTACACGATGAGAACATCATGTAAGTATAAATCGAACATTAGTATCTATTTGCATTGCTTAGAATTCTTATTGATTTTATTTAGGTAATAAAGATAGACATAGTTTTGCAACGTTCAAGGATTTTGGCAACTATTCATTCCCCATTATGTACGACAATGGCAGAGGGTATGTAACATTATTATAATAGCTAATATAATCTCACAAACGAAGTTATGGTCAGACGGTGTTATTGATATAGTGGTCTGGGATTGGTTGAAAAAGTGTAGGGAAGCCCTTAAGAGTTATTGATACATGAACTGATTGGCTGAGTAGGTATGGTCACAAATAGTGAAAATGACTTTGCAGACTATTTGGTGACAAATAAACAGCATATTATAAATGCAGGTGTCAGTGCAACATTCACCACCAACTTACCTTCAGAGTAGAGGGTGGGTGCCTTTAGTGGGAAATAAAAAACCGCAATCGGTCAACCCTATTGAAATTTGACATTTTCCTGTGGCTCAAAGGTCAGTCTGTTGAAAACTACTGTCTTGTGTGCCAAACTATTTTGGGGAAAAGCTAATGACAATGTGTGTTATAATGGTGGCCTATGGAAATTGCAATAGCTATGTCTGAAGCAGTATGAAGCTATATTCACGTACGGAGATATATATGTTACAATGATATACGCTGATGAAAGGAACAGTATATATACTGCTAATCAGTGTCATCATGCTACATGATAAACTCACGTGTACATGATGTACGCTGATGAAAGGAACAGTATATATACTGCTAATCAGTGTCATCATGCTACATGATAAACTCACGTGTACATGATGTACGCTGATGAAAGGAACAGTATATATACTGCATATGATTGCTTTCCTCGTGCTACATGATAAACTCACGTGTATATGATGTACGCTGATGAAAGGAACAGTATATATACTGCTAATCAGTGTCATCATGCTACATGATAAACTCACGTGTATATGATGTACGCTGATGAAAGGAACAGTATATATACTGCTAATCAGTGTCATCATGCTACATGATAAACTCACGTGTACATGATGTACGCTGATGAAAGGAACAGTATATATACTGCATATGATTACTTTCCTCATGCTACATGATAAACTCACGTGTATATGATGTACGCTGATGAAAGGAACAGTATATATACTGCATATGATTGCTTTCCTCGTGCTACATGATAAACTCACGTGTATATGATGTACGCTGATGAAAGGAACAGTATATATACTGCATATGATTGCTTTCCTCGTGCTACATGACAAACTCACTTGTAGCTGTTCTAACTGGCTATACTATGTGCAGTGTATAGTCTGTGGTCCCGACAGATTAATTTTTATAACATAACTTTATGTTGGTTTATATTTACCATATTAATCTTAACTATTAACGGATTAATATCGATAACTCTGACTTGGCCTCAATTTGAGCTTATCTTAAAAGTAAACATAAGAAATATATCAAGAAACATATAGTGACCGGAGAAAATGTGTGTGTACACTTTATATAACATATATAAAATGTATTGGTTCCCGGTGATATAACATATATAAAATGTATTGGTTACCGGTGATATAACATATATAAAATGTATTGGTTCCCGGGCATATAACATATATAAAATGTATTGGTTCCCGGGCATATAACATATATAAAATGTATTGGTTCTCGGGGATATAACATATATAAAATGTATTGGTTCCCGGTGATATAACATATATAAAATGTATTGGTTCCCGGTGATATAACATATATAAAATGTATTGGTTCTCGGGGATATAACATATATAAAATGTATTGGTTCTCGGGCATATAACATATATAAAATGTATTGGTTCTCGGGGATATAACATATATAAAATGTATTGGTTCTCGGGGATATAACATATATAAAATGTATTGGTTCCCGGGCATATAACATATATAAAATGTATTGGTTCTCGGGGATATAACATATATAAAATGTATTGGTTCCCGGTGATATAACATATATAAAATGTATTGGTTCCCGGTGATATAACATATATAAAATGTATTGGTTCTCGGGGATATAACATATATAAAATGTATTGGTTCTCGGGCATATAACATATATAAAATGTATTGGTTCTCGGGGATATAACATATATAAAATGTATTGGTTCTCGGGGATATAACATATATAAAATGTATTGGTTCCCGGGCATATAACATATATAAAATGTATTGGTTCTCGGGGATATAACATATATAAAATGTATTGGTTCCCGGTGATATAACATATATAAAATGTATTGGTTCTCGGGGATATAACATATATAAAATGTATTGGTTCCCGGGCATATAACATATATAAAATGTATTGGTTCCCGGGCATATAACATATATAAAATGTATTGGTTCTCGGGCATATAACATATATAAAATGTATTGGTTCTCGGGCATATAACATATATAAAATGTATTGGTTCTCGGGCATATAACATATATAAAATGTATTGGTTCTCGGGCATATAACATATATAAAATGTATTGGTTCCCGGGCATATAACATATATAAAATGTATTGGTTCCCGGGCATATAACATATATAAAATGTATTGGTTCCCGGGCATATAACATATATAAAATGTATTGGTTCTCGGGCATATAACATATATAAAATGTAATGGTTCTCGGGGATATAACATATATTACAATGATTTGTATCTTCGAATGGGCATGCTGTGGGTATAGCGAAGATATTCCCAACTGAGAAACTACACACTATATGTATCTGGTAAAACAATGGTCTACAAATCCCATGTTGTCACGTCATTGTATTGATGTGGTTTTTATGCTAATTGATAAAATGTTAAAACAATACCCTACAAATCCCATGTTGTCACGTCATTGTATTGATGTGGTTTTTATGCTAATTGATAAAATGTTAAAACAATACCCTACAAATCCCATGTTGTGACGTCATTGTATTGATGTGGTTTGTATGCTAATTGATAACATGTTAAAACAATACCCTACACATCCCATGATGTGACGTCATTGTATTGAGGTGGTTTTTATGCTAATTGATAAAATGTTAAATCAATACCCTACACATCCCATGTTGTGACGCCATTGTATTGAGGTGGTTTTTATGCTAATTGATAAAATGTTAAAACAATACCCTACAAATCCCATGTTGTGACGCCATTGTATTGAGGTGGTTTTTATGCTAATTGATAAAATGTTAAAACAATACCCTACAAATCCCATGTTGTGACGTCATTGTATTGAGGTGGTTTTTATGCTAATTGATAACATGTTAAAACAATACCCTACACATCCCATGTTGTGACGTCATTGTATTGAGGTGGTTTGTATGCTAATTGATAAAATGTTAAAACAATACCCTACACATCCCATGATGTGACGTCATTGTATTGAGGTGGTTTTTATGCTAATTGATAAAATGTTAAATCAATACCATACACATCCCATGTTGTGACGTCATTGTATTGAGGTGGTTTTTATGCTAATTGATCAAATGTTAAAACAATACCCTACAAATCCCATGTTGTGACGTCATTGTATTGAGGTGGTTTTTATGCTAATTGATAAAATGTTAAAACAATACCCTACACATCCCATGTTGTGACGTCATTGTTTTGAGGTGGTTTTTATGCTAATTGATAAAATGTTAAAACAATACCCTACAAATCCCATGTTGTGACGTCATTGTATTGAGGTGCTATTTATGCTAATTGATAAAAATGTTAAAACTCAAAGAAGTTAAATTTACATGTTTTCTCCTGCTACGAATACATAAGTAAATCGGTGATAATAATATTATTCCGTGTACAGCAAGGTAGCATCGTCAGCAGTATGTTAGTTCTGCAGCAAGGTAGCATCGTCAGCAGTATGTTAGTTCTGCAGCAAGGTAGCATCGTCAGCAGTATGCTAGTTCTGCAGCAAGGTAGCATCGTCAGCAGTATGTTAGTTCTGCAGCAAGGTAGGTACGATTTTCGAATAATATCTCCCGTTTCTCAAATTATTATGTCTCCTTTCTTTCTACAGATTTGGTCGGCAAACATACGACGCAATGTCTATCTTAGCACCGTTAAACCAATGCTGTACTATACGCAAATCTACGCTGCTGAAGTATTTAAAACTATACATAGGACCTGATAGACTCAGCTCCCTTATGGAACAGGCATTAGCGTCGGATCTCCTGGCCCCTGTTTTGATTCCACCGCATTTGAATGCACTAGACCGCCGTTTGATAAAAATATTACAAGCAGTTGCTGTGTGTATAGACAAATATCATATAGAGAAAGTTGTAATTAGTGACAGGTTCTGAGTATTTGTGGAATATTCACGTATGCCCATGGAGAACCATTGACCTTTCGGGAAGTAAGTTGGATAGCTTCTTCATGTTAAGGTATTCGTCATTCCAAATGGGGCTCGAACCATCAACATCAGTGATGGGCAAATGATTTCGCGAAGATGTAGTGGATGCACATGTGTGTGTGTGTGTCTGTTTTGTGGAACAGCTTAGATGATATGGTGCGTTGCATCTATTATTGGTGGAGGAAGACTCCGGGGGTAAACCTCCGTGGAGGAAGACCCCGGGGGTGAACCTCCGTGGAGGAAGACCCCGGGGGTGAACCTCCGTGGAGGAAGACCCCGGGGGTGAACCTCCGTGGAGGAAGACCCCGGGGGTGAACCTCCGTGGAGGAAGACCCCGGGGGTAAACCTCCGTGGAGGAAGACCCCGGGGGTAAACCTCCGTGGAGGAAGACCCCGGGGGTAAACCTCCGTGGAGGAAGACCCTGGGGGTAAACCTCCGTGGAGGAAGACCCCGGGGGTGAACCTCCGATATGTAGTTAAACCCCAGTTCCATAGTTAACCCCATCTAGATTATCATTGTATTATGTGGTTGGCATTCCATTGCTTATTTAGAAGCTAAGATTGTTAGAATCCACAAACAAGCTGCAAGGCTAATTATTGGCAGAGCATTTTACAACACTTTCACTTCGAACTATTCACTTAAGTAGATGAAGTATCAAGAACAGAGTTATACTAATAAGGCAGTGTTACGGATTAAAGCGCTACGTTATTTACTTCCCTCCCATAGGTGTGTGTTTTACGTTTATGGTTGTAAAACAACACAGTAAAAAGTAAAAACATACGTGTTCATTTATATTTCCAATCTTTCATTTCTCACTGATACCACATCCATTGTGAAGAGGTATTCAAATCAGTATGAAACACACCAAAAATATAATTCAAATACCCAGTGCTCATCTGTGAATAACGTCACTGTGTTTACACACTGTATTCCTCCGCCAACTAATACAGTAGACCAACGTTCACCTTGCAATGGCCTGAATTTATATACCACATCTTTTCTACACATCAACTAGTCTGAAGTCTTCTCAAGTCACATAATTTCTCAAGAAACACAAATACTATACACTGCCTGTCATGAAAATGCATTTTTATCAAAAAGAAAAATTAACTATATTAGTTATTGGAACTACATTCGAGTGGACCGCGGATGCACTTCTGCCTATTTACGTATATACTCGTACAACCTTATTTATCGTCGCGCCGACACGAGACCTCGGTTTAAATTCCCATATGAAAGAATGTTATTAGAGCCAGACGGGGGATTACCTCCCATGTAAACTAGTGGACTTTTTATTTATATATAGTTGTTACGTTCAAGGCCAAACTGAACGACATTACTGGTTTATCTATTACTTTATTACTTCCCTTGCCATAAAGTCCGATTCATTCAATTGGAATCCTTTGTTGTTACTGTTGTTCCTTTACACAAGATGTTCTGTATGAATGAAAAATGTGATGTTATCAAATTTAGGTCAATTTAGTGATAACATGTTTACAGTATATTATTCACTGTAGGATATATGTCGATATTTAATCATTGTAAGTTGAGAAAACGGATGAAAATTGATAGCATGGTGTGCAAAGGAAACAATGATAAAAACAGAGGAAACCAACTAATAGACGTTATCTACTTTTTGGAGTATTAAGGGACAGTAAATGTCTCTCATTGTGGAAATCCCTCCATAATAAGTCAAAACAACAACTACTGTTCCACACATCAACAATGTTACATACAATGTAGAACATGGCGCAACAACTACTGTTCCACACATCAACAATGTTACATACAATGTAGAACATGGTGCAACAACTACTGTTCCACACATCAACAATGTTACATACAATGTAGAACATGGCGCAACAACTACTGTTCCACACATCAACAATGTTACATACAATGTAGAACATGGCGCAACAACTACTGTTCCACACATCAACAATGTTACATACAATGTAGAACATGGCGCAACAACTACTGTTCCACACATCAACAATGTTACATACAATGTAGAACATGGCGCAACAACTACTGTTCCACACATCAACAATGTTACATACAATGTAGAACATGGCGCAACAACTACTGTTCCACACATCAACAATGTTACATACAATGTAGAACATGGCGCAACAACTACTGTTCCACACATCAACAATGTTACATACAATGTAGAACATGGCGCAACAACTACTGTTCCACACATCAACAATGTTACATACAATGTAGAACATGGCGCAACAACTACTGTTCCACACATCAACAATGTTACATACAATGTAGAACATGGCGCAACAACTACTGTTCCACACATCAACAGTGTTACATACAATGTAGAACATGGCGCAACAACTACTGTTCCACACATCAACAATGTTACATACAATGTAGAACATGGCGCAACAACTACTGTTCCACACATCAACAATGTTACATACAATGTAGAACATGGCGCAACAACTACTGTTCCACACATCAACAATGTTACATACAATGTAGAACATGGCGCAACAACTACTGTTCCACACATCAACAATGTTACATACAATGTAGAACATGGCGCAACAACTACTGTTCCACACATCAACAATGTTACATACAATGTAGAACATGGCGCAACAACTACTGTTCCACACATCAACAATGTTACATACAATGTAGAACATGGCGCAACAACTACTGTTCCACACATCAACAATGTTACATACAATGTAGAACATGGCGCAACAACTACTGTTCCACACATCAACAATGTTACATACAATGTAGAACATGGCGCAACAACTACTGTTCCACACATCAACAATGTTACATACAATGTAGAACATGGCGCAACAACTACTGTTCCACACATCAACAATGTTACATACAATGTAGAACATGGCGCAACAACTACTGTTCCACACATCAACAATGTTACATACAATGTAGAACATGGCGCAACAACTACTGTTCCACACATCAACAATGTTACATACAATGTAGAACATGGCGCAACAACTACTGTTCCACACATCAACAATGTTACATACAATGTAGAACATGGCGCAACAACTACTGTTCCACACATCAACAATGTTACATACAATGTAGAACATGGCGCAACAACTACTGTTCCACACATCAACAATGTTACATACAATGTAGAACATGGCGCAACAACTACTGTTCCACACATCAACAATGTTACATACAATGTAGAACATGGCGCAACAACTACTGTTCCACACATCAACAATGTTACATACAATGTAGAACATGGCGCAATGATAGAGCACACAATCAACATAGGTTGATAAATTACAATTGTTTACACCTGGTTTCATTGTGTCAATCTGTATGATTGGTCATTCTTTACATCTGTTTCATTGTACCAGTCTGTATGATTGGTCATTCTTTACACCTGTTTCATTGTGTCAGTCTGCATGATTGGTCATTCTTTACACCTGTTTCATTGTGTCAGTCTGTATGATTGGCCATTCTTTACACCTGTTTCATTGTGTCAATCTGTATGATTGGTCATTCTTTACATCTGTTTCATTGTACCAGTCTGTATGATTGGTCATTCTTTACACCTGTTTCATTGTGTCAGTCTGCATGATTGGTCATTCTTTACACCTGTTTCATTGTGTCAGTCTGTATGATTGGCCATTCTTTACACCTGTTTCATTGTGTCAATCTGTATGATTGGTCATTCTTTACATCTGTTTCATTGTACCAGTCTGTATGATTGGTCATTCTTTACACCTGTTTCATTGTGTCAGTCTGCATGATTGGTCATTCTTTACACCTGTTTCATTGTGTCAGTCTATATGATTGGCCATTCTTTACACCTGTTTCATTGTGTCAATCTGTATGATTGGTCATTCTTTACACCTGTTTCATTGCATCAGTCTGTATGATTGGTCATTCTTTACACCTGTTTCATTGTACCAGTCTGTATGATTGGTCATTGTTTACACCTGTTTCATTGTGTCAGTCTGCATGATTGGTCATTCTTTACACCTGTTTCATTGTGTCAGTCTGTATGATTGGCTATTCTTTACACCTGTTTCATTGTGTCAATCTGTATGATTGGTCATTCTTTACACCTGTTTCATTGTACCAGTCTGTATGATTGGTCATTGTTTACACCTGTTTCATTGTCCCGGTCTGTATGATTGGTCATTGTTTACACCTGTTTCATTGTATCAGTATGTATGATTGGTCATTCTTTACACCTGTTTCATTGTACCAGTCTGTATGATTGGTCATTGTTTACACCTGTTTCATTGTGTCAGTCTGTATGATTGGTCATTCTTTACACCTGTTTCATTGTGTCAGTCTGTATGATTGGTCATTCTTTACACCTGTTTCATTGTACCAGTCTGTATGATTGGTCATTCTGTACACCTGTTTCATTGTGTATCAGTCTGCATGATTGGCCATTCTTTACACCTGTTTCATTGTGTCAGTCTGCATGATTGGTCATTGTTTACACCTGTTTCATTGTGTCAATCTGCATGATTGGTCATTCTTTACACCTATTTCATTGTGTCAGTCTGCATGATTGGTCATTCTTTACACCTGTTTCATTGTACCAGTCTGTATGATTGGCCATTCTTTACACCTGTTTCATTGTACCAGTCTGTATGATTGGCCATTCTTTACACCTGTTTCATTGTACCAGTCTGTATGATTGGTCATTCTTTACACCTGTTTCATTGTATCAGTCTGTATGATTGGTCATTCTTTACACCTGTTTCATTGTACCAGTCTGTATGATTGGTCATTGTTTACACCTGTTTCATTGTGTCAGTCTGTATGATTGGTCATTCTTTACACCTGTTTCATTGTACCAGTCTGTATGATTGGTCATTGTTTACACCTGTTTCATTGTACCAGTCTGTATGATTGGTCATTGTTTACACCTGTTTCATTGTGTCAGTCTGCATGATTGGTCATTCTTTACACCTGTTTCATTGTGTCAGTCTGTATGATTGGCCATTCTTTACACCTGTTTCATTGTGTCAGTCTGTATGATTGGTCATTCTTTACACCTGTTTCATTGTGTCAGTCTGTATGATTGGCCATTCTTTACACCTGTTTCATTGTGTCAGTCTGTATGATTGGTCATTCTTTACACCTGTTTCATTGTGTATCAGTCTGCATGATTGGCCATTCTTTACACCTGTTTCATTGTGTCAGTCTGCATGATTGGTCATTGTTTACACCTGTTTCATTTTGTCAAACTGCATGATTGGTCATTCTTTACACCTATTTCATTGTGTCAGTCTGCATTATTGGTCATTATTTACACCTGTTTCATTGTACCAGTCTGTATGATTGGCCATTCTTTACACCTGTTTCATTGTATCAGTCTGTATGATTGGTCATTCTGTACACCTGTTTCATTGTACCAGTCTGTATGATTGGTCATTGTTTACACCTGTTTCATTGTGTCAATCTGTATGATTGGCCATTCTTTACACCTGTTTCATTGTGTCAGTCTGTATGATTGGTCATTGTTTACACCTGTTTCATTGTACCAGTCTGTATGATTGGTCATTCTTTACACCTGTTTCATTGTGTCAGTCTGTATGATCGGTCATTCTGTACACCTGTTTCATTGTGTCAGTCTGTATGATTGGCCAATGTTTACACCTGTTTCATTGTACCAGTCTGTATGATTGGTCATTGTTTACACCTGTTTCATTGTGTCAGTCTGTATGATTGGCCAATGTTTACACCTGTTTCATTGTACCAGTCTGTATGATTGGTCATTGTTTACACCTGTTTCATTGTATCAATCTGTATGATTGGCCATTGAGCACGTTCGCTGTAGGTTTGAGAGTCGCGGAATTCGATACGATCGTGCCCTTAGGTAAGGCACTTGAAGTCCATATTTACTCTACTCTTTCCTTCGTTGCGATTGATTCCATCATGAATGAGGTCTCGAGATCGAATGATACTGACTGTTGTAAATATTTGTTTCGCAATCGAGCTAAAATAAATTTGTATTGACTAAACTAACTGTTTCGTAGAATTTCCAGATGCAAGTATGTATTAGGAAAAATGTTCGTTCCATTGCAAGACTGGTGGTTGTTAGCGTGATATTGTTGTTGTTTTAAGCGGCTAAAATATGCTAGTTATTAACCCAAAATAAATATTTTAAAAATAAATAACTACGTCATCGTGATTCTGTATTTGTGTTATATCTGTTATATTAACTTCCATTTAAATATTTACATCACTATTGCATTTCCTTCTATGAACTTGTTCCCTGTTTGTACACATTTCCGTATGCAATTCCTCACTAATAGTATGCAGCTGACATGTGCACTCACATGTACGGTATTGCACATTCGCAGTATTGGGCAGCGTTCATTTGTTTAAAATACGTACCGGTTGCCCCCATATGAGCGACGCCTCCTGAACATATTAGTCGTTTTTAGATTTTGCCGGATGTCATTGTAAATGGGAAACCGGATGTTATTGTAAATGGGAAACCGAAAGTAGAGACATTTCGCCAAAAGTGGTGTGACGTATTGCTAGTATGAAAATAAAGTTGAACGAAATCGATCATCACGTGACGATATATCAGGATGCAGAGTTCACATGACAACTACAGTCAGCATTGACCGATCTTCAACGGAAGTGGACAGTTTTCATCGTTTAAAAACGTTAAAGGTATTTGACTTAGATGTACATTGAGCGGTAAGGAAATCACAAGGTCAGTACCATTCTAAAACATTATTTATCACATAACGCTGCTTGTATTCAGTGTAATAAAGTCATCTCATAAAGTATTGTATTACCACACGTTTAGTAACACCTGTAAGGATTCTGATTGGTCGCGGCATAACCTTGACAGCTTGCAATAGACATTACATGTTGTTTGTGTTCATGCTTTATTTGTTGAAAATCAACTGTTTAATCAATAAAATGTTAAATATGAACTAGAGAAATACAGTGATAAAAACTAATGTGTCAGACTGAGTCAGTGTCTATTATTTGCATGAAGTTGTTTGATTATCAGGGACTATTTACTACGGCGTACGCATGCAGCATCATGTAGCAAGGCTCAAACATATACTTACTGGCAAACAGAGGCGTATGTTTTCTTCTGAGTTATGGTTATTGTTACTGTGGTAATGTGGTAAAAAGGACCAGACACTCGCGGTGATTTCATACCATATTTTAGGCAAATCGATTTGGAATTTTGCTATTAAAAGGCTAGCTATATTCCAAAACTCGTTTCATAACATATGGCATGAAATCACAACTCATGTAAGATCCTATATAGGTCAAGAGACCTACTTAGAAAAGTCAAAGATGAATCTATAATATTGATATTTGATACATTCGTTTGATTACATGCACGCTGATTGGATAATACATACTGTTACCTGCATTCAGATTGGATAATACATACTGTTACCTGCATTCAGATTGGATAATACATACTGTTACCTGCACTCAGATTGGATAATACATACTGTTACCTGCATTCAGATTGGATAATACATACTGTTACCTGCATTCAGATTGGATAATACATACTGTTACCTGCATTCAGATTGGATACTACATACTGTTACCTGCATTCAGATTGGATAATACATACTGTTACCTGCATTCAGATTGGATAATACATACTGTTACCTGCATTCAGATTAGATAATACATACTGTTACCTGCATTCAGATTAAGTTTCAACATAATAGTGTAGCTTAAGCATATTTTATTTCACGCAATAATACAATATATACAAACATATATATATATATATTACATAACATTTAGAAACATGAATGCAACTGGGCGAGAACCGGTAGCTATTGCTTATAGAGGTGCTCTCCTATAACGAGGTACGTATCGTAGTTAAGGTAGTCGTGATAGCGCAGTGGTTGCACGTTCGCTTCAGGTGCGAATAGTCCGGAGTTCGAGCACCGCTGGAGCCGCTACGAGTATGCCCTTAGGCAAGGCAGTTAAATTCCACATTGCCTCTTCTCTCTCCCTCGTGGCGGTGGATTCCATCAGGAACGAGGTCTCGAGAGTGATTAATAGAAGTTGTAAGAACCTGTTTCGCAATCGAGCTAAACTAAATTAGTATAAACTAGTTAAGGTATGCAATCTTGTCTAAACTATTAATTTAAATCTTTTTTAAAATGGTAAGTATATGCTTTAATTTAGAATATCAATAAGATAAAGAGATTATTAACAAGTACATATATCATAATAATTAATTTAGGTTGAAATTAGTTAATCCAAATTTATTTTAGCTCGATTGCGGAACAAGTTCTCACAACTTATATTGATCACTCTTGAGACCTCATTCCTGATGGAATCCATCGCCACGAGGGAGAGAGAAGAGACAACGTGGACTTTACATGACTAACAATCGTAACGGCTACAACTGGGCGAGAACGCCGGGCCTTTCGTACATGAAGCGAACGAGCTACTACTGCGCTATCACGTGTTATCACGACTTCTACGTAGGTTGAAATTGAGATTGACTCAGAAGAATGGGAACATAATAGGATGAGCATAACATAAGCTTAGCGGGAACCTAGCGGGAAGCAGACGGACAGACAGACAGACAGACAGACAGACAGACAGACAGACAGACAGACAGACAGACAGACAGACAGACAGACAGACAGACAGACAGACAGACAGACAGACAGACAGACAGACAGACAGACAGACAGACAGACAGACAGACAGACAGACAGACAGACAGACAGACAGACAGACAGACAGACAGACAGACAGACAGACAGACAGACAGACAGACAGACAGACAGACAGACAGACAGACAGACAGCCAGACAGACAGACAGACAGACAGACAGACAGACAGACAGACAGACAGACAGACAGACAGACCTATACAAATACATGTATGTATTTGAGGCACAACCGTACACAATTTATACCGCATACGTTGTTTTAATATTACCAACTATACCGTAGCTGCATTGTCGCCATATATCGTTCGGCAAATAATTATATCCATGCCGCCAGTCTTAGAGTTGTATTTCTGTTTGTATAATCACCGAGACAGCCAGATCACCATATGTTGATTCAGGTTGTACGGCACCTGCAACTCCACGACCGAGGTAAATCCGAATCAGTAAGTGCCAACGTTAATTAATATCCGTGTTTTCATCTGAGAGCTTTTACAATTTCTCTAAGACCCAACATTGCTAATGCACTTAGTCCACCAGACACCGGAAGTGTTACACACCACGCCAGAATAATGTTCCGGAAGAGCTTCCAATCGACGGACTCACGTGACCTAACTCTGCCCACGCAGACGACCGATCCGACTTTACAATGGGTTGTGCTGATCGGGATCCCGATGTTGGATGCAATGATGACAGTAAGTGCGCTGCCAACTTCGATGCAGAAACCGCTAGAAATAAACACAATCAACATCAAATAAAGTAGTCCTAGACAATAACCGTGTTCAATATGATTACATAAAGTAGTCCTAGATAATAACCGTGTTCAATATGATTACATAAAGTAGTCCTAGATAATAACCGTGTTCAATATGATTACATAAAGTAGTCCTAGATAATAACCGTGTTCAATATGATTACATAAAGTAGTCCTAGATAATAACCGTGTTCAATATGATTACATAAAGTAGTCCTAGATAATAACCGTGTTCAATATGATTACATAAAGTAGTCCTAGATAATAACCGTGTTCAATATGATTACATAAAGTAGTCCTAGATAATAACCGTGTTCAATATGATTACATAAAGTAGTCCTAGATAATAACCGTGTTCAATATGATTACATTATTTCGTCATAAACATACTTTTAGTGTAGATTTTTTATTTAAGCTTTATTTATTTTACAACGATTGCGAAGCAAGTCTTAATAACTTATATTAATGACTCTCGTTGGCGCGGATGAAAGTATATATGTGGTCATGCGCGTGAGAGGAAACCGGAGTATTCGGAGGAAACCCACCTGTCCGATCTGGCAACCACCGTACCATCTCACATACTTCCCGGTCCGAGGATCGAATCCGGGTTGCATTGGTGAGAAGCGAGTTTTTCTGACATGTCTAGTAGATTCTACTTTCAACTTCAACGAGATACTGTCCAACGCCACTGACGACATATACTGAGGAGGGTTGGAAGACCGTGCATTGCCGAGTGTGGAGTGTATCCAATAACGATCAAACTAGCACACGCCAATACTACATTATACAGTATATATGATTCCATCACTAGGCCAGTAATGCAGGGAGCGACTGGACAACCGACTTGAATGTGTCCAGGCTCGGGTCTGTCACAACCGCTATGGGAAATATGTTCCAAATTGGTTCTCGGGGGGAAACTAGAGTTGGTAGACATTGTGATGAGACAGAAATGTAACGGCAACTACAAGAACTATATCACTAAACTAATTTTACACTTGACCTACATAGCCAATGTTTCTTTCTTTACTTTAATACAGAATATAATAGGAAACTAATTCAAAACGTATGCAAATTTATGTATATATGTATTTGACCTACACCTATTTAGCAAGACATTCTTTAGGAAATTATAACTGAACATGTATCTATGCCATCCATTGTACGTTGTTTATGTACTGTTTATGTACTGTTTATGTACTGTTTATGTACTGTTTATGTACTGTTTATGTACTGTTTATGTACTGTTTATGTACTGTTTATGTACTGTTTATGTACTGTTGTTTATGTACTGTTTATGTACTGTTTATGTACTGTTGTTTATGTACTGTTTATGTACTGTTTATGTACTGTTGTTTATGTACTGTTGTTTATGTACTGTTGTTTATGTACTGTTGTTTATGTATGTTGTTTATGTACTGTTTATGTACTGTTTATGTACTGTTTATGTACTTGTTTATGTACTGTTTATGTACTGTTTATGTTGTTATGTACTGTTTATGTACTGTTTATGTACTGTTTATGTACTGTTTATGTACTGTTTATGTACTGTTAACTGTTGTTTATGTACTGTTTATGTACTGTTTATGTACTGTTTACTGTTGTTATGTACTGTTTATGTACTGTTAACTGTTTTTATGTACTGTTTATGTACTGTTGTTTAATGTACTGTTGTTTATGTACTGTTTATGTACTGTTACTGTTGTTTATGTACTGTTTATGTACTGTTTATGTACTGTTTATGTACTGTTTACTGTTGTTTATGTACTGTGTATGTACTGTTTATGTACTGTTGTTTATGTACTGTTGTTTATGTACTGTTTATGTACTGTTTACTGTTTTATGTACTGTTTATGTACTGTTTATGTACTGTGTACTGTTGTTTTTACTGTTGTTTATGTACTGTTTGTACTGTTTATGTACTGTTTACTGTTGTATGTACTGTTTATGTACTGTTTTATGTTGTTGTTTATGTACTGTTTACTGTTTACTGTTGTTTATGTACTGTTTATGTACTGTTTACGTACTGTTGTTTTATGTTGTTTATGTACTGTTTATGTACTGTTTACTGTTGTTTATGTACTGTTTATGTACTGTTTATGTACTGTTTATGTACTGTTATGTACTGTTTATGTACTGTTATGTACTGTTGTTTATGTACTGTTTATGTATGTTTATGTACTGTTTATGTACTGTTGTTTATGTACTGTGTATGTACTGTTTATGTACTGTTTATGTACTGTTGCTTATGTACTGTTGTTTATGTACTGTTTATGTACTGTTTATGTACTGTTGTTTATGTACTGTTTATGTACTGTTGTGTATGTACTGTGTATGTACTGTTTATGTACTGTTTATGTACTGTTTATGTACTGTTGTTTATGTACTGTTGATTATGTACTGTTTATGTACTGTTTGCTATAACTATATGTCATATTAATGCAATAAATATATAGAATGGAAAATAGTAACTTACCTAGATGGCGTTAATTTAGTAAGATCTTCTCCCATTGTCTTCATTACACGGCGACCCCAGACCCACAGTCCAACGGAAATACCAACCCCGCCGTATACCAGCACCCAGACCGGCACTGGAGTATTCTGTTGTGTACTTCCGGTAGTTGCCGTGACCCAGAGAGCAACCAAAGGTCCTATTGCATTACTGAAAGAAACGCCCATCTTACTTGTATACACTTTGTGGAAATACTCAATATGCATGTTACAGCATCAACCCGGGATCATTTCAGAGCAGCATTAATAATGAGAGATATCGGTCAGTTACTGCCCCTGAATACTCCCTAAAAGTATGTAGGTCCTCTTAAGTTGTTTCCTCTGTTTTTATCGTTGTTTCCTTTGCACAAGATGCTATCAATTTTCTTGAACTTTCTCATATTATGATTATTATGTTACGATATCTCGACCGATATCCTACAGTATATCCAATGCGTAACAACGATATCTCGACCGATATCCTACAGCATATCCAATATGAACTTTTAGGCGTCTGCACGACCGCAACCCCAAACGGTAATACAGCATGCCACAAAATAGTTCCTACTACTTCAATACTCGTAGTCATGAATATCGGGATTTAATCATCGCAGTATGGGAGGGGTGTGTTCGTTATAACCATCTAATAATGCACGTGTCTATTGTTAATATTACCTATGCTCGCATTATCACAGAAAACAAGGTTCTTGAGAATCAATACTTTCCATATATGGGATAGTATCACCGAAGATGTTTGAGAATCCGGAAATAATAACCTACGAGGATCACTTCGTGTCATTCCGGTATATTGTCAGTGTAAGTTCGATAGGTCATATGACAGACGGATTTGTAGTCCAGTGGTAACATGCTGGACTGGTAATCCAGAGATCGCAGGTTCGATTCCCCGTCTAACCCTAATAAAATTAACAGTCTTTCAGATGGGACGGTAAACCGAGATCTCGTGTCGGTGCTTTATACCGTGCACGTAAAAGAACCAGAGTAGACTCTGGAATGGGTCTCTGTCTGTATCATTGCACTATCCTCCAAAAATCTAAAATGACTAATCTCTTCAGGATGCGTCGCTCATATGGTCAACCGGTAGTGACGATAAATAAACGTAAAAATATACACGATAGGTCATATGACTCAATTACAAATAGTTTATACCTGACGTCATTTCCTCCATGTGCAAAGGATCCGAATACAGCAGTAAGCACTTGTAGGAATGTGAACAGTCCAACTGTTTCCGGTTTATCTTCTACTTTGTCTCGCGCTAAGTCTCTATTTGTCTATGGATACAAATAGTTTACAGAATTAGTTTATTGACCTCGGTTTGTAATACTCCGAATGACAGTGTATTCTACAGAAGACATAATACTACTACTACAATAACAACACTATTTACTGGACATTAAGCAACATTAAAGTGCTTCTAGTCTCAATTATAAATATAATATAAATGCAATAAGTAATGTAATGACTACATGAGTTCTACACGTGGTATCTATGTCAACACGAGTCCTACACGTGGTGTCTATGTAAACACGAGTCCTACACGTGGTATCTATGTAAACACGAGTCCTATACGTGGTGTCTATGTAAACACGAGTCCTACACGTGGTGTCTATGTAAACACGAGTCCTACACGTGGTATCTATGTAAACACGAGTCCTACACGTGGTATCTATGTAAACACGAGTCCTACACGTGGTGTCTATGTAAACACGAGTCCTACACGTGGTGTCTAGGTAAACACGAGTCCTACACGTGGTATCTATGTAAACACGAGTCCTACACGTGGTATCTATGTAAACACGAGTCTACACGTGGTATCTATGTAAACACGAGTCCTACACGGGTGTATATGTAATACGAGTCCTACACGTGGTGTCTAGGTAAACACGAGTCCTACACGTGGTATCTATGTAAACACGAGTCCTACACGTGGTATCTAGGTAAACACGAGTCCTACACGTGGTATCTATGTAAACACGAGTCCTACATGTGGTGTCTATGTAAACACGAGTCCTACACGTGGTATCTATGTAAACACGAGTCCTACACGTGGTGTCTAGGTAAACACGAGTCCTACACGTGGTATCTATGTAAACACGAGTCCTACACGTGGTGTCTAGGTAAACACGAGTCCTACACGTGGTGTCTATGTAAACACGAGTCCTACACGTGGTATCTATGTAAACACGAGTCCTACACGTGGTGTCTAGGTAAACACGAGTCATATACGTGGTATATATGTAAACATGAGTTATACACGTGGTATCCAGGTAAACAAGAGTCATACACGTTGTATCTAAGGGAAGATTATCATAATTATCATAATTGATAAGCTTAAAGAGAAGTTTCGTTTATCTTCATTCATTAGAATATAGTTCAAGGACTATTATTGAGTATTGATCTAATTCATTTCGGAGTTTACTTGCACAACATGTGTATTTTGACAGGTTTGAGATATCATTTTTATTTCTTGACATCATAAGTTTATAGAATGTATTTAATGTTGGCCAACTGTATTAAAATGCATAACAGTTTCTTCGTATATCAGTGTACACTGGGCATATTAAAAGAAAAGTGCTACTCATTTTCTATTGTTCTTCGATTACAAAATTATGGGTCCATGCTGCTTCCAATTCAGTAGTGGGGCGACCATCCCCTACCCAGCGGGTCCTCAGGTGGCAGATAGGGGAAACGGCCCTCAGATATGGGGGTTAGCTGTGAATCAAATAAGCAGTCCCGGACCATATGGCGGTGTACCTACCAGGATGGGGCAGGATAGCACATGGCAAAGCTACTCCTATTAAATACTCCACGTGTCCCACAACGGGTGCATCAGGCGAATATATGGACCGCCTTAAAAGTCCTAGCCTAAGGGTGAGGTAACCCCAACAGAAACCTCGAATGCTGAAGCCGGAAGTACTGGGCCGCACGGCGCATTCTAATAAACCACGGTACTACGCATAACGCAACATGAATCACAATGACAGAAAGAGTAAACCGAGATGGTGCGGGACCTGTGAAGACCCGCCAGGCAGGTACAGTGCCGGGTTCCACACCTCGAAGGAACCCATCCTTAGCTACTGGAGGTCACCCTAAGCCGCCCTGTGGAGCCAGGGGACGGCGAAGGACAGCTACTGGCCGAAACGTGAAGCAGAAACCTCGTGTGCTCATGCAGTGGAATGCTGAAGGAGTCTTTAACAAAAAGACTGAACTTGAGCAAGTACTACAGGACAAAGAGGTAAGTGTTTGCTGCATACAGGAAACACACCTGAACAAAGACAAGACGTTCAAAGTACGAGGCTACCAGTGCCTCCGAGCAGACCGACAAGACAGACACAAGGGTGGTGTGCTCACTCTAGTCCGGAACAACATCAACGCGAGCGAAGTGAAAACCTACCTTGAAGGAGCGGAATACCAGGAGTTCAAGATCAAGACCAAATCAACTGAGTTGAACCTCGTCAACTACTACTGCCCAAATGACAAAGCCCTTGCCCTTGACACTATTGGAGTTTCAAACAGTCGATACATGGTTGTTGGTGACTTCAATAGTCATTCCCAGAGTTGGGGATATGCACAGTCTGATAGGCGTGGGGATGAAGTGGAGGACTGGCAGGATGAGCACAACTTGATTCTCGTCAACCAGCCCTATGATGTACCAACCTTCTACTCTAGGCGATGGCACACTACTTCCTCTCCAGATCTAGCATTCTGCACAGAGGACATCCAGAAAGGTACGGTTAGAGAAGTTGGCGATCAACTTGGTGGAAGTGATCACAAACCAGTGTTCCTCACACTCAGCAGTGAAGTGATACAGACCATACCTATCCTAGATGGAACTACAAGAAAGCCAAGTGGAGTCTCTTTGCTATTCGGTCCAATTCTCTTACTCGAGGCATACAGGTACAAGGAAGAGATGTTAACAACGTGGTGAAAGAGTTCAACAGCTGCATACTCAAAGCTGCCCATGAAACCATACCTAGAGGTGCGAGAAGAGAATACAAGCCCTACTGGACCAATCAGTTGCAGACACTCCAAGATGAACTCACTGAAGCAAGGAACAGGGCAGAAGAACAGCCATCACAAGAAAACCATGAACAACTTCAGAAAGCAAAGGCACAGTTTCAAAAATCTAAACTGGAAGCTACACGACGAAGTTGGAGGGAGAAAACTGCTGCCCTGAACCTTAAGAAGGACGGGAGGAAGTTGTGGAGGCTCACGAAACAGCTAAATGATGAAGAAAATAACAGACAGAAAATCACGTTGGATGAGGATGGGAAACTGTTGACCGGCAAAGAGACTGCAGACTGTCTCGTCAAAGCCTACCAGAAAGAGGGCAACATCAAAGTCACACGCCAACAGCAAAGAGAGGCACGGAAAGAACAGAAGGATAGAAGTAAAAGGCATACGGAACAAGACTCCATGAAACTTCCACTTACATACCAGGAACTGTACACAGCGCTCAGACAACTGAAAAAGAGGAAGTTACCTGGACCAGATGGAATCTCCAATGAGATGCTAACTCATATTGGATGCTCAGCCATGCTGAAACTTCTTGACATCTTCAATCTTAGCTGGAAAGAAGGCATAGTTCCGCAGATCTGGAAGGAACCCAATGTTATCCCAATATACAAGAACGGCAAGGATAGAAAGAAAGCTTCCAGCTATCGCCCTATTAGTCTCACTAGCTGTGTGGTCAAGACAATGGAGAGGATAGTTAACAAGAGACTCATGTGGTACCTTGAGACAGAAAACCTCCTATCCAAGGAACAAGCAGGAATCCGACAGTTCAGATGCACAGAGGACCAGGCAACATACCTCGCTCAGGAAGTTGAGGATGCATTCCAAGGCCAGAAGGTAGTTTTTGCAACCTGGATAGACCTCCAGAAGGCTTTTGACAAAGTCTGGACTGATGGGCTGCTGGTCAAGATGCAACGATGCGGAATTTCCGACAAGATGCTCGATGGACCAAATCCTTCCTACACAATCGTAGAGCCAGAGTACTTGTTGACAACCAGAAGAGCAAGAAATTCCTCATCCGACATGGTGTTCCTCAAGGAGGAGTGATCTCGCCTACGCTGTTCCTCATCTTCATCGATGACTTGCTTGCAGAGCTCCCAAAAGGTATCAAAGCAGCACTCTATGCTGACGACTTGGTCATGTGGTGTGTTGAAGAACATGCAACGACTGCCACATACAGAATGCAGATGGCCGCAGACAAGCTCACATCATGGGCAGAAGACTGGTGCATCTCTATTAATAAGGAGAAGTCGTCAACCACACTCTTCACACTTTCCACCAAACAGAAAGCTGGAACCATCAAAGTCGGTGGAACTGCCTTGAAGACGGACAACGAGCCAACATACTTGGGGGTGACATTTGACAGACGGCAGACATGGAAGCCACATATCCAGAAAGCAGAGGCCAAAGCCAAGTGCAAGCTTGCAATCCTTCGGAAGCTTGCTGGCACCACATGGGGTGCCAATGATCACATCCTGAAGACTATATACCAAGGTGTGGTCAGGCCTCACCTGGAATATGGATCCACCGCCTGGACATCATCAGCCAAGACCAACCAACAGACACTCGACAAGGTTCAGAACAAGGCTCTCAGGCTGATCACAGGTGCAATGAAGAGCACTCCAATCAAGACCATGGAGAAAATTACTTCCATCCAGCCACTGCGAGAACGTCGCGACACAAGAATTCTTCTACAGACAGAGAAGTTTCGATGTCAGGAAGAACAACCGATGAAGCAGAGAGTTGAGGCACTAACGAATAATCGTCTAAAGCGAAGTAGTTTCATCCACCAGTCCAAGAAGCTTGCTCGAAAGCACACCAGCCATCTCCCAGCCAAGACATTGCCTCCAACGCCATTTCAATCCAAGCCATGGTTGACTAGCGATGAATCCAAGGTTACCATCTGCAGTACAATCCCATACATGACATCCAGAGATAGACAACATGATGACGTCAAACGTGCCCTCACACTAGCACACATCGACAAGAGTTATCCTGGAGAAGCATGGCTACAAGTCTACACAGATGGTTCAACCACAAGAGCAGTAGCAAACGGAGGAGCAGGCGTGTATGTCCGACACCCAGATGGACACACACAGTCAGTTGCTCTACCTACTGGAGTACACTGCAGCAACTATGGGACAGAAGTACAGGCCCTTGAAACAGCAGCATCTCTAGTACACAACACTGTAGAGTGTGCCCAGGTTGTCTTCCTGACTGATGCGCTCTCAGTTCTGGATGCCCTGTCTAACAACAAAGAACCCCACCTGATAGAAGCCCTTCGAACAGTCAGCGTATCTAAAAGAACTGTCCTCCAGTGGGTACCTGCACACATAGGCATTCCTGGCAATGAAGCCGCTGACCAGCTTGCCAAGCAAGGTTCTACCGAGAGGCAACCAGACAAAGATGTGACTTACAAGGAGAAATGCACCATAATCAAATCTGCATCAAAGCCAACAGTCGAGAAGGATGACTACCACCTTCTCACCAGACAGGAGCAAGTCACGATATTCCGGCTTAGAACAAGGCATAACCGCCTGAACGTCCATATGTGTCGGAAGCTTGGACTAGCTCCATCAACTGCCTGCAGCTGCAAAATAGGGGACCAGACTGCAGAACACATCCTCCAGGAGTGTCCCAATCTTCATGGGCTGAGGAAAACAACCTGGGCAACAGATACTTCTCTCCAGACGAAGTTACATGGCTGCCGGGAGGATCTGAGGAGGACGGCCCATTTCGTGTTTGCTGCCGGCTTGTCCATGTGATTCGCGAACGACAAAAAGAAGAAGATTACAAAATTTACATATTCTTTCATTTTTTTGTTAAATTAAGATATCTTCCTTTTTCAATTTTCTAAATTATGCGATAAAAGCCTAAATCTGCTGTTTCATTTTGATTTGTGTCCGCAATATTATCAATATACATGTACATGTATGTCATGTACATAACAGAACCGCTGTAACTTGACCAATCATTGTTACTGTTACTTGTATGCCTCTGATCACCAATCGACCAAAATAGGGACGACAGTGGTACAGTGGTTAACACGTTGGACTGCCATAATAATATTAACAGTCTTTAGACCGAGGTCTCTTGTGTTGGTGATATGCACCGGACGGACTTGCAAAAGAACCAGGGATCCTTCTGGAATTAAAACGTATTCTTTATCTAGGAATATATATATTGTAAATATGTTTAAATGTTACAGACGAGAAACTGTAAAGTTTAAGTCTTAATAAAGCATTCTTCTTCTTCTTTATCAATGTCACAACAATAAAATAAAATTACTATCATAGGCCTACTCATGGACGAGTCGCCCCGAATTTGCATTAAATAAAAAGGTTTAATAAATAATCCAGTTGCAGTGCAATACCTTTTCATCGTTGTCATTAGTTTCTTGTACTGATTCAATATCGACATCCAATAGTTGGTTTTCATCATGTACACTCTCCCTAGGCGGCTTATCCTCAAGTGGAATAACATCGTTAGCTGTTCCATTTACTTGCATAGTTATTTCATTTACTTCCTTGGCTGTTCCATGTACTTCTTTAGCGGTTCCATTCACTTCTTTAGCTGTTCCAATCACTTCTTTAGCGGTTCCATTCACTTCTTTAGCGGTTCCATTCACTTCTTTAGCAGTTCCATTTACTTCGTTAGGAGAACCATCGTCACGTAAGTGTGTTCCTCCTAGATCAAAATACAATTTAGTTTAGGCTCTATGGTTTGTCATGTCTCACTTGAAGCAATGTATGGTGATTGTTATAAGTGCATCTACTACGAGGCTCTCAATAAATGAAAGCATGACATAAACCTCTTAGAGAAACCAGTCGCCCACATGCCTCAGCGGAGGCAACTACTATGAATAAAGCTACAGGATTATGACTGTGTAATGGCCATGTCAGTTCTATGCGTCCGCGCATACTGTTCCTGTGACGTTGAGTTCATAGAATCTGACGTGACCAGGACGTATATGATTGCAAGTCGCTATCGGCTCACCAGGGATGTTAATAGGCCTATGAGAAGTGATATTCCTCCTTTGTCCGTTCAGTGGACAGTCTATCCCGTCCATACCAAGTTCCAGTCAATACAAACTACACGCACGACGTGCATTGCGTCCTCATATACACTGAAGGAGAGTGTCATAGACGTATACGGCGCAGAGTGGAAGCGCTGTCCTCGGGGATGACGTTTTTGCAGTTGATACTATATTGCTCCAGTCAGCCTCCACGACTAGACTGTTGGCAGACATGACAATAAAGCATTCCCAATAGGCCTACACCACTTGACTGCTGGCAGACAGTAATCTAATATCTTCCCCCATTTCACCACTTGACTGCATGCAAACCCGGCACTAAACATTTCCAATTACATCACTTGCCTGCTGGCAGACCCGGCACTAAACCCCCCTTATTACAAAACTTGCCTGCTGGCAAACCCGGCATTAAACCCCCCCCCTTATTACACAACTTGCCTGCTGGCAAACCCAACACTAATCATTTCCAATTACACCACTTGACTGCTGGCAAACCCGGCACTAAATATTTCCCACTAGACTGACATACAGGCCCGTATAGCCTTCCCGATTACACTACTAGACTGACATATAGGCCCGTATAGCCTTCCTGATTACACTACTAGACTGACATAGAGGCCCGTATAGCCTTCCCGATTACACTACTAGACTGACATACAGGCCCGTATAGCCTTCCTGATTACACTACTAGACTGACATACAGGCCCGTATAGCCTTCCCGATTACACTACTAGACTGACATACAGGCCCGTATAGCTTTCCTGATTACACTACTAGACTGACATACATGCCCGTATAGCCTTCCCGATTACACTACTAGACTGACATACAGGCCCGTATAGCCTTCCCGATTACACCACTAGACTGACATACAGGCCCGTATAGCCTTCCCGATTACACTACTAGACTGACATACAGGCCGGTATAGCTTTCCCGATTACACTACTAGACTGACATACAGGTCCGTATAGCCTTCCCGATTACACTACTAGACTGACATACAGGCCCGTATAGTATTCCCGATTACACTACTAGACTGACATACAGGCCCGTATAGTATTCCCGATTACACTACTAGACTGACATACAGGCCCGTATTGTCTTCCCGATTACACTACTAGACTGACATACAGGCCCATAGAGCCTTCCCGATTACACTACTAGACTGACATACAGGCCCGTATAGCCTTCCCGATTACACGACTAGACTGACATATATGCCCGTATAGCCTTCCCTATTACACTACTAGATTGACACACAGGTCCGTATAGCCTTCCCGATTACACTACTAGACTGACAAACAGGCCCGTATAGTATTCCCGATTACACTACTAGACTGACATACAGGCCCGTATTGTCTTCCCGATTACACTACTAGACTGACATACAGGCCCGCATAGCCTTCCCGATTACACCACTAGACTGACATACAGGCCCGTATAGCCTTCCCGATTACACTACTAAACTGACATACAGGCCCGTATAGCCTTCCCGATTACACTACTAGACTGACGTACAGGCCCGTATAGCCTTCCCAATTACACTACTAGACTGACATACAGGCCCGTATAGCCTTCCCGATTACACTACTAGACTGACATACAGGCCCGTATAGCCTTCCCGATTACATTACTAGACTGGCATACAGGCCCGTATAGCCTTCCCAATTACACTACTAGACTGACATACAGGCCCGTATAGCCTTCCCGATTACACTACTAGACTGACATACAGGCCGGTATAGCCTTCCCGATTACACTACTATCCTGACATACAGGCCTAATAGTGTTCCCGATTACACTACTAGACTGACGTACAGGCCCGTATAGCTTCCCTATTACACTACTAGACTGACATACAGGCCCATATAGCCTTCCCGATTACACTACTAGACTTACATACAGGCCCGTATAGCCTTCCCGATTACACTACTAGACTGACATACAGGCCCTATAGTATTCACGATTACACTACTAGACTGACATACAGGCCCGTATAGCCTTCCCGATTACACTACTAGACTGACATACAGGCCCGTGTAGCCTTCCCGATTACACTACTAGACTGACATACAGGCCCGTATAGCCTTCCCGATTACACTATTAGACTGACATACAGGCCCGTATAGTATTCCCGATTACACTACTAGACAGACATACAGGCCCGTATAGCCTTCCCGATTACACCACTAGACTGACATACAGGCCCGTATAGCCTTCCCGATTACACTACTAGACTGACATACAGGCCCGTATAGCCTTCCCGATTACACTACTAGACTGGCATACAGGCCCATATAGCCTTCCCGATTACACTACTAGACTGGCATACAGGCCCGTATAGCCTTCCCGATTACACTACTAGACTGGCATACAGGCCCGATAGCCTTCCCAATAAACTTGTATACATGCCCGTATAGCCTTCCCGATTACACTACTAGACTGATATACAGGCCCGTATAGCCTCTCCGATTACACCAATAGACTGGTATACAGGACCCTAAGCCTACCCTACTACACCAATAGACTGGTATACAGGACCCTAAGCCTACCCTATTACACAAATAGACTGGTATACAGGACCCTAAGCCTACCGTCTCACACAAATAAACTGGTATATAGGACCCTAAGCCTACCCTATCACACACATAGACTGGTATACAGGACCCTAAGCCTACCCTATCACACAAATAAACTGGTATACAGGACCATAAGCCTACCCTATTACACAAATAGACTGGTATACAGGACCCTAAGCCTACCCTATCACACAAATAGACTAGTATACAGGACCCTAAGCCTACCCTATCACACAAATAGACTGGTATACAGGACACTAAGCCTACCCTTTCACACAAATAGACTGGTATACATGACCCTAAGCCTACCCTATCACACCAATAGACTGGTATACAGGACCCTAAGCCTACCATATCACACCAATAGACTGGTATACAGGACCCTAAGCCTATCCTATTACACAAATAGACTGGTATACAGGACCCTAAGCCTACCCTAGCACACAAATAGACTGGTATACAGGACCCTAAGCCTACCCTATCACACAAATAGAGTGGTATACAGGACCCTAAGCCTACCCTAGCACACAAATAGACTGGTACACAGGACCCTAAGCCTACCCTATCACACAAATAGAGTGGTATACAGGAACCTAAGCCTACCCTAGCACACAAATAGAGTGGTATACAGGACCCTAAGCCTACCCTAGCACACAAATAGAGTGGTATACAGGACCCTAAGCCTACCCTATCACACAAATAGAGTGGTATACAGGACCATAAGCCTACCCTATCACACCAATAGACTGGTATACAGGACCCTGAGCTTACCCTATCACACAAATAAACTGGTACACAGGACCCTAAGCCTACCCTATCACACACATAAACTGGTATACAGGACCCTAAGCCTACCCTATTACACACATAGACTGGTATACAGGACCCTAAGCCTACCCTATCACACAAATAGACTGGTATACAGGACCCTAAGCCTACCCTATCACACAAATAGACTGGTATACATGACCATAAGCCTACCCTATCACACCAATACACTGGTATAAAAGACCCTAAGCCTACCCTATCACACAAATAGACTGGTATACATGACCCTGAGCCTACCCTATCACACAAATAGATTCGTATACAGAACCCTAAGCCTACCCTATCACACAAATAAAGTGGTATACAGGACCCTAAGCCTACCCTATCACACAAATAGAGTGGTATACAGTACCCTAAGCCTACCCTATCACACAAATAGACTGGTATACAGGACCCTAAGCCTACCCTATCACACACATAGACTGGTATACAGGACACTAAGCCTACCCTATCACACAAATAAACTGGTATACAGGACCCTAAGCCTACCCTATCACACACATAGACTAGTATACAGGACCCTAAGCCTACACTATCACACAACTAAACTGGTATACAGGACCCTAAGCCTACCCTACCCTATCACACAACTAGACTGGTATACAGGACCCTAAGCATACCCTATCACACAAATAGACTGGTATACAGGACCCTAAGCCTACCCTATCACACAAATAGACTGGTATACATGACCCAAAGCTTACACTATCACACCAATAGACTGGTATACAGGACCCTAAGCCTACCCTATCACACAAATAGACTGGTATACATGACCCTAAGCCTACCCTATCACACAAATAAACTGGTATACAGGACCCTAAGCCTAGCCTATCACACAAATAGACTGGTATACAGGACCCTAAGCCTACCCTATCACACAAATAGACTGGTATATAGGACCCTAAGCCTGCCCTATCACACCAATATACTGGTATACAGGACCCTAAGCCTACCCTATCACACAAATAGACTGGTATACAGGACCCTAAGCCTACCCTATCACACAAATAGACTGGTATACAGGACCCCAAGCCTACCCTATCACACCAATAAACTGGTATACAGGACACTAAGCCTACCCTATCACACACATAGACTGGTATACAGGACCCTAAGCCTACCCTATCACACAAATAGACTGGTATACATGACCCTAAGCCTACCCTATCACACCAATATACTGGTATACAGGAAACTAAGCCTACCCTATCACACAAATAGACTGGTATACATGACCCTGAGCCAACCCTATCACACAAATAGATTGGTATACAGAACCCTAAGCCTACCCTATCACACACATAGACTGGTATGCAGGACCCTAAGCCTACCCTATCACACAAATAGAGTGGTATACAGGACCCTAAGCCTACCCTATCACACACATAGACTGGTATACAGGACCCTAAGCCTACCCTATCACACAAATAGAGTGGTATACAGGACCCTAAGCCTACCCTATCACACAAATAGACTGGTATACAGGACCCTAAGCCTACCCTATCACACAACTAGACTGGTATACAGGACCCTAAGCCTACCCTATCACACAAATAGACTAGTATACAGGACCCTAAGCCTACCCTATCACACAAATAGACTGGTATACAGGACACTAAGCCTACCCTATCACACAAATAGACTGGTATACAGGACCCTAAGCCTACCCTATCACACAAATAGACTGGTATACATGACCCTAAGCCTACCCTATCACACCAATAGACTGGTATACAGGACCCTAAGCCTACCCTATCACACAAATAGACTGGTATATAGGACCCTAAGCCTGCCCTATCACACCAATATACTGGTATACAGGACCCTAAGCCTACCCTATCACACAAACAGACTGGTATACAGGACCCTAAGCCTACCCTATCACACAAATAGACTGGTATACAGGACCCCAAGCCTACCCTATCACATCAATAAACTGGTATACAGGACACTAAGCCTACCCTATCACACACATAGACTGGTATACAGGACACTAAGCCTACCCTATCACACAAATAGAATGGTATACATGACACTAAGCCTACCCTATCACACCAATATACTGGTATACAGGACCCTAAGCCTACCCTATCACACAAATAGACTTGTATACCTGACCCTGAGCCTACCCTATCACACAAATAGATTGGTATACAGAACCCTAAGCCAACCCTATCACACACATAGACTGGTAAACAGGACCCTAAGCCTACCCTATCACACACATAGAGTGGTATACAGGACTCTAAGCCTACCCTATCACACACATAGACTGGTATACAGGACCCTAAGCCTACCCTATCACACAAATAGAGTGGTATACAGGACACTAAGCCTACCCTATCACACAAATAGACTGGTATACAGGACCCTAAGCCTACCATATCACACACATAGACTGGTATACAGGACCCTAAGCCTACCCTATCACACAACTAAACTGGTATACAGGACCCTAAGCCTACCCTATCACACAACTAGACTGGTATACAGGACCCTAAGCATACCCTATCACACAAATAGACTGGTATACAGGACCCTAAGCCTACCCTATCACACAAATAGACTGGTATACATGACCCTAAGCCTACACTATCACACCAATAGACTGGTATACAGGACCCTAAGCCTACCCTATCACACAAATAAACTGGTATACAGGACCCTAAGCCTACCCTATCACACAAATAGACTGGTATTCAGGACCCTTAGCCTACCATATCACACAAATAGACTGGTATACAGGACCCTAAGCCTGCCCTATCACACCAATGTACTGTTATACAGGACCCTAAGCCTACACTATCACACAAATAGACTGGAATACAGGACCCAAAGCCTACCCTATCACACCAATAAACTGGTATACAGGACCCTAAGCCTACCATATCACACACATAGACTGGTATACAGGACCCTAAGCCTACCCTATCACACAAATAGACTGGTATACAGGACCCTAAGCCTACCCTAGCACACAAATAGAGTGGTATACAGGACCCTAAGCCTACCCTATCACACAAATAGAGTGGTACACAGGACCATAAGCTTACCCTATCACACCAATTGACTGGTATACAGGACACTAAGCCTACCCTATCACACAAATAGATTGGTATACAGGACCCTAAGCCTACCCTATCACACAAATAGACTGGTATACAGGACCCTAAGCCTACCCTATCACACCAATAGACTGGTATACAGGACCCTAAGCCTACCCTATCACACAAATAGACTGGTATACAGGACACTAAGCCTACCCTATCACACAAATAGACTGGTATACATGACCATAAGCCTACCCTATCACACCAATACACTGGTATAAAGGACCCTAAGCCTACCCTATCACACAAATAGACTGGTATACATGACCCTGAGCCTACCCTATCACACAAATAGATTCGTATACAGAACCCTAAGCCTACCCTATCACACAAATAGAGTGGTATACAGGACCCTAAGCCTACCCTATCACACAAATAGAGTGGTATACAGTACCATAAGCCTACCCTATCACACAAATAGACTGGTATACAGGACCCTAAGCCTACCCTATCACACACATAGACTGGTATACAGGACACTAAGCCTACCCTATCACACAAATAAACTGGTATACAGGACCCTAAGCCTACCCTATCACACACATAGACTAGTATACAGGACCCTAAGCCTACACTATCACACAACTAAACTGGTATACAGGACCCTAAGCCTACCCTATCACACAAATAGACTGGTATACAGGACCCTAAGCATACCCTATCACACAAATAGACTGGTATACAGGACCCTAAGCCTACCCTATCACACAAATAGACTGGTATACATGACCCAAAGCCTACACTATCACACCAATAGACTGGTATACAGGACCCTAAGCCTACCCTATCACACAAATAGACTGGTATACATGACCCTAAGCCTACCCTATCACACAAATATACTGGTATACAGGACCCTAGGCCTACCCTATCACACAAATAGACTGGTATACAGGACCATAAGCCTACCCTATCACACAAATAAACAGGTATACAGGACCCTAAGCCTACCCTATTACACCAATAAACTGGTATACAGGACCCTAAGCCTGCCCTATTACACCAATAAACTGGTATACAGGACCCTAAGCCTACCCTATCAAACAAATAGACTGGTATACAGGACCCTAAGCCTACCCTATCACACAAATAGACTTGTATACAGGACCCTAAGCATACCCTATCACACAAATAGACTTGTATACAGGACCCTAAGCCTACCCTATCACACAATTTGTCTTGTATACAGGACCCTAAGCCTACCCTATCACACAAATATACTGGTATACAGGACCCTTAGCCTGCCCTATCACACCAATATACTGGTATACAGGACCCTAAGCCTACCCTATCACACAAATAAACTGGTAGACATGACCCTAAGCCTACCCTATCACACACATAGACTGGTATACAGGACCCTAAGCCTACCCTATCACACAAATAGACTGGTATACAGGACCCTAAGCCTACCCTATCACACCAATATACTGGTATACAGGACCCTAAGCCTACCCTATCACACCAATATAGTGGTATACAGGACCCGAAGACTACCCTATCACACAAATTGACTGGTATACAGGACCCTAAGCCTACCCTATCACACCAATAGACTGGTATACAGGACCCTAAGCCTACCCTATCACACCAATAGAGTGGTATACAGGACCCTAAGCCTACCCTATCACACCAATAGAGTGGTATACAGGACCCTAAGCCTACCATATCACACCAATAGAGTGGTATACAGGACCCTAAGCCTACACTATCACACACATAGACTGGTATACAGTACCCTAAGCCTACCCTATCACACAAATAGACTGGTATACAGGACCCTAGGCCTACCCTAACACACCAATAGAGTGGTATACAGGACACTAAGCCTACCCTATCACACAAATAGACTGGTATACAGGACCCTAAGCCTACCCTATCACACACATATACTGGTATACAGGACCCTAAGCCTACCCTATAACACAAATAGATTAGTATACATGACCCTAAGCCTACCCTATCACACCAATAGACTGGTATACAGGACCCTAAGCCTACCCTATCACACAACTAGACTGGTATACAGGACCCTAAGCCTACCCTATCAAACAAATAGACTGGTATACAGGACCCTAAGCCTACCCTATCACACAAATAGACTGGTATACAGGACCCTAAGCCTACCCTATCACACAAATAGACTGGCACACAGGACCCTAAGCCTACCCTATCACACCAATAGACTGGTATACAGAACCCTGAGCCTACCCTATCACACCAATAGACTGGTATACAGGACCCTAAACCTACACTATCACACCAATAGACTGGTATACAGGACCCTAAGCCTACCCTATGACACCGATAGACTGGTATACAGGACCCTAAGCTTACCATATCACACCAATAGACTGGTATACAGGACCCTAAGCCTACCCTATCACACAAATAGACTAGCATACAGGACCCTAAGCCTACCCTATCACACAAATAGACTGGTATACAGGACTCTAAGCCTACCCTCTCACACACATAGACTGGTATACAGGACCCTAAGCCTACCCTATCACACAAATAGACTGGTATACAGGACCCTAAGCCTACCCTATCACACCAATAGACTGGTATACAGGACCCTAAGCCTACCCTATCACACCAATAGACTAGTATACATGAACCTAAGCCTACCCTATCACACAAATAGACTAGTATACAGGACCCTAAGCCTACCCTATCACACCCATAGACTGGTATACAGGACCCTAAGCCTACCCTATCACACAAATAGACTGGTATACATGACCCTAAGCCTACCCTATCACACAAATAGACTTGTATACAGGACCCTAAGTCTACCCTATCACACAATTAGTCTTGTATACAGGACCCTAAGCCTACCCTATCACACCAATAGACTGGTATACAGGACCCTAAGCCTGCCCTATCACACCAATATACTGGTATACAGGACCCTAAGCCTACCCTATCACACCAAAAACTGGTAGACAGGACCCTAAGCCTACCCTATCACACACATAGACTGGTATACAGGACCCTAAGCCTACCCTATCACACCAATAGACTAGTATACAGGACCCTAAGCCTACCCTATCACACAAATATTTGGTATCCAGGACCCTAAGCCTACCCTATCACACAAATAGACTGGTATACAGGACCCTAAGCCTACCCTATCACACAAATAGACTGGTATACAGGACCGTAAGCCTGCCCTATCACACCAATATACTGGTATACAGGACCCTAAGCCTACCCTGTCACTCACATAGATTGGTATACAGGACCCTAAGCCTACCCAATCACACAAATAGACTGGTATACAGGACCCTAAGCCTACCCTATCACACAAATAGACTGGTATACAGGACCGTAAGCCTACCCTATCACACCAATAGACTGGTATACAGGACCATAAGCCTACCCTATCACACCAATAGACTGGTATACAGTACCCTAAGCCTACCCTATCACACCAATAGACTGGTATACAGGACCGTAAGCCTACCCTATCACACCAATAGACTGGTATACAGGACCCTAAGCCTACCCTATCACACCAATAGACTGGTATACAGGACCCTAAGCCTACCCTATCACTCACATAGATTGGTATACATTGCCTATTAAGTGTAAGTGTAAACAATCTTTCACCTTTAACCTCATGACAGTCAGCAAGTCTTAGAGACCGAGTTTTACTTCTAACCCACATAACATAACTATTGTATGATCGATAATAGCTACCGTTCGTTGTGTTTTCTGGGAGCAGGGTTCTAGTGTCTTTGTTGTCACTTCCGGTGTAGCTTCCGGTGTTTGGTTCCTGTGCATTGACCTTTATTTCTTGGTCGAATACTGATAGGAATATACGAGAAGTTCTAAGCGTAAGTGACAACAGAAATATGCATTGTAGCACTACAATACAATAAACAAATATGTTCTCAGAAAACAGAATCTAGTGGTCATTTATCTCCTTACAAAAAAGTCTACGAAAGATTTGTAATGACTACTATACGTACTCTCCATCTGAATTATATCTGCCTACATTATATCTGCTTAAATTATATATGCCTACATTATATCTGCTTAAATTATATCTGCCTAAATTATATCTGCCTACATTATATCTGCCTAAATAATATCTGCCTACATTATATCTGCTTAAATTATATCTGCCTAAATTATATATGTTTAAATTATATCTGCTTAAATTATATCTGCTTAAATTATATCTGCCTAAATAATATCTGCCTACATTATATCTGCTTAAATTATATCTGCCTAAATTATATATGTTTAAATTATATCTGCTTAAATTATATCTGCCTAAATTATATCTGCTTAAATTATATCTGCCTAAATAATATCTGCTTAAATTATATCTGCCTAAATAATATCTGCTTAAATTATATCTGCCTAAATAATATCTGCTTAAATTATATCTGCCTAAATTATATCTGCTTAAATTATATCTACCTAACTTTGCCTCCGTGACAGTGTTGTTACGGTCTTTAACTTGAAATCACTTGCCCCTAACAGCTGTAGGTTTGAATTCTATTATGGGTGTCAACTTATTTCATGTGAGGAATATATACAGGTAGCTTGCAGAAAGGGGGTGGTTCTACCCGTGTGAAAGTCCGTGCATGTCATACTGCTAGGAGGGACACACCGGATGGTCCTCCACCAAGTTGGATAGTTGTTATATGACATATGGTGTTGGTCGCCAGATCGGACAGGTGGGGTTTCTCCGGGTACTCCGGTTTCCTCCCACACGAATGCCCACATTTACGCTTTCACCCGCGCCAACGAGAGTGATTAATATAAGTTGTTAAAACTTGCTTCGCAATCGTTGTAAAATAAATAAAGTTTAAACTTTAAAAACAAATAATGGAAATGCTTATACATGCATGCATGCACATATACGAGTGTATTTGAAATGAAATGGAAATGAACAATTATTCATATTAATACATTCAGCGAAACACCTTCCGTTATTACATTCCACTTCCATGTTCCATTGTATCAACTTTTCACAATAAATACAATGTGCTGTATCGTGTGCATATATTGAAAAATAAGCATTTATATTTACTGGCATTACTGGTATTGACATATATTTGTAAACAGAAGTAATATGACCAAAGCAGTTTGTAACTCTTCCAGTACCAACCGATGCAGTGTGTTTAACATCAGACTCCGAATCAGCGTGTTCCAACACCAACATGTTCGGTATTTACCATTAGACCACGGACCAATTTGTTCCAGTTCAGACCGATTCCGTGTTTGCGATTAGACCACGGACCAATTTGTTCCAATTCAGACCGATTCCGTGTTTGCGATTAGACCACGGACCAATTTGTTCCAATTCAGACCGATTCCGTGTTTGCGATTAGATCACGGACCAATTGGTTCCAATTCAGACCGATTCCGTGTTTGCGATTAGATCACGGACCAATTTGTTCCAATTCAGACCGATTCCGTGTTTGCGATTAAATCACGGACCAATTTGTTCCAATTCAGACCGATTCCGTGTTTGCGATTAGATCACGGACCAATTTGTTCCAATTCAGACCGATTCCGTGTTTGCGATTAGATCACGGACCAATTTGTTCCAATTCAGACCGATTCCGTGTTTGCGATTAGATCACGGACCAATTTGTTCCAATTCAGACCGATTCCGTGTTTGCGATTAGATCACGGACCAATTTGTTCCAATTCAGACCGATTCCGTGTTTGCGATTAGATCACGGACCAATTTGTTCCAATTCAGACCGATTCCGTGTTTGCGATTAGATCACGGACCAATTTGTTCCAATTCAGACCGATTCCGTGTTTGCGATTAGATCACGGACCAATTTGTTCCAGTTCAGACCGATTCCGTGTTTGCGATTAGATCACGGACCAATTTGTTCCAATTCAGACCGATTCCGTGTTTATCAAAATACCCCAGTCCCGGGACCACTTTGTTTGTTCCAGTACCAACCTATTCGTGTTTACCACTATAGGCCCCGGGACCACTTTGTTTGTTCCAGTACCAACCTATTCGTGTTTACCACTATAGGCCCCGGGACCACTTTGTTTGTTCCAGTACCAACCTATTCGTGTTTACCACTATAGGCCCCGGGACCACTTTGTTTGTTCCAGTACCAACCTATTAGTGTTTACCACTATAGGCCCCGGGACCACTTTGTTTGTTCCAGTACCAACCTATTCGTGTTTACCACTATAGGCCCCGGGACCACTTTGTTTGTTCCAGTACCAACCTATTCGTGTTTACCACTATAGGCCCCGGGACCACTTTGTTTGTTCCAGTACCAACCTATTCGTGTGTACCACTATAGGTCCCGGGACCACTTTGTTTGTTCCAGTACCAACCTATTCGTGTTTACCACTATAGGCCCCGGGACCACTTTGTTTGTTCCAGTACCAACCTATTCGTGTTTACCACAATAGGCCCCGGGACCACTTTGTTTGTTCCAGTACCAACCGATCCAGTGCTTACCATTAGAAAAGAATTATATAAGACTCTGTCTTTCATTCTAATCTTTTTTCTGTATTTTGATATGTGTAATGTATGCATTGTTCAATATGTATTATATTGGGAAATAACATATGTTTACGCAAACCTATTGAGTGTTTACCATTAGATCCCGGACCAGTGTCTGTGTTCTAGTATCATCCGGTTCAGCAGCAACAGATTCAATGTTTATCATGTTTAGAACCGATATCAAATGTGTTCCAGTCACAACCGATCCAGTTATTCCCAGTCACAACCGATCCAGTTATTCCCAGTCACAACATATCCAGTTATTCCCAGTCACAGCCTATCCAGTTATTCCCAGTCACAACCGATCCAGTTATTCCCAGCCACAACCGATCCAGTTATTCCCAGTCATAACCTATCCAGTTATTCCCAGTCACAACCGATCCAGTTATTCCCAGTCACAACCGATCCAGTTATTTGTGTGTTTTCCCATTAGATTCGGTCAGTTTGTTTCAGTACCGACATATTTAGTGTTTCCATTAAACCCAACAAAATTAATCTTACCATCTTCGATACATGTCACATGTGTTGTAGATATATGGTCCTCTCCGCCGTTTTCTAATTTATTGCACCGTTCTGAAATAGTTGCATATACATTTGAGATACGAATCACTGTCCATAGACGGTGGTTACGGGAAGCCGTTTTAAATTTAGGAATGCCGACCTATTCAGTGTTTAAAATAGACCGGAGGAATATGCTTACCTTGGGCATCTTATCCAACCTTGATCTACGTTGGTTCAGTACGAGTAGTAACCACTTTAAAATGGCTAACCTAGAACGGCTTACCTAACATATATCTACGTTGTTTCGAATGAACCGCTACGCTGTCTCGGCACGAGAATTAACCGCATCAGGACTTCTTACCTATAACGGCTTACCTAAAATAGTTCTACGTTGTTTCGGCACGAGAATTAACCGCATCACGACTGCTTACCTATAACGGCTCACCTAAAATAGTTCTAAGTTGTTTCGGCACGAGCTTTAACCGCATCAGGACTTCTTACCTATAACGGCTTACCTAAAATAGTTCTACGTTGTTTCGGCACGAGAATTAACCGCATCAGGACTTCTTACCTATAACGGCTTACCTAAAATAGTTCTACGTTGTTTCGGCATGAGAATTAACCGCATCAGGACTTCTTACCTATAACGGCTTACCTAAAATAGTTCTACGTTGTTTCAGCACGAGAATTAACCGCATCACGACTGCTTACCTATAACGGCTCACCTAAAATAGTTCTACGTTGTTTCGGCACGAGCTTTAACCGCATCAGGATCGCTTACCTATAACGGCTTACCTAAAATAGTTCTACGTTGTTTCGGCACGAGAATTAACCGCATCACGACTGCTTACCTATAACGGCTCACCTAAAATAGTTCTAAGTTGTTTCGGCACGAGCTTTAACCGCATCAGGACTTCTTACCTATAACAGCTTACCTAAAATAGTTCTACGTTGTTTCGGCACGAGAATTAACCGCATCAGGACTTCTTACCTATAACGGCTTACCTAAAATAGTTCTACGTTGTTTCGGCATGAGAATTAACCGCATCAGGACTTCTTACCTATAACGGCTTACCTAAAATAGTTCTACGTTGTTTCAGCACGAGAATTAACCGCATCACGACTGCTTACCTATAACGGCTCACCTAAAATAGTTCTACGTTGTTTCGACACGAGAATTAACCGCATCACGACTGCTTACCTATAACGGCTTACCTAAAATAGTTCTACGTTGTTTCGACACGAGCTTTAACCGCATCAGGACTTCTTACCTATAACGGCTTACCTAAAATAGTTCTACGTTGTCTCGGAACAAGTATTAAACGCTTCAGAACGGCTTACCTAATACGCTATAACGGCTTACCTAAGATATTTCTACGTTGTCTCGGCACGAGGAATATTCGCACCAGCACGGCAATTATTATAGCTGGTACAAATGTCAGTACCATCGTTCCGTACAGTGGGATTTTGTGGAAATGGAGAACTGAAAATGTAAATATGGCTTAATTAATTAAAGTGCATTAAATACCTGTTGAACAAAATGCATAAGAATATAACTCGCTTTGACGCGTTTGTGCAGGATATAAATAAATTGATCGTTAATTAACTGCGTACTTGATTTTTATAAAGTTCATTTAACGTCGCTACCGGTTGGCCATTTGAGCGATAGGCAGTTTACCTAACAATACCTTTCCTGGGCAGGCTCCAGCAGTTAACAAGCACATTGTTCACCACATCCGGAAGAAACTGTCAACTTTTTCATATAAAGAGACACGGTCTAAGCGGGGCTCGAACCCGTGACCATCAGTGCTGATATGCTACAGTGGTATACAAGTCAGCGACCGTAACCACTCGACCACGGAGATGGAGCATACATGAAGATAGGTAATACCACTTACTTCTGCAATAGGAAACTATCCATGCGTAATAGTAACATTCGAAACGAGCGACCTTTCATAATAATATAACAGGGCGAGAAAAATGTGCAGTCAATCTGAGCATGCGTAATAGTAGCATATTCGAAACGAGCGACCTTTCATAATAATATAACAGGGCGAGAACAATGTGCAGTCAATCTGGGCATGCGTAATAGTAGCATATTCGAAACGAGCGACCTTTCATAATAATATAACAGGGCGAGAACAATGTGCAGTCAATCTGGGCATGCGTAATAGTAGCATATTCGAAACGAGCGACCTTTCATAATAATATAACAGGGCGAGACAAATGTGCAGTCAATCTGGGCATGCGTAATAGTAACATATTCGTAATGAGCGACCTTTCATAATAATATAACAGGGCGAGAAACGTGTGCAGTCAATCTGGGGCTTGAACCCGGTACTATTCACTTACATGGTGAACGCTCTAATGACATTTTTATTTTGAGTTTATTTATCGTCGCTACCGGTTGCAGACGGATCTGTAGTCCAGTGGTAACACGCTGGATTGGTAATCCAGGGATCGCGGGTTCGATCCCCCGTCTGACCCTAATAAAATTAACAGTCTTTCAGATGGGACGTTAAACCGAGGTCTCGTGTCGGTGCTGTACACCGTGCACGTAAAAGAACCAGAGGAGACTCTGGAATGGGTCTCTGTCTGTATCATTGCACTATCCTCCAAAAATCTAAAATTACTAATCTCTTCAGGCGTCGTTCATATGGGTAACTGGTAGCGACGATAAATAAACGTAAAACACTCGCTACCAGTTTCCCATTTGAGCGACGGACAGTTTACCTAACAACACCTTTCCTGGGCAGGCTCCAGCGCTCAACCAGTACTTGGTGCGCCAACCTCCGTAAGAAACTGCCAACTTTTTCATATAAATGAGACATGGTCTGAGTGGGGCTCGAACCCGTGACCATCAGAGATGATAGGTTATAGTGGTATACATGTCAGCGACCTTAACCACTCGACCACGGAGGCGGTTTCTAATGATTGAGCTATAGCATGGGATCTTATACATACTCACCCCAATGGTGATTAAGTCCGTACCGTGACGTACGGTTAATAATAAAAACCATATAATGAATGAAATTCAAATGTACAGACGGATATGTAGTCCAGTGGTAACACGCTGGACTTGTAATCCGGGGATCGCAGGTTCAATCCTCCGTCTGACCCTAATAAAATTAACAGTCCGAGGTCTCATCGGTGCTGTACACCGTGCACTTAAAAGAACCAGAGGAGACTCTGGAATGGGTCTATGTCTGTATCATTGCACTATCCACCAAATATCTAAAATTACTAATCTCTTCAGGAGGCGTCACTCATATGTGAAACCGGTAGCGACGATAAATAAACGTAAAAACACAACAAATTCAAATGTAGTTAACCCTTTCCCTCAGAGAAGCACCTCATGACGCCATTACCAATACGACATACATTGACAATGTAGTAGCCAATTCAATGTTCATAATAAAGGCCAGAATATCATGTAGTCCCAGTAATATCTATGGAGGTTGGATAGATATGGCGATTACTTATCCACTGCATGATAGCTAAATGGCTGTCGTTTGTATGGAGATATAATAGTATATTGACCTAAATCTCTATGTAGTCCTAGTAATATCTATGGAGGTGGGATAGATATGGCGATTACTTATCCACTGCATGATAGCTAAATGGCTGTCATTTGTATGGAGATATAATAGTATATTAACCTAAATCTCTATGAAGGAAAGGGTTAAATGCCTATCGTTTGTATGGAGATATAATAGTATATTGACCTAAATCTCTATGAAGGAAAGGGTTAAATGCCTATCGTTTGTATGGAGATATAATAGTATATTGACCTAAATCTCTATGAAGGAAAGGGTTAAATGGCTGTCGTTTGTATGGAGATATAATAGTATATTAACCTAAATCTCTATGAAGGAAAGGGTTAAATGCCTATCGTTTGTATGGAGATATAATAGTATATTAACCTAAATCTCTATGAAGGAAAGGGTTAAATGGCTGTCGTTTGTATGGAGATATAATAGTATATTAACCTAAATCTCTATGAAGGAAAGGGTTAAATGGCTATCGTTTGTATGGAGATATAATAGTATATTAACCTAAATCTCTATGAAGGAAAGGGTTAAATGGCTGTCGTTTGTATGGAGATATAATAGTATATTAACCTAAATCTCTATGAAGGAAAGGGTTAAATATATGAACAACTTGGCGAATATTTTGAATTCGGTAAACAACAAAGTGTCACACTCACGTTCTGATCCCTTGTAGAATATAGAGAATAGGTTTACAGCAAGTGTCAGTGCGTAGAATACTGGTAACAGTTTAAGGCCATTTTCCAGGGGTTTCTCCTGTAAAGGAATACATATAAATGCATTCAAACTTAGTGGTCATTTCCAGTAAGTAGACAATCTGTATTAAGTCAGTGTCCAGATTCCCAATATGCTGTTTTATTTTTTGACTATTTCTTCATATTAATCAGACGTATTTCATGGTATTGGGCATTCAAATAGAAAGTGAAATTCGTCTTCTAATAGATAGTACGTTACATGGTGTACATTGTTGTAAAATGACCAGCTATACTGACTATGACCGTAGTCCATCCGACAAGGCATTTATTTGATTGCATCTATGATTTCCCATCATACCGAGTACCGGAAGAACACAGAGACGACGACGATATATGTGCAAGGAACCGGATATACTTGAGTCTTAGTAATTGCCGTACTTAAGAGTAATGCACTGGTTGTTCAGTATGTATTATATCGGGAAATAAAATATGTTTAAACAAATGCACTGGTGGACCAGTGATTAACTGCGACTGCGAATCCAGTGGTCATATATTCGATCCCCCGTTTGATCATAATAATATTAACAGTTTTTTTCTGATGGAAAACCGGGTGCTTATGTATCGGTGCTATACACCGGGCATGTACAAGAACCAGGGATGCGTCTTCTGTATTTTGCACTAACCAAATCATAAAATGACTAATATCTCGCAGCGATTAACCAGGGGGCGACGATAAATAAGCATAATTGTACTGGTAACATTATATAAATATTTCATCTCGGTGAGTGTGACAGTGGATATTGTCAACATGAGGGAAACAATGCTTGCGAACGTTGACAATATAATGTCGCACTCACAGATGAAATATTTATTTTGTTCTACCGAACAATCGGCTGTTCTGGCTTTATGTTGTTTGTTGTGTTATACCGAACAATCGGCTGTTCTGGCATTATGTTGTTGTGTTATACCGAACAATCGGCTGTTCTGGCATTATGTTGTTTGTTGTGTTATACCGAACAATCGGCTGTTCTAGTATTATGTTGTGTGTTGTGTTATACCGAACAATCGGCTGTTCTGGCATTATGTTGTTGTGTTATACCGAACAATCGGCTGTTCTGGCATTATGTTGTGTGTTGTGTTATACCGAACAATCGGCTGTTCTGGCATTATGTTGTTGTGTTATACCGAACAATCGGCTGTTCTGGCATTATGTTGTTGTGTTATACCGAACAATCGGCTGTTCTGGCATTATGTTGTTGTGTTATACCGAACAATCGGCTGTTCTGGCATTATGTTGTTTTGTTATACCGAACAATCGGCTGTTCTGGCATTATGTTGTTGTGTTATACCGAACAATCGGCTGTTCTGGCATTATGTTGTTTGTTGTGTTATACCGAACAATCGGCTGTTCTGGCATTATGTTGTTGTGTTATACCGAACAATCGGCTGTTCTGGCATTATGTTGTTTGTTGTGTTATACCGAACAATCGGCTGTTCTGGCATTATGTTGTTTGTTGTGTTATACCGAACAATCGGCTGTTCTGGCATTATGTTGTGTGTTGTGTTATACCGAACAATCGGCTGTTCTGGCATTATGTTGTGTGTTGTGTTATACCGAACAATCGGCTGTTCTGGCATTATGTTGTTGTGTTATACCGAACAATCGGCTGTTCTGGCATTATGTTGTTGTGTTATACCGAACAATCGGCTGTTCTGGTATTATGTTGTTGTGTTATACCGAACAATCGGCTGTTCTGGCATTATGTTGTTGTTGTGTTATACCGAACAATCGGCTGTTCTGGCTTTATGTTGTCTGGAAATCCTGTCAACCAAACATTCTTCGAGACTACATGAAAACAAGATGGTAGTGTCAAATAAAGTCACATTGAAATTAAACGGTAAAGTCCGAGTAGCGTAATTTAGTTCCGAATAAGGTGAACATTGCCACGAGACATTGAAAAATGTCCAGTTTTGCATGATATGTGCACTTGAGGTATAATAAGACAAGCTACACGACGAATGTCAAGTTGTATGCTGTTTGATATTCTGATAGTGGAGCTAAAACACGTGTCTGAATATCAAACAACGTAGATCATGAGTGAGCAGAAGAGGCGTTGCACATGCCTTCCAATGTCTTCGGCAATTGAAGGGATAAACGAAATACTACGGACAATACCGTAACTTCACGATCTAAATCCCGACAACCAGCTATTTAGAAAACACCTGCATGAATGTGCAATTGCCAAATTGACTAAAACCTTTGAATTCTCAACGAAGTGAGAGAGTGTACAAATTAGCACCATCACAGGAACGTGTACGACTCTTAGTAATAGCTATCGTATGTACAAATGTACCACAATTAACTGAACATAAGGAATAATTAGTACCGGTAGTTCATATATATATCAAATCTAAATAATTCCTATACGATATGGTTTAGATAATTTATCCACTGTTTGCAATAGATCTATACGTATATCTTACCTTAGAGAGCACGAGTATGTCAATGAATTTAAACAGTCCCGAAGAGACGATGCCCGACAGAATCGGTGAAATAAACCAGGATGCAACTGAAATGATATAATGAGATATGTAATGTTTTAATTTATATGCGTACAATATAACCAAGGAGATAAGGACGGTGTTGTGTTTGTCGTAATGTGTGAGCATACCAACTCAGGGTGATAAAGCAAAGAGCACTTGTTTTAAAGCGAAGAGAACTTGTTTTAAAGCGAAGAGCACTTGTTTTATGCTCCCGAAAAAAAAAACAGAAATACCTTCGGGTGCATATCTGTATTTTCCAAGACCTAGCTGTGAAATGTACAAAAACGCTGTGTATGATGTGTACGCTGTGTACGCTGTGTATGATGTGTATGCTGTGTATGATGTGTATGCTGTGTATGCTGTGTACGCTGTGTACGCTGTGTACGCTGTGTATGCTGTGCCTGCTGGTATGGTGTATGATGTGTACGCTGTGTATGCTGTGTATGCTGTGTACGCTGTGTACACTGTGTATGATGTGTACGCTGTGTATGCTGTGTACGCTGTGTACGCTGTGTATGCATGTGTACGCTGTGTATATGTTATGCTGTGTATGTTGTACGCTGTGTATGATGTGTACGCTGTGTATGATGTGTATGATGTGTACGCTGTATATGTTGTGTATGATGTGTACCCTGTGTATGCTGTGTACGCTGAGTACGCTGTGTATGATGTGTATGCTGTGTATGATGTGTATGCTGTGTATGATGTGTACCCTGTGTATGATGTGTACGCTGTGTACGCTGTGTATGATGTGTATGCTGTGTATGATGTGTACGCTGTGTATGCTGTGTATGATGTGTACGCTGTGTATGATGTGTATGCTGTGTACGCTGTGTAGATGTGTACGCTGTGTATGATGTGTATGCTGTGTACGCTGTGTACGCTGTGTACTGTGTATGCTGTGTACGCTGTGTACGCTGTGTAGCTTGTAGCTGTGTATGCTGTGTACGCTGTGTATGATGTGTATGCTGTGTATGATGTGTACGCTGTGTATGCTGTGTATGATGTGTACGCTGTGTATGCTGTATATGCTGTGTATGCCGTGTATGTTGTGTATGCTGTGTACGCTGTGTACGCTGTGTACGCTGTGTATGCTGTGCATGCTGTGTATGCTGTGTATGATGTGTACGCTGTGTACGCTGTGTACGATGTGTACGTTGTGTACGCTGTATATGCTGTGTATGCTGTGTACGCGGTGTATGCTGTGTACGCTGTGTATGCTGTGTGCGCTGTGTATGCTGTGTATGCTGTGTACGCTGTGTACGCTATGTATGATGTGTATGATGTGTATGATGTGTACGCTGTGTACGCTGTGTACGCTGTGTATGCTGTGTATGCTGTGTATGATGTGTACGCTGTGTACGCTGTGTATGCTGTGTATACTGTGTACGCTGTGTATGCTGTGCATGCTGTGTATGCTGTGTATGTTGTATATGATGTGTACGCTGTGTACGCTGTGTATGCTGTGTACGATGTGTACGCTGTGTACGCTGTGTACGCTGTGTACGCTGTGTAGGCTATGTACGCTGTGCATGATGTGTACGCTGTGTATGATGTGTACGATGTGTATGATGTGTACGCTGTGTACGCTGTGTACGCTGTATATGCTGCGTATGCTGTGTACGCTGTGTATGCTGTGTATGATGTGTACGATGTGTATGATGTGTACCCTGTGTACGCTGTGTATGATGTGTACGCTGTGTACGCTGTGTATGATGTGTATGCTGTGTATGATGTGTACGCTGTGTATGCTGTGTATGATGTGTACGCTGTGTATGATGTGTATGATGTGTACGCTGTGTATGCTGTGTACGCTGTGTACGCTGTGTACGCTGTGTACGCTGTGTATGCTGTGTACGCTGTGTAGGCTGTGTACGCTGTGTATGCTGTGTACGCTGTGTATGATGTGTATGATGTGTACGCTGTGTATGCTGTGTACGCTGTGTATGCTGTGTATGCTGTGTACACTGTGTATGTTGTGTACGCTGTGTATGCTGTATATGCTGTGTATGCCGTGTATGTTGTGTATGCTGTGTATGTTGTGTACGCTGTGTACGCTGTGTATGCTGTGCATGCTGTGTATGCTGTGTATGATGTGTACGCTGTGTACGATGTGTACGTTGTGTACGCTGTATATGCTGTGTATGCTGTGTACGCGGTGTATGCTGTGTACGCTGTGTATGCTGTGTACGCTGTGTATGATGTGTATGATGTGTACGCTGTGTACGCTGTGTACGCTGTGTATGATGTGTATGATGTGTATGATGTGTATGCTGTGTACGCTGTGTACGCTGTGTACGCTGTGTATGCTGTGTATGATGTGTACGCTGTGTATGATGTGTACGCTGTGTATGATGTGTACGCTGTGTACGCTGTGTACGCTGTATATGCTGCGTATGCTGTGTACGCTGTGTATGCTGTGTATGATGTGTACGATGTGTATGATGTGTACCCTGTGTACGCTGTGTATGATGTGTACGCTGTGTACGCTGTGTATGATTTGTATGCTGTGTATGATGTGTACGCTGTGTATGCTGTGTATGATGTGTACGCTGTGTATGATGTGTATGATGTGTACGCTGTGTATGATGTGTATGTTGTGTACGCTGTGTACGCTGTGTACGCTGTGTACGCTGTGTATGCTGTGTACGCTGTGTACGCTGTGTAGGCTGTGTACGCTGTGTATGCTGTGTACGCTGTGTATGATGTGTATGATGTGTACGCTGTGTATGCTGTGTACGCTGTATATGCTGTGTATGCTGTGTACACTGTGTATGTTGTGTACGCTGTGTATGCTGTATATGCTGTGTATGCCGTGTATGTTGTGTATGCTGTGTACGCTGTGTACGATGTGTACGTTGTGTACGCTGTATATGCTGTGTATGCTGTGTACGCGGTGTATGCTGTGTACGCTGTGTATGCTGTGTACGCTGTGTATGATGTGTATGATGTGTATGATGTGTACGCTGTGTACGCTGTGTACGCTGTGTATGATGTGTATGATGTGTATGATGTGTATGCTGTGTACGCTGTGTACGCTGTGTACGCTGTGTATGCTCTGTATGCTGTGTATGATGTGTACGCTGTGTAGGCTGTGTACGCTGTGTATGATGTGTACGCTTTGTACGCTGTGTACGCTGTGTATGCTGTGCATGCTGTGTATGCTGTGTATGATGTGTACGCTGTGTACGCTGTGTATGCTGTGTACGCTGTGTACGATGTGTACGTTGTGTACGCTGTGTACGCTGTGTATGCTTTGTACGCTGTGTACCCTGTGTAGGCTGTGTACGCTGTGTATGCTGTGTACGCTGTGTATGATGTGTACGCTGTGTATGATATGTACGCTGTGTACGCTGTATACGCTATAAATGCTGCGTATGCTGTGTACGCTGTGTATGCTGTGTACGATGTGTACGATGTATACGATGTGTATGCTGTGTACGCTGTATATGCTGCGTATGCTGTGTACGCTGTGTATGCTGTGTACGCTGTGTATGATGTGTACGCTGTGTACGCTGTGTATGCTGTGTATGCTGTGTACGCTGTGTATGCTGTGTACGCTCTGTACGCTGTGTATGATGTGTACGCTGTGTATGATGTGTACGCTGTGTATGATGTGTATGATGTGTACCCTGTGTATGCTGTGTACGCTGTGTATGATGTGTACGCTGTGTACGCTGTGTATGATGTGTATGCTGTGTATGATGTGTACGCTGTGTATGCTGTGTATGATGTGTACGCTGTGTATGATGTGTATGCTGTGGCTGTGTATGATGTGTACGCTGTGTATGATGTGTATGCTGTGTACGCTGTGTACGCTGTATACGCTGTGTAGGCTGTGTACGCTGTGTATGATGTGTACGCTGTGTATGCTGTGTACGCTGTATGCTGTGTACGCTGTGTATGCTGTGTATGATGTGTATGCTGTGTATGATGTGTATGCTGTGTACGCTGTGTACGCTGTGTACGCTGTGTACGCTGTGTATGCTGTGTATGTTGTGTTCGCTGTGTACGATGTGTATGCTGTGTACGCTGTGTATGCTGTGTACGCTGTGTATGCTGTGTATGATGTGTATGCTGTGTACGCTGTGTATGTTGTGTACGCTGTGTATGCTGTGTATGCTGTGTATGATGTGTACTCTGTGTATGCTGTGTACGCTGTGTAGTGTGTACGCTGTGTATGCTGTGTACGCTGTGTACGTTGTGTATGCTGTGTACGTTGTGTATGCTGTGTATGATGTGTACGCTGTGTATGCTGCTGTGTACGCTGTGTATGATGTGTACGCTGTGTATGCTGTGTATGATGTGTACGCTGTGTATGCTGTGTTTGTTGTGTACGCTGTGTGTACGCTGTGTACGATGTGTACGCTGTATATGCTGTGTATGCTGTGTAAGCTGTGTATGCTGTGTACGATGTGTATGCTGTGTATGCTGTGTACGCTGTGTATGTGTACGCTGTGTACGCTGTATGCTGTGTATGCTGTGTATGCTGTATATGCTGTGTATGCTGTGTATGATGTGTATCCTGTGTATGCTGTGTATGCTGTATATGCTGTATACGCTGTGTATGCTGCATATGCTGTGTATGCTGTGTACGCTGTGTATGTTGTGTACGCTGTGTACGCTGTGTACGCTGTGTATGTTGTGTACGCTCTATACGCTGTGTATGCTGTGTATGCTGTGTATGCTGTGTACGCTGTGTACGCTGTGTATGCTGTGTACGCTGTGTATGTTGTGTATGCTGTGTATGCTGTGTATGCTGTATATGCTGTATATGCTGTGTATGCTGTGTACGCTGTGTACGCTGTGCATGCTGTGTATGCTGTGTATGCTGTGTACGCTGTGTATGCTGTGTACGCTGTGTATGCTTTATATGCTGTGTATGCTGTGTATGCTGTGTATGCTGTGTATGCTGTGTACGCTGTGTACGCTGTGTACGCTGTATATGCTGTGTACGCTGTGTATGCTGTATATGCCGTGTATGCTGTGTACGCTGTGTATGCTGTATATGCTGTGTACGCTGTGTATGCTGTATATGCTGTGTATGCCGTGTATGCTGTGTATGCTGTGTACGCTGTGTATGCTGTGTACGCTGTGTATGCTGTGTATGCTGTGTACGCTGTGTATGATGTGTACACTGTGTACGCTGTATATGCTGTGTATGTTGTGTATGCTGTGTACGCTGTGTATGCTGTGTATGCTGTTTACCGCTGTGTATGATGTGTATGTTGTGTACGCTGTGTACGCTGTGTATGCTGATGTGTATGCTGTGTACGCTGTGTATGCGGCTGTGTATGCTGTGTACGCTGTGTATTATGTGTATGATGTGTATGCTGTGTACGCTGTGTATGCTGCTGTGTATGCTGTGTACGCTGTGTACGCTGTGTATGCTGTGTACGCTGTGTATGCTGTGTACGCTGTGTATGCTGCTGTGTATGATGTGTATGCTGTGTATGCTGTGTACGATGTGTATGATGTGTTCGCTGTGCATGCTGTGTACGCTGTGTACGCTGTGTATGGTGTGTACGCTGTGTATGCTGTGTATGTTGTGTACGCTGTGTACGCTGTGTATGCTGTGTACGATGTGTACACTGTGTATGCTGTGTATGCTGTGTATGATGTATACGCTGTATATGCTGTGTATGATGTGTACGCTGTGTATGCTGTGTACGATGTGTATGCTGTTTACGCTTGTATGCTGTGTATGCTGTGTACGCTGTGTATGCTGTGTACGCTTGTATGCTGTGTATGCTGTGTATGCTGTGTACGATGTGTACGATGTATACGATGTGTATGCTGTGTACGCTGTATATGCTGCGTATGCTGTGTACGCTGTGTATGCTGTGTACGCTGTGTATGATGTGTACGCTGTGTACGCTGTGTATGCTGTGTACGCTGTGTATGTTGTGTATGCTGTGTATGCTGTGTATGCTGTATATGCTGTATATGCTGTGTATGCTGTGTACGCTGTGTACGCTGTGCATGCTGTTATGCTGTGTACGCTGTGTACGCTGTGTATGCTGTGTATGCTGTGTATGCTCTATACGCTGTGTATGCTGTGTATGCTGTGTATGCTGTGTACGCTGTGTATGCTGTGTACGCTGTGTACGCTGTGTACGCTGTATATGCTGTGTACGCTGTGTATGCTGTATATGCCGTGTATGCTGTGTACGCTGTGTATGCTGTATATGCTGTGTACGCTGTGTATGCTGTATATGCTGTATATGCCGTGTATGCTGTGTATGCTGTGTACGCTGTGTATGCTGTGTACGCTGTATATGCTGTGTATGCTGTGTACGCTGTGTATGATGTGTACACTGTGTACGCTGTATATGCTGTGTATGTTGTGTATGCTGTGTACGCTGTGTATGCTGTGTATGCTGTTTACCGCTGTGTATGATGTGTATGTTGTGTACGCTGTGTACGCTGTGTATGCTGATGTGTATGCTGTGTACGCTGTGTATGCGGCTGTGTATGCTGTGTACGCTGTGTATTATGTGTATGATGTGTATGCTGTGTACGCTGTGTATGCTGCTGTGTATGCTGTGTACGCTGTGTACGCTGTGTATGCTGTGTACGCTGTGTATGCTGTGTACGCTGTGTATGCTGCTGTGTATGATGTGTATGCTGTGTATGCTGTGTACGATGTGTATGATGTGTTCGCTGTGCATGCTGTGTACGCTGTGTACGCTGTGTATGGTGTGTACGCTGTGTATGCTGTGTATGTTGTGTACGCTGTGTACGCTGTGTATGCTGTGTACGATGTGTACACTGTGTATGCTGTGTATGCTGTGTATGATGTATACGCTGTATATGCTGTGTATGATGTGTACGCTGTGTATGCTGTGTACGATGTGTATGCTGTTTACGCTTGTACGCTGTGTATGCTGTGTACGATGTGTATGCTGTGTACGCTTGTACGCTGTGTATGCTGTGTACGCTGTGTATGCTGTGTATGCTGTGTACGCTGTGTACGCTGTATATGCTGTGTATGCTGTATATGCTGTGTATGCTGTGTATGCTGTGTACGCTGTGTACGCTGTGTATGATGTGTATGCTGTATATGCTGTGTACGCTGTGTATGCTGTGTACGCTGTGTATGCCGTGTATGCTGTGTATGATGTGTACGCTGTGGATGCTGTGTACGCTGTGTATGATGTGTATGCTGTGTATGCTGTGTACGCTGTATATGCTGTGTATGCCGTGTATGCTGTGTATGCTGTGTTGTGTATGCTGTGTATGCTGTGTACGCTGTGTATGATGTGTACGCTGTGTATGCTGTGTACGATGTGTATGCTGTGTGTGCTTGTACGCTGTGTATGCTGCTGTGTATGCTGTGTACGGTCACGTTCATGTGAAATACATAAACACTGTTGTTTAAGCTACATTCACAGTCCAACATTGTACATGTAGGCCTACACTTGTATATTGAATTGTATACCTATGTTCTTTGGGTTGAATTATTGTGTATATAAGTTGAGAGGGCCCTATGGGGAATTAGGTCAGAATTAATTAGGTCACCCTCTATAAATAAAGAAATCTCTCTATTTCGCGGAGGATGTCGCGGGTTTGGCTGGAGCCTAGTAAGCAGGGATATACCCACTCACAGGACCAGCTGCACTTTGTGGTATAATTCTTGGAAGTAAGCACATGTTTCCTGTGTCATTTTAAATCACTTGTAACTATATTTCTGCTTGCCTAAAATGTTTCAATAGATATTATTTAATCTCGGGTATCTTACACTATTTAAACGATGGTGACGTATACGCCAGTATGAGCCTGGTTATAACTTATTGTATTTTAGTTTAATATAATAAATTGTACAGATCACTATAATAAAATATTTACTTATATTTATTTATTTAGCGAATTACCTATCAGTGCCAACTTGACCCATCCGATTCCTTTAAAGCCGTTCACTACAATGGAGAACCCGAGAGTGGCGCCCACTATGCTATGCGTACCGGAAACGGGCAGTCCAAAAAATGTCGCTATCAATAACCATATACATGAACCTGAAATAGAAGACGTCATAGTTTGTTGCACAGTTAATTAACAATTAATAATAATAAACATTCTCTTTAATCTCTGGACCGAATCTTTGAACCTGAATCCGAGCAAAATTTGATAAAGTATATGCGTCGCTCATATGGGCAACCGGTAGCGACGATAAATAAACGTAGAACACACATCAAGTATATTATTACACTTAGACTAGAAGATTAATGCGAAACACGATATTGCGGAGATCGCAAGCGGCTGAAGTCACAACAGCAAACATTAGAATGGAAGGTTAAACCAAACCCATTCATGCACCAATAGTGATGAGTTTCTAGTTAGGCAACACAACATCTAAATAATTGCTTATAACGTAGATTTAGTCATATTTTATTGTATATGTAATCGATTAAAAATTACATTTTAACATATAGACATGAATTAGACGAGACTTTAGCAGACGCATACCGTATGATACATTTGTGTTATATAGCAAACTGGTTGTATGGGGCACCGTTTTGCTATTTATTCGTTATTTATGGATATCCATAATTCGATTTATTGATATTTATATTTCCAGGCGCGCCGTTTTTGCTATTTATTCAGCATGTATGGATAACCATAAATAGATTATTGGGTATCCATAAATCGATTATCGGATATCCAAAAATCGAATTATGAATATTCATAAATGCTGAATAAATAGCAAAAAGCGCGCCTGGAATTATGGATATCCATAAATACTGAATTAATAGCAAAACGACGCTCCATAGGGTTGGGCCACCATTTATAACCGACATTAGAAAATGCCCCTTCCTAGATCAAACTTTATTAAACAAAAGCTGCAATATCGTCTCAGTAGCAGACGGATCAGTGGTCCAGTGGTTAACATATTGGACTGCAAATCCAGGGATCGCAGGTATGACACTAATAATATTAACAATATATCGCGTGCTACTTTAAACCGAGTCAGTGCTCTACACCGTGCACGTAGAGAACCAGCGGAGCCCTGGAATGGGTCATGTCTGTATCATTGCATTATCCTCCGAAAATGTAAAATCTTTTTAGGAGGCGTCGCTCATATAATGGGTAACCGGAAGCGACGATAAATAAACGTAAAACACACACTCATCTCACTACTGATATTTATTAACGGAATAAACCGACATTTTGAAAGTTAGATATATCTAGTTTTAGTTTTATTGAATTCATCATGACATAACATGCACCATATGGATACACACATATACCATAATAATACAAATGGTTTGGGCCACAAGTTTTAACATTGGAAAACGGCCCACAGAACGTCACATTTATTTATGGATTGAATCGTGATTCAGTACTTATATTTATATTAATTATTCTTTTTAATGTGACAAAGAAACATATATCACACTTTCCAATTAAAAAGTAGTTAGTCCAAATGTGCGACTAATCGTGTGGCGGGGATCTGATAATTAGAGTGTGCTTTACGTTTATTAATCTTCGCTACCGGTTGTCCATATGAGCAAGTCATTTTATATTTTTGGAGGATAGTGCAACGATACAGACCCATTCCAGAGTTTCCTCTGGTTCTTTTACGTGTAAAGCACGAAAACTAGGTTTTAAGTCTAATCTCAAAGACTGTTAATTTTATTAGGGTTAGACGTGGGATCGAACCTGCGACCCCTGGATTACCAGTCCAACGTGTTACCACTGGACTACAGATCCATCTGTTGATAATCAGATCATCCTTGGAAGAGCGTAAACTGTAAGTAAAGACACGCCTTTTCTCGCGACGAACACTATCTAACACTGCGAATGCGCATGCCCGTAACATCGAGTGCGCATGTCAGCTGCATATCATTAGTTGGAAAATACGAATTTGTATACAAGCAGGGCACATACGTTCATCGAAGGAAATGCAATAGAAATGTAAAAATATGTATAGTTATACAAAATGACTGATACAAGTTAGATAAATATGACGGAAATGATCATGTAAATGCGATGAGAGATAGAAAGAAGAAGCAGTTGAGAAGAACACGTGTTTATAAATGCATCAGCAATTCAAAGAAAATAATCTAAGCTTTATTATTTCATAATTATATTTTTTATAATATTGCCGAAACATCAATCTCCTGTGTTGAGAGTCAAATTCAAAAGTATATATTACCCAACAATGTTAAAATAGTGAAATCAAATTTGGAATGTTATTCATTATGTGTATTACGTTGATAATATTGTATCTCACCAGTCAGTGATGCAACATTTCCCGCCAGAAATATGTCTTCTGTTCCGTTTGTGTAGATATCTGGAGAAACAATACCCTTTCGAATGGTGTTGGACACCTTAGTACCTGTAATTCATACAATACAACAAATCATTGGTTTATCATTACGATCTTAGGCTTTGTAGCTATTTGTTTGGTCAAAACTTAGTTTTATTGTATATATGCACAATCCCATCTCCTCACGGCGTGAACATCGCGTTCAGGGCACATCTCGCAGCAGCAACGTAGGGTACTGGGATCGTTTGGTTGTCGAACTTGCGACACGGGACACATTCTTCACCACCACTGTTTTACGGAAGTGGTAGAGGTATGGACATACCTTGGAGCGACCGAGACGACCAGATATCTAACTGTCAGATCCGTTTATATGCTGCTATGGGGTGACTAATAGTGAGGGAGTGGTACTAAAAAGAATTGAGAGACTAAGAGACGCAGCGCGTTTTCACATTCGAGAGACCATCACAGATAGCAGTCACGCCACTACACGAGGATTGACTGACCTACTTGCACCAGACCACCTACGTAATATTTTGCTAGCCCATTTGCTCTGCGGTGGCGATGGTATATAAACTCAACTCATCATCACAGTATTACATACATAAATAATGTCCATGCATGTTATTACCAGATTGTGTCACCATGGTGATGCATGTTATTACCAGATTGTGTCACCATGGCGATGCATGTTATTACCAGATTGTGTCACCATGGCGATGCATGTTATTACCAGATTGTGTCGCCATGGTGATGCATGTTATTACCAGATTGTGTCGCCATGGTGATGCATGTTATTACCAGATTGTGTCGCCATGGTGATGCATGTTATTACCAGATTGTGTCGCCATGGTGATGCATGTTATTACCAGATTGTGTCGCCATGGTGATGCATGTTATTACCAGATTGTGTCACCATGGTGATGCATGTTATTACCAGATTGTGTCGCCATGGTGATGCATGTTATTACCAGATTGTGTCACCATGGTGATGCATGTTATTACCAGATTGTGTCGCCATGGTGATGCATGTTATTACCAGATCGTGTCGCCATGGTGATGCATGTTATTACCAGATTGTGTCACCATAGCGATGCATGTTATTACCAGATTGTGTCACCATGGTGATGCATGTTATTACCAGATTGTG